>WAAF01001958.1:18003-101477 GCA_013400475.1 Tricholaema leucomelas | reverse complement strand
AAAAAAATAAAAAAAGGAACCAAAAAAAAAAAAAAAGAAAAAAAGAAAAAAAAATTTTACTTCTCAACAATCTCACTTTTTTGTTTCGTTTTCTTTTTTTACACAAATACTGTTGTAAATATATTAAAAAAATCAGCATTCTATCTGGTAAACGTCACTTTTGCCCCTCTATAAAATTTTGAATTAAAAAAAGTCCCAAGAACTCTTTTTTATTTAGGTTTTTTTTTTCCATTATTATTCCCCCTCCCCACCCACCCTTTTATTCCTCTTTCTTCCACAAGAATAAATCCTGATGCAACTCTTTTTTTTTTTTTGTGTTTTGTTTTTGCTTTGTTTTTGTTGGTTTTTTGCAAAGATTGTGGGAACTAACCCTTCTCTTGTACCTAGATCCATAGGTTACAACCTCTGATATCTTTGACTTTTCCTCTGTGTTTCTCTTTGCCTTCTGTGAAAGTCCCTCTTGATTGTGCCGAGGCCCTGGGCTCAGCGAAGACACTCAATAAATTACCAAAAAGCCACCGTTGCTCGTTGTCTGAATCTTCTTGGTTTCTGCTGTAAGGTGGTGGTATGAGAAAAAGCATTCAGGGAGGGCGCGCCAGAGAGCGTGGAATGGAGGAGAATCCAAGTGAGGAACCTCTGATTCATGTTCCTCACTCTGCAGGGACTCCACACTATCCAAGCCACACTGCCTTGCGCTCCCCTCAGCCCTTACGTGCATTTGTGGACGCGCGCGCGCGGTGTGTGTGTGTGTGCAGACACGTGGTGGAAACCAGCAGGGCCTTGTTTCCTCTGGTTGCTGCTCAACCAGAAGCAAAAATATTCCACAGTTTTAACTGGATACTGTGAAGTCCAAAAGCGGTCAGCATTGTGAATCATGTCCATTGAAACACTGCGAGCGGTGTACTTATAAATGACAGTAGGCCTTGTAGATCTGTAATAGATTTTGTTTTGTTTCTTTTTTTTTTTTTGTAGTGCTCTTCACAAGTGAGAAAAAAGACTTTTTTTTTTTCTGTCTGTTTTTGATTTTTTTTTCTGTGTAGGGTTTTTTTTTGTTTGTTTGTTTTTTNTTTTTTTTCTTTTTTTTTTTTCGTTTTTTTTTTTTTTTTTTTTTTTTTTTTTTGTAGTAAAGAAGGGTTGTATTTAGAGGCCAGTAGCTAGAGATCCAACCAGTGGAGCTCATGAAGCACTACCTGGCCTTAAGGCCACCATCCAAGAGAGGCTGGGAAAATTATTATTCACCCAGCCTCCGGAAATGTAATGTACCAGCAGGCAAAAAACAGTTCTTCATGTAGTACAAAACCAACAAAACGAAATGAACCCAAAAAGAAAAAAAAAAAAAAAAAAAAAAAAAAAAAAGAAAAAAAAAAAAAAAGGGAGGAAAATAAAGGTAAAAATGAAACAAACCAAAAATCATTTCTTAAATTCTAGTGCCATAGCTTTTTTTTTTTTGTTGTTGTTTCTATTTTTTTGTTCATAAACAAAGAGAGAGAGAGAGATTCTACTTATCCGTCTGACACATGCATCCTCATGTGGTCGTTGAAATGCTCGATTTGGTCAAACTTAGCTGGACAGACAGAGCAGACATATGTGGTCCCCTCCGTGCAGGCCACCACCCCGGCAGGAACAGCCCTCGCGCCGGTGCCGGTGGCTCCAGGTGTGCCGTTGGTGGCACTGTGCAGAGCCACATGCCTCTCCAGCAGGGTCTTGTGGGAGAACTTCTTTTTGCAGATGTAGCACTCGTAGGACTTCTCCCCGCGGTGGAGGCGCATGTGCACATTAAGGGAGCTCTTCTGGGTGAAGCGCTTGTTGCAGATACTGCACTGGTATGCCCTCACGCCAGTGTGCGTCACCATGTGTTTAATTAGGTAATCCTTTAATGAGAAGGAGCGCCAGCAGATGCTGCATTGGTGGGGTTTCTCACCTGCCCATTACCAACGAGAGAGAGAAAGAGAGGGAGGAAAAAACAGAGAAGACAAAAAAAAAAAAGAAAAATAATAAAATTAAACCAGCTCCATTCGACTCCTTGCAATAAACTAACAGTCAGGGGGCTTTTGGAGATGTGCTCTGGCCAAGAAAGAGTAATTCTGTTAATAATCAATAATAATAATAATAAATAATCAATACAACTGTGGTTTGATATAAAACATTTTTTGCAAGCAGAGGTTTCAAGTGTTTCACAAAGTGGGCTGTGGGTATGACTAGTCCAGATACAGTAAGAAGGAGTTCAGGTGATTTCAAGTTCACATAGTAGGCACTGTCAAAGACAGGACTAGAGTCAAAAGGCCCTGATATCTACCCCCAGGCTTCAATGACGGAGTCTGTCCTGCCTATATTTCTACTTTTCTCCTCATGCTTGTATCTGGAAAGGTCTTAGTGAAGTTACTTTACCTTTCAGTGCCTCCACCTCCCTACTTGCATGTGATAAAACCATGGAAAAAGCTACTAATTACAAGTTAGCAAAAAAAGAACACACTGGTTTTTGTCCAATTGCTTTAAATTTCTCAGAAGAGAAACGCTAGAGATTGCCAAAGGCATCCAAAGCTTTACAAGAGGTTTACATTTGGTGCCACTTTTTCTGGTCAAATCTCATAGATGAAGCATGGACAAGTAGCTGAGAAGGGAACCTCAGTAAATAGAACTGCCCAGGCCAGTCAGTATCGTGCAAGGGGCAACCTAACAGATAAACCTCCAGTGTAACAGACGTAACATTGAAATGAATTGACTGCCAATTAATGAAACACTTTATCAGGTAAATCAGAGATATAAAATAGTTATGCCATCTACCACATCGCCTTGTGTGTCCAGGGCTGTTGTGAAACTGATTCTGGCAGTTCTTAAAACCAAACCCTGACCATATCCAGACAAAATGGTGACTACAAGGACGAACTGAAAAAAAAAAATATTGAGGTGGGCACAGGCAACTGGGCTTGTTCAGACTACTTTTCATTCCTCCTCATGTTCAGAGTTCTTTTGGGAGACAATGCCACAGCCTCATGTTTCATAGCGTCGGGCAACATTTCTGTGATATGCTGCCATGTTGATAATGTAAACGATACCCAGCACCCTGAACGCCCCATCAAAAGCTGCTTTTTAATTTGTTTGCTGAATCACTTGTGGCATATTTCCCATGTGGTAATTCATCATCCCCCAAGCTGTCAAGGAGAGACATAGTACCATAGGTTTGCAACAATAAAACGATCCTCTGTTTCAGTAACTGAGAAATTACTTTCCTTCGGTTATTCCACAATTTCCCCCCAAGTAGACATGCTTTCTGCTGTTCTGTTTTCACAGATATCCTACTTCCTCCTTTTTACAATCTGTCTGGCACTGTTTTAAATCCTGAAGAGACAATCTACAGGGATCATCACACATGTGTAGTAATACACCATTTAATCTTTGTCCAGTGAGATTACTACATGCTACTTATAGTCAATTTTAAGGAGCGCTAATTAATATGAATCGAATGGGAAGGACCTGCTATTTTATTTCCCCTGAGTCTCTGTTTCTTTTTATTTCACAGTTTGCCCATATGATGGTGACATCTGTGAATGAAATCCACATGCTGCTCTTCCTTGCACCAATGATGAGTTTGTCCCTACTCGGTGAAAGACACTTGGTCAAAACACATTCCATCCTTACTTTCTTGCTGGCTCTGCCCAACATGGTGCGTTGAGTGTAGACAGGCCAATATGCTTGACACGTGTTATGTGGAAAATTATAGTGTGTCAGTTCTAATAATGTCTGATTAACTTACAAGAGGCTGATTATATTTACAATGTTCATTTTCGCCTTAGGCAATGTATGTCCCAGAGTTTGTAATTAGTCTGCTACAGACCCTGTTAAGACTATGCTATAAAAACACCCTAATTTTTGCCTGCACATGTTTCTAAGTTTCTAATCTTAGCCTCAAAACCTTCCTGGGATTTCTTTTCTCCTCAGAACCTCAAAAATGTTTAGGTTTCCCTTTTTTTTTTGTATGCAAATGTATGTGCTTCCTAAGCGAGCACTGTAGCTTCTTTATTCCCACGATTCTTCCATCTTGAAGTCAGAGAAAACTACTCTCCGTGTATTAAATGTGCATGTTCCTCCTTTGGGCTCTTTACTTCATATTTGACTGGTTTTGGACAGCAATGTGGGACAGCTAACGAATATTAACCACGAGGTGATACAGAGGAGAAGGCAATGACGGCTTATAAGGTGAACAGACACTCTACTTCCACAACATGGCACGTCTCAGAGAAAAACATTATGAGATACATGAAAGTCAGCCTTCAGGGGACACAGAAGAATATCCATCTCTAAAATGTTTGTATCTATGTGAAGGAGGAAAGGGAGAGAGGTTTCCATCGCATGGAAAGCTACATCATAGTGTAGTTTTTCAAGTATAAAAACGTATAGCAATAGGGAGGCCTCCGGGCTGCTGAGTTTTGGTTTATGATTGGATTCCTCTATGGCTTCTCTCGTGAGCCCTCCGGACAGCAAGACTAATCCAAACATTTGCATCTCTCATACCCTTCCCTTTTTCTTTGGATCTTTTCCAGAGCTGCTTTGCCTGGCTTCTTTTAGCAGGGCTGAGGAATATCACCCTGACAGCAGGAACACCTGCCCTCCCTCACTTTTCATAATGACCCTGTCCTACACTAGACGAGACAGAAGACATCTTCTCTGAGGCTCTACAAGTAAAGATTCTTTTCAGACCTGTTTTCTGAAGCCTTACCCTCTGTTGGTTAAGGTGCAATGATTCTACCAGTCACTCCAGGAGCCAGTTTGCTCCTAAATGAACTTCGAAACAATTTATCGAACCAAACCTCCCCTTCCCACCACAGTTCATTATTTTAGGCATTCTCAGACAAATAAAATATTAATTCAAGATTGGCAACATCTACAAATTGCCTTGTTTGACTTTATGTGCAGTAGTTAGGAATATTTCAAGACAGATCTTCCAGTATTATTCTTTATCTGACTCAATACCCAATGTGGTGCACAATTTGGAGTGGGAGAAATAAAGCACCAAGTCTCAGTGAAGTAATTTGTGAAAAAAGCCTTTCTAGCTCTTACAGCAAGGATGCTGGCAGATAGTATTTTACTGTGTTCTGAAGGGGATATTTTTCTGACTAACAGAATGCTATCTACACAGTATTTTAGTTACTCATCCAAAACAGAGAGATGGAGACCATAAACAGACACAAAGACTAATCTGGGGATTTAGGATTCTTGATCCTTGCAAGCAAACATTTTGTACCAGCCCTGCGAGAGAATGACCTTTTTGTATGTGTACATGTCTGCCTTGGACATCTAGAGGAATTTTTCATTTAGGTGATAATTACAGGTAAACAGAAGTTCAAAGTTTACATATGGATATGGAAATTAAATCTAGTGGATATAACAGAATAGAATAGAATCAACCAGGTTGGAAGAGACCTCCAAGATCATCCAGTCCAACCTATCACGCAGCCCTAGCCAGTCAACTAGACCATGGCACTAAGTGCCCCATCCAGTCTTTTCCTGAACACCCCCAGGGACGGTGACTCCACCACCTCCCAGGGCAGCCCATTCCAATGCCAATCACTCTCTCTGGCAAGAACTTCCTCCTAACATCCAGCCTATACTTCCCTCGGCACAACTTGAGGCTGTGTCCCCTTGTCGTGCTGCTGGTTGCCTGGGAGAAGAGATCAACCCCCACCTGGCTACAGCCTCCCTTCAGGTAGTTGTAGACAGCAATGAGGTCTGCCCTGAGTCTCCTCTTCTCCAGGCTAAACAACGCCAGCTCCCTCAGCCTCTTCTCATAGGGTTTGTGTTCCAGGCCCTCACTAGCTTTGTTGCCCTTCTCTGGACACGTTCCAGCACCTCAACATCTCTCCTGAGTTGAGGAGCCCAGAACTGGACACTGTACTCAAGGTGTGGCCTGACCAGTGTTGAGTACAGGCAGAATAACCTCCCTCCTCCTACTGGCCACACTGTTCCTGATACAGGCCAGGATGCCATTGGCCCTCTTGGCCACCTGGGCACACTGCTGGCTCATCTTCAGCCTACTATCCACCAGTACCCCCAGGTCCCTTTCCTCCTGGCTGCTCTCCAGCCACTCTGTCCCCAGCCTGTAGTGTTGCTTGGGGTTGCTGTGGCCAAAGTGCAGAACCCTGCACTTGGCCTTGTTAAATTTCATCCCATTGGCCTCTGCCCACCCACCCAGCCTGTCCAGGTCCCTCTGCAGGGCTCTCCTACCTTCCAACAGATCAACAGGGAGGCATGACTTGCATTCCTGCCATGCCCTGGGCAATTTCTCCAGGTTCTACTCCACGTATCACAAACCTAGCATTTATTTTAAGATCTGATGTTAACAAAACTTGCTGCTTGCTGAGGGAAATATTTACTCTTTCTCTAAACTAGAATTTCTCTCTGACGTCAGAATGAGCTGAAGGCTAAAGCAAGCAAAACTTAGTCCTGAACACAGAATAGCCTCT
Organism: Tricholaema leucomelas; assembly: GCA_013400475.1. Classification (NCBI taxonomy): domain Eukaryota; kingdom Metazoa; phylum Chordata; class Aves; order Piciformes; family Lybiidae; genus Tricholaema lacrymosa; species Tricholaema leucomelas. Next base: position 95,016 of record WAAF01001958.1, on the reverse strand, counting down.
CCATGTAAAATACATCTACCTCCTTGCTTTGAAGTCTCATGACAAAGCTAGAAAAGGCAGTTTTGGCTTACTAGTAGGATTACCTATAGAATCTCGGAAGTCCATATATTAAAGTAATTGCACTTCTGGACAAAAAGAGCGCTGATGTTGTGTTCTACATATATTACTTTAAATTGTTCTCATTGAGGCCAACGTTTCTGTACACATAGCTAGTGAAACACCTGACTTACTAAGAGACAGAAGATTACAGCAATTAGCTTCAGGGAAATATAGAAAAACTTCCTAAAACCCTCCAAATTCACTTTCTTATAGGCATATAGGAGATTTAGAAAATACGGGGCAGTGTGTGTAAAACCCAGGCCTGGGCCTATTGCTGCTGTTCCACCAGGAATGAACTTGCCCTAGACTCATGCCAGACTTGATTTTAAATCCCCATAGCTGTTAAAATTTAGAGGGATGTCCTTTCTTAGTAGATATGTTTTTTAAACCTTATTTTCCTCCTGTCACTTCTACTTAATATTGCCTGGTCAGCTTGCAGGGGACAACAAACGTTTAACATTTCCTTGGATGGCTGCACAACACAGGCTGCTCCAAGAAAATGAGCTTGTTTATGCCCCATGTAGTTATGCTCCAACAATCACAGAATCATAGAATGGTTTGGTTTGGAAGGGACTTTAAAGATCACAATGGACCTATACATTTCTGCAGGGGCTCAACTTCAGTGTGATAAACTCAGTAAATATTCAGTGATACCATCTACCTGGATAACCTCTCCATCCTCTTTGTGCCAGGGGTTGGTAGGTTGGGAAACAGGACTTAAGTCCATGTTTGTCAAGGACTTTCTCTGGCTTCATGTCTAAGCCAAAGGGATGTGCTCTTACCTGTGTGTACAAACATGTGCTTGACGTAGTTCTGTTTGGCGGTGAAAGTCTTGTTACAGAGAGTGCACTCGTAAGGCTTTTTTTCGCCTTGCCCACCTGCTGTGCTGTGGCCTGCAGATGGGGCCAAGGGCTGTGGGGCTGGCAGCTGAGCAGTAAAGGTTGACAGGCCAGGCTGGGACACTGTCACAAACTGTGTCTGTTGGCCAGCTAAAGGCTGGGGCAGGCTGAAGAGAAAAGGCTTAGGCCCACTGCCAGCAGACTGTGTGGTGAAGAGGGCAGGCAGGTAGGTGTTGCCAGCTGTGCCAATGACCTGAGTGTTGCTGGTCAGAGTCAGTGGCATCCTCAGATTGCTGGTGAGGGTTTCTGTCTGGCGTAAGTAGATCTGTGTGGTTGGCAATGGTTGGGCAACAGTTGTGTTGACAGAAGGCTGCAAAGCCCCCTTTTCGGTGCTGTTATTGACTGTGAGCACTTTGCTGTCCATTTCAATGTCATTGCTTCTCTCTGGCGAGGAAGAGTTGGCATCTATATGCTGCTGCTGCTGCTGCGGCTGAGTGCCATCAGCAGGGACATCAGTTTGATCTGCTTGAGAAGGTTCTTGTTGCCCATCCCGGCCCGGACCAGCCATAAACTGCTGCTCCATGGAATCAGGCTCAGTGCCAATGGAGGAACTGACTCCCGAGTCAAAACTCTCCCCTTTTGGCTCACTCTCAGTGCCTTCTGCTTGGTCAGTGTCCTCAGTGCATTCCTCCGACTCATTGCGCTCAAGGATCTGCACCCTCTGTTGGCCATAGTAGTCATAGTCATCCTCCATTTCCTGCTTAATATGGATGTTGCCCATCAGGGTTTGAATGCGAACTGGGCGTGGTTGCTTGCGGCAGTGTGTGGTCTCAGGAGTGGTAGAGAGATACCGCTCCATTTGTTGTGACCTTTCATGGATACGGGTAATCCAGCTGGGGTCTTCCATGTGATGGTCCCTGGGGAGTCCCAGCGCAGTTTCATGGTGGCTAACCACAGCTCCACTGTAAAAGGAGCGTTCCCCACTGCCATTTTGCATGGAACAGGCATAGAGAGCTGAATAGATCCTGTCCACACTGTGCTGTGAATGGCTCTGCAGGTAGCCAGACTCTGTGTCGGTGCTCTGACCCGAGGTGCCTGATTCGGGTGTTCCTCTGGGTGTCTCCTGGCCAGAATCCTGAATCACTGGGTAGACTTCTCCCACATTTTGCGAGACGATCCTTGTGCACTCATCAATCACAGTCTTGATCTGCAGGATGCTGGCAGCTGTGAGGATTTGGAGGGCCTCCGACTGTGAGACCCGCAGCACCCCGCTGTACATGAAGTCAATGAGCTTTTGCACAGACTGGACCGATACCACCGAGGGGATCTCGATGTCACTGTAGCCCAGCAGTAACTTGTCCTGGAAGAAGGGGCTGCCAGCCGCCAGCACACAACGGTGGGCGCGTAGCATGCTCCCGTGGATGCGGACCGTCACGTCACAGAAGTGGCCACGGTTGCGCTGCTCGTTGAGGGTCTCGAGCACAGAATTGCTAAAGTTGTGAAGGTTGATGCTATGAATGCGCTCTGTCATCCCCTTGCAACTGATGTTACCTGTAGCAAAGCAGGTGACAAAGAAAACATAAAAATAACAGATTGAGTCTTGTCCTCTGCAGAGCCACATTCGGGGCACTGGTGAAGGCAACTGCCCACTGGGTAAACAAAAGAGGCCATACTGTAAAAATCATGCTGAAGGCACCAATAAGAAGGCATCTTCTCTGTAAGGCTAGAAGTAAACTTCCCTACTCATTTGCAGAAGCTCAAGCCTTGAGTTTTCGGATAAGAGCTGAGCAACATAGGTGTAGCCAGGCCAGCCACATTCCTGGGCTTTGGATTTGCTATCAGTTTACCTGCCTTTGAAAACGCCTAGTGGCAGCCAACTGTAAACATCAAGCACAGGGATTAAAGTTGGACTTTAATCTGTTTGGACTTGGACTCATGCCAGAAAATATCAGATTCTTACTTAAAGACCCTTTACACCAAGTTGTTAATACAAAGAGTCTGCATGAGAATCTGATTCCTATCTAGGCTGGCGTTTTAAGGAATGTGGATCCTGTGTTTTACAGTGCAGTTGCTTGTATTAAAAAAAAACCAAAACAAACCCAAAACTGGCAGTCACTTCATCAAATCCAAATCTGGTTCAAGATTTAGGTGGTGAACGTTCCTAAAATCCTACGCACAGTTTTGTCTGGGGCTGTGGTTTAGAACATTTGCTACCCAATAGTGACAAACAGTCCTCTGTAAGCACCCAAAGCCAAAAGTTAACATGAGCTATCTCCTTCATTTTTAGCACATCCCAAGTTCTGACTGGCACCAGAATGCCATCACATGAAAACAAATGTTTTCCTACTGTTATTTACTTGATGGAAACTGGAAAATTACAGACATTTACTCTAAGGAAGAATTTGTCTTAGTTTGGCTGAATAATCCAAATAGAGAACAGTCTAGAAAAGCACCTAACTGGTTTGGGTACAAAAAAAATTAACTTTTATGTAAATGACTAAAAAGTAACTTGTTCATCTCTCAAGACACTTTTCCCTATCTCCATTTTGCTTGCTTTGGTTTTAATGCTTTTGTTTGTCATCATCACAGAACTGTTTCAGTTGGGAAAGACCTCTAAGACGATCAAGTCGAACTATCAACCTAAGACCACCATGGCCATTAAACCATGTCCCAAAATGCCATGTCCACATGTTTTTCAAGCACTTTCAGAGACAGTAACTCTACCACAGCTTGTTCCAGCGTCTGACTACTCTTTTAGTTGATAATTTTTTCCTAACACATAATCTAACCCACCCTGGTGCAACTTCAAGCCATTTCCTCTCATTCTATCACTTGATACTAGGGAAAAGAGACTGACCCAAATCTCACTACAACCTCCTCCCAGGGAGCTGTAGACAGCAATGAGGTTTCCCAGTCTCCCCTTCCTCCTCTTTTTGTTTCCTCTCCTGTTCTTTACTCATTTTTAATCCATTTAGATTCCCATGAGCAGAAACTATGGTTTCACCCTTTGACTCTGAGGAATGAACTGCCCTTTGAATGGAAAACAAATAAAACACTATTAACAATTTCTTTCTCTTAGCATTTGTAGTACCTCTGTTCCCAGAAAAGTAGGCAGAGAGAAGTAATGCAAGATGACTACTACTTTTACAGACATTCCAACCCAAGCTACAACCCCTCTTGACACAATTACTTATTAATGTGTGAGAATGCAAGAATGAAATTTGGTAGAGAAGCATGAGTAAATTAGTGCCACTGTCTGTTTTATTAGAAATATACTGAGCAAAAAAGATAGCTTTGAAAGTGTTTTCATACGTCTGCCTTCTGTTCCAGCCCAAGGGTTGCTTTATATCTCATGCACAGGCATAGAACACTGCTCGTTGCAGTTTGCAGGAAAATTTGCTGTCCTCACTGCTCTGCCTTTTCCTTCCCATTTACCCACTCCTGACATCTCAAGTACCCTCGGCTCTGGTGGTTCAAAGAGAAACCAACTTGGACACAGGTGGTAATTTTAATTCTCTGAAGTAGCTGAATGATAAAAGGGAAGCACAAAGGTCAGAAATTGGAAATCCGGATGGGTCCAAGCTATCTAAAGAAGTCTGATGATAACAGATGTAAACCAGCTAGTTTCAGAAGGATACTAATTCCCATGTGAGATCAGAGCATTGGAGAGACATCTCACAGGAACAAGGAGGAAACCACGGTCATGGAGGTTGTGAATTACATCTGTCCTGTTCATAAGGTCTGCTGGAAACTTGAGTTTCCTCCTCTGATGAGACTGATCACAGGACTGGAAAAAATATCTTAGAAACAGGGAGACTTTCCTTTCAGGGCACTGCAATTATTATTACACAATCTAACATACAGAAGAGATGTATTCTCTCCTCCTTCCAGATAGAGTAATTCTCCAGAGGCCTTCAGGGCAGTTCCAGATGCTTCCTTTCCCAACATGTCAAATCACACAAGGATGTATTTAGATAAAAAATCATAACCCTTGATCTGAAGAGAATCTAGCAAAAGCTTTGTAATGATGGGGAAACAGAAGACTGGAAAATTAATGACAAATTGATGACATCTCTTTTCAAGACCTCCTACAGACCATGGCATGTGATTGCACAGTTACCCATTTATCTGTATCTCCTTTTGAGTGCTTGTCTATTGGTATGCTAGAAATCCTTTCATCAATGAGTATTGATTGCTACTGGTTTTGACCCTAGGGCTCCATTTTCTTATAAAAAGAAAATGAATGGCCTCTGTTTATGTTCCACTTTGTCAAATAGGTATTCAATAAGAAATATTCAGCAGTGTTAACTTGATAAACCAAAAATGCTGTCTTGTGCATGCATAATGTGGAATATGCCACATGTTATGGACAGGTCTGTCAACCCGAGCAGGTGCAAAGAAGTCTATTTTCTTCCTCTGCACAACTCCTTTCCAGAAATGTGTGATGTGTACCATGAGACTGGGTGAGTTCTTTGGAATGAATTGTGCCGCCTGTCCATAAACCATATAGAGAAATGAGAAAAGGTGAGGTTCATCTGAAGTTTCAGCAGCCTCTTTCTGGTCCTGGCTGTCAGAAACAAGAGCTCTGTAGCCAAAATGTATTTGGTCATTAGCTAACTCGATGTAAGCAGCCAGCTTGGTTTCTATGCATTTGTCATAGAATCAGAGATCTGTTTCACCTTAAGGTGTCAATAGTTCTCCTATAAGAACTGATCGAGGATGCACCTTGAGTTGTAGGAACTTGTCTGAAAGTGAATTGAGTCACTTCATAAGAGACACGGAATACATTTTGGTTGCTATTGGAATAACAAGAGTTTTCACTTAAAAAATCCTTTTCACATTTCTTTTTCAAATGAAATTGCAACATCTACTTCTTCAACTGAGAAACAACTGAAATTCCCTCCTTAAGGATAAAACAAGAGAGGTGGGTGTAAAACATTAGAGACAATTTTAAAAGCTAATACAGAGGAAGGAAGTTCCTTACAGTGAGGGTGGTAAGACACGGGAACGGGTTGCCCAGGGAGGCTGTGGATGCTTCCTCCCTGGAGGCGTTTAAAGCCAGGCTGGATGAGGCCTTGAGCAGCCTGCTCTAGTGGGAGGTGTCCCTGCCTATGGCAGGGGGTTGGAGATGGATGATCCTTGAGGTCCCTTCCAACCTAAACCATTCTATGATTCTATGATTCTATACTGAGGATGTTTCTTCTAGGCCATCTTCCTTGACATTCAGCACTGAAAACCACTCCTATCCAAAGCACAAGCAACCAGATAATTTGCAATAGTATCAGAGATGCTACCACAGAAATCAGAACAGCATGAAAGAGTAGATTTAACAAATTCCAGAGATTGGTATGTAGCAAAACCTGGTGTCCCATCCAGTTCCTCCCCTTCTTTGCAGGAATTGTAATTCAGATCCAAGTTTTGTGGTTGCCCTTTACTGTATGCTGCTCTAAACTGAAAGTTCAAAAGTGACACTTCCCATAGGAGGTGGAACTGCCAATGTATATTTGATTCTAAAGTGAATGCCACATTCTCACAAAGACTGCTAGGGCCTTGGACAGGCTAGAATGTCTGTCAGCTCCTCATAAGACCCTGCTATACACACACACTCACCTACTCATCATGGCACAAATGCCTGGCTCAGGAAAAAGACTGCTGTCTCAGGCTCTTCTCAGGCCTGCCAGTCTTTTAAACTCCAGACAGTGGGAAACTTTCTGTGAAATTCAAGTGGTCTTTGTTAAGTGTCCCTCCTTCCTTTTTTTTTTTTCCCCCAGTAAACATGATGTAGAGGTCCAAATAGACTTATTCTAAGAAACTCCTGTAAAATGGTTTTGTCCCCTTTCTGTGAAGCAAGTTCTGATTGGAAGGGCATTCACAAACCATATAGGAAAGAATGGGTGTGAAAATGCAAAGGCTATTCTTACCCAGATGGGCAATGAATAGACGTTTGCCAGTTAAAAAAAAAAAAATAAAGAAGAAAAAGAATAAAAAAGCAGGGAAAAAGAAAATAAAAGGAAAACAAAATAAAAGGAAAGGGGAAAAAAAAGGGGGAAAAAAAAAAAAAAAAAAGAAAGCCCAGACAACTGTACAGATTATGCACATTTGCAATCCTCCTGGGATGCAATTTGAAGCTGGCATGGCATAAAGGTGAAACATACTACTGTGCAACTTTGAAAAAAGCTCCATTTGCCCATATGCAAATGGACCGATTAAACTGTCAGCTATTCAGGGAAACATGCATGGATTCAACCTCAACTAGTAAGAAGGAGCACTACTTGGATGGGAAAGGAAAAAACTTTTGTGTAATACATGACTGAGTGCTTAGATTAGTGTTTCCCTGAATTTCATCCACCCCTCCTGCTGACTTTTATGCCATGGGCATTCAAAAGAAAGTAGATTTTACCATGACAATAACAATGACAACCTCTCCAAATACAGTACCAAAGGGGAAGGCAATGGTGGAAGGAAACAGCAGGCAATGAACTCCCGGAAGATGATACAGAAGATGTAAAAGTGCAGCAGTGAGGTACCTCAAGCATGCCTTGAAGGCAGCTTTCTATTTGCCAGTGCTACCATATCTAGGTCTACATAAAGTTGGAAAGGTACAACTCACAGAGGTGGTTTTGTCATTTGCCAAAAGCCTAAGGAATGATCCCAGCAAACATGTCATTGTGGTAGAGCTACAAAGAGGTACGGAATAGTGAAGACTGCAGGCCACGCACAAACAGCTACCTTGTACATTTTCAAATGTATTTAGTACAGGCCACTAGATGTCCCTTTCTGCAAAGCCAATGGTTACACCTTTAATGCTCACAACTGAAAGATATCACAGAATTTTATTTTCCCTAGTGTCTTTTAAAATCACAGTATATCAAAGCTCATTGCACAGTAATGACTACCATTTCTAGAAACACAGCGATGATGAAACCACCACAGCTACTGTTACTCAGGATTAGCTCAGTGCATCACCTGAAGCAAAACTGCCCAGGATGCTGGAATCCAAGCTCTTTTTGGAAATTTATAGTTTGGTCTTTCACAGCAGTATCTAGCAGAGTGAAACTCATAGGCCTTATCATATTTTCATAGTTAATGGGTGAAGACAACGGTCACCTTATATCCTTAAGAACTGGTAGGCTTGCTGAGGCAGATACAAATTGAGTTTTTGCCACAGTTTTCTGTAATAGCATTTAGAAATTGGCAACCTATCTCATTGACACTTACACAAGCAGCATTAACTAGAATTGCTTTGATATTGTCACCTAAGTTTGTCTTCCTGACAAGCTTCTCAGGTCTTGAACTGAGAAGACGACATACTTTGAGAGACAGTAGAGAAGTTGAAGCCTTATATGCCCTATAGAATAAGGTATCTTTATATTCTCTTCACAAACATGACAAAGTGCATCCTTAGGTTGGAAAGTGCCCTGGGCTAAAACAAAGTTGTAGAAGTTAGGATTTGTAGGCTTTCTTCCTGGTTCTGGAGCTGTTTCTCTCTGCATCTGTAATCCATCCACCAGAATCATAGAATCAATCAGGTAGGAAGAGACCTCCAAGATCATCCACTCCAACCTAGCACCCAGCCCTATCCAGTCAACTAAACCATGGCACTAAGTGCCTCACCCAGGCTTTTCTTCAACACCTCCAGGGGTGGTGACTCCACCACCTCCATGGGCAGCCCATTCCAATGGCAAATCACTCTCTCTGGGAAGAACTTTCTCCTAGCGTCCAGCCTATACTTCCCCTGGCACAACTTGAGTTCCTGGGAGTGCTACAAACCTAAGCAATCTGCTGCTGCTGGAGACAAGCATTACCATGTACTCTTTACTCTCTTTGTCTATCATGCATAGCTTCAGATATCTCTAATCCTTGGACTCCACACCACGTGCTGGATGACCACAGCCTCCCAGTTGTATCAAAACGATGCATTGGGTTCTTCAGACAGTCATTTAGTCTACTCCTTTTTGTGGTGGTGGGAACAATTTACCTACACTATCTCTTTGGAAATCTGTCTAGCATGTTTGCAAAAAACCACAGTGTGGGGGTTTTCCACTCTCTCCTCAGACAGACTGTCTGCTATCTTTATAGCAAGAAAGTTCTCCTTGTGTTTACATTTGAAATCAATTACTCATGCTTTCCCTACAGCAGACATAGAGAACTACTGACCACTTTCCCCTTTACAGCACTCACTCATATACTGGAAGGTGTCTCACTTATCTAGGCCTATCCTTTCTAGAAAACACAGACTCAGGTAGGTCTCCCAATCACGCTCACTGGGCACAGGTACTGTCCTCATTCTTCTATATTCTATCCAGTTTGTCCTACTTTCACTTAAAATAGATATGGTATGCTAGCTGAGTGAGGTGAACAAAACAGTTCCCTGTGACACTTCATATAGCACACTCTAAAGACCTTACAGACCAGCAACCTAAGCAAATGAAGCCCTGTTAGCAAAACAAAACTGTACAGATTTTCCTTAGGAGAGGCACATCTCAGTAAAAGAATCCTTGACTTGGAACGAAAATTCTCACCTCTTGCATAAACATGACAGTTCTGTGGAAATACAGCATTTCCACCACAACATCTAAGAGCCTTACAATATCCACAGGAAGTGTTCTCATTTCCATACATTACTGTCTTCTGTATCAAACTTAGCACCACAACCATGGGTGCTTTCTTCAATGACGTGATTTATCCCTAAGGATGAAGGTTTTTTTCCCTGTTGTTCTCGACTTAGTTACTCTAAAATAAAACTGGATCAACAGAACAAAAATTCATATCTAGTGTTTTCATAAACAAAATTAGTCCTGCATCAGGTTCCAACATTCTGGGACCAAATTTGGTAAGGCAGCATTTCTTCCACTCAAGGAAGAGGCTTGAATTGCAGTCCTGAAAAGCTGGTAGTGGCTGACTTTTCAGTCTATCTCAATGATGCTAGAGAGGCCGATTAAGCCAATCCTGCACAGACCCATTTCCCTGAATACTTGGCCTGCTCATTCTGAAAGGGGATTTCAAGAGGAAAAGCTATCATGATGTTTCAGAAGAACATTTGTATCCTCCACAGGAGATCTGACCAGGAGCAGCTCTTGCTTTCTGTTGCTTTAAAGGTTTGCTGGAGTTTTCACCCAATCATCTGTTTGAACATCTTGAAAAATCAGTATCTCCTTCTATAATATCTCTCCAAAACAAACACCAGATGACACTACACGAATTGCCCTAACCCTACCAGATTGTTGTTAGAATCAAAATATGTAGCAGTCTACATTTAACAGGAAGTACTGTATTTTTACCAGCACAATATCTATTAATGTGTCAGTAATATACTCTACTGAAGGAAGAATCACTGTGTTTTGGATGCTGTCAAACTTCTCTACATTTCATAGTCTAAGAACTATGTTTACTTGAAAGACAGAAGTGCATGCACACACAAGCACAACCCTGTTCTCCAAAGAGCAAACATCAAGTAGACAATTAATAAGAAAGAGTTTGCTTAAACTTTGTTCAGCAGACAGGTTGTTTTTTTTCCTGCAGACTAGAGAATGTTCAGCAAATTTCTCAGGGACAACTTATTCAGTTAATTGCTCTCTGCTTTTTAGCATCTACCTAATGATGAGACATCAAGTTTTATATAAAACTGAAGACTAAACCATAGGTGTCCTGTACATAATATTGTTTCTATATTCAGTGAGCATAACCCCCAGTGTCAAGTATAGAAGCCTCTATTTCAGCCTACGTGCTTGGGGAGCAGGCAGTGAATCACCCTCCCATGCTTTGCCTCGAAGAATTCAGTAGGGCCCTGTCAGCACTAATACTGTTTGCTCTACAATCCACAGGTGGCAATATCTGTGCCTCAGTTTGTTTCACAGGCAGAACAAGAAGAGCATCACATCCCCAACTCTCCACAAGGACTGCTCACCTTAATTAATATTAATAAATTATTTTGCATTCCTTGGATAAAAAACACTACAGACAGATGAAAAAACATCTCCATAGGTCTCTCTGAATGTTATTCCTCAGGCATACAAAAGTGAAACTTCCACACTACTCTGCTGTCTTACTTCCTTATACCTCTTTATAGTGAGCATCCTGCTTACAACTGTAAAACGTCAGGTAAAAACCAGTTCCAGTTCATAGTAGTCTGATGACTAAGGGCTTTGAGGTATTACTGCATGTTCAGCTATTTTTAAGTTAAATAAAGACTACATTTTTAGCTGGGGTATTTACTTTTCCTGCCTTCAGTCCAGTTTGTACTCCTGCTATTTTAGGAACATCAGAGTAAAGAAGGATATACTTGAAAGCCATTTTTATTACCAGACATATATTTGGGGTCCAGTCTAACATATTCCCACTGTAAACACACATATATACTGTGTTTCTCGTATCCCCCTAGCATAGACACGGACTACATTGATGGGAGATGCTTCTCCTGTAGTTATCTACAATACCTTCAAGCAACATATGCCATGTTAAAAGAAGAACCACTGAAGCTGCCATCACAGTTGCATTAGCAATTGCACAAGCCCTGTGAGGAGAGGCTGAGGGAGCTGCAGGTGTTTAGCCTGGAGAAGAGAAGGCTTGGGGGTGACCTCATTGCTATCTACAACTACCTGAAGGGAGGCTGTAGCCAGGTGGGGGTTGGCCTCTTCTCCAAGGCAACCAGCAACAGAACAAGGGGACACAGTCTCAAGTTGTGCCAGGGGAGGTCTAGGCTGGATGTTAGGAGGAAGTTCTTCCCAGAGAGAGTGATTGGCATTGGAATGGGCTGCCCAGGGAGGTGGTGGAGTCACCATCCCTGGACGTGTTTAAAAAAACCTGGCTGAGGCACTTAGTGCCATGGTCTAGTTGATTGGACAGGGCTGGGTGCTAGGTTGGAGTGGATGATCTTGAAGGTCTCTTCCAACCTGGCCAATTCTATGATTCTATGACTAATGGGGCTTTCAACAGGTTGACCATATCATTACAAGCATGTAAATTCCTGAGCCCCAGACAGCTGTGACCCATTTACAGTTTAGCAAAGGCTAGGATCACCAAACAGCATTGTAATGCCTTTTTTTCCCTTCTGTTTTGGAAACATACAGTGAGAAAGCTGCCCTGTTGTAAATGGAAACAGAAAACCAGGTGGCCACATGATGGCACCATTTCCTAGGAAGAGAAACGAGGCCGTGCTTAGCCATTCTTCGGTAGGGAAGATTTTCCTCTTCTGTTCTGCATGAGAACTGTTTCAACCATGCTCGCTTGTTCCCACAGAGCTCATGCACGATCCTGCCAAGCCCCAGCACGGCCCAACTGTTTTAATTGGCTACAAGTTTAAGGCAGTTTGGCTCTTTCAAAAATCAAGGCACATATATTGCTAGTTTTTCCTTCTCAGTGGAGATGCTGTTAGAATCAGAGAATCAACCAGGTTGGAAGAGACCTCCAAGATCATCCAGTCCAACCTAGCACCCAGCCCTGTCCAATCAACTAGACCATGGCACTAAGTGCCTCAGCCAGGCTTTTCTTGAACACCTCCAGGGACAGTGACTCCACCACCTCCCTGGGCAGCCCATTCCAATGCTAATCACTCTCTCTGGCAAGAACTTCCTCCTAACATCCAGCCTAGACCTCCCCCAGCACAACTTGAGACTCTGTCCCCTTCTCTTGTTGCTGCTTGCCTGGCAGAAGAGACAAACTCCCATCTGGCTACAGCCTCCCTTCAGGTAGTTGTAGACAGCAATGAGGTCACTCCTGAGCCTCCCCTTCTCCAGGCTGCACACCCCCAGCTCCCTCAGTCTCTTCTCACAGGGCTGTGTCCCAGGCCTCTCACCAACTTCATTGCCCTTCTCTGGACACATTTCAGTATCTCAACATCTCTCTTGAACTAAGGAGCCTAGAACTGGACACAGGACTCAAGGTGTGGCCTGACCAGTGTTGAGTACAGAGGAAGAATAACCTCCCTTGTCCTACTGGCCACACTGTTCCTGATACAGGCCAGGATGCCATTGGCTCTCCTGGCCACCTGGGCACACTGCTGGCTCATCTTCAACCTACTAACTACCAGTACCCCAGATCCCTGTTTTCCTGTCTGCTCTCCAGCCACTCTGTCCCCAGCCTGTAGTGCTGCTTGGGGTTGTTGTAGCTGAAGTGTAGGACCCTGCACTTGGCCTTGTTAAATCTCATCCCACTGGCCTCTATGCACCCATCCAGCCTGTTCAGGTCCCTCTGCAGGAGTCTCCTACCCTCCAACAGATCAATACCTACTCCTAGCTTTGTGTCATCTACAAATTTAGTGATGCTGGAGTCAACCCCCTCATCCAGACCATCAATAAAGATATTGAACAGGACTGGGCCCAGCACTGATTCCTGGGGAACACCACTAGTGACTGGCTGCATGATGCACCAGAGGACATGCAGCAAGGGAGCCACTGCACAAGGCAGAGGTGAGATGGGCCACCTGTAAGTTATGGTGTGAGCAGTCCCCATTCAAGGTGAAGCATAGGGTGAGGCTTCTTAATAAAAAACAAACAAACAAACAAATAAAACCCAAACAAACAAAACCCTTAAAAAATCCACCCCCAAAAAAACCCCAAACCACCAAATGTTTTGGAAAAGGTAGGGAAACTGATTTATGTCACTCTTCTATGTTAGATCAAAAGCTTACAAAAGTAGTCATCATGAATACCTTCATCTGCTTTAAGGGCTTCAAAGAAAATTCTAATTGTGTATTTCAGAATGAACAACCATAATGAAAGTGGACAGGGATTGCATTTGGTCATCTTGCTGTGGTGAACTCTATAAACTTACATCCTTACTCAGGAGCATTGTTTAGGGAAAAGAAGAGGCTGGAGTTAGGACTTGAGTCTGGAGGAGGACTGAATTAGAAGTGCAAATATATTAAAACATGTCTCCAAAAGAGACAACTGCTATTCCATGAACTCTTTCACATTTGCCCTGTATCGTTAGGTTTTCCTTCCAGGCAGAAAGACAAGGAGAAAAAGCTTATCAGTTTGAGTGTGGTTAAATACAGTAAGCCTGAATGCCTGTGGGCTTTGGTTAAAAGGAAAATATAGATTAAAACCTCTTAAGATAATTACCTGTTTAGAAGGTTTCTATTCAAGCTAGAATCCTCTGCAGGGTGTGTTTGTAGCAGTCTACTAGGAAAAGGGTGCAGTCAGAAATGGTTGACTTTTGTGGGAGAGCTGCTGCCTGTAGCAAAGCACTGCTTATACCCTCCACATTTCCAGAGTGAGGGCTTTCAATGTAGGAAATTTCATTATGGTCAACAGAACTTCTGGTTGATGAGAGAAACAAGGAATGGATGAAAAACCGTAAATGCCACTCCTCAGGGCTGGCAAAAGGATGCTTTTATCTCTTCTCTCCCCTGAGTAGAGGAAAGCTACCATGTGAAAATGCTGGATTTTATTTAGCTGGGTTTTTTTCATTTATCTTTTCTATCTATTAGTGAAAGGGTAATTGTCAACCAGCACAACTGGAAGCTTTGGTGAATATTTCAACTTAGAAATATTGCAAGACTTATGCATATTGTTTTGGACTGTGGCTTCTTTATTTTGACTTTATGGGATGAATGTTCAGGCGTGCTTATAATTCAGACTTAAATATCAGTGGGAAACAGCACATGCTCATGTCAATGATGCTGAAGGCCACAGGGAAAATTTCTGTCCTCAGTGAGACCACTTCAATCCCTAGGAGCAGATTTCTTTCCAAAATTACCTCCTTAGCATTGATAGGAAGAGAAACCATGGCAAAATGCCTTAAAACTAATAAATGAAAGCAATAAACAAGAACACAGCATTCACGGGTGGCTTGATATCATCAGATGGTTCTGTAGCATTAAATATACATTGTCAGTTTCAATGATTTTTTTTTTCCCCCCACAGGGAAAAGGCCCTGGAATTGCACACAGACACTAACAGGTGATACTGAGCACAAGAGTTATTTCTCAGGTCTGTCTTCAGGCACATTCTATCCTCTACTCAGACAAAAAAAATCAGAGATAGCATCTGGGAGTTTAACTTTTGAACAGAGAGAATATGTCCTGCTTTAAAACACTGGATAGGATCAAAGTACAAGGTATCTTTGTTAAAGCTGACATGGTTGCACACATGGGCATGAAGCTGTGGGGAGAAGTCCCTCGCTCTGTTTTTATTTCCTCTGTCATACCCCTTTTCACACAAAAATTGCTACTTTGTGGTTTTTTATCTGTCTGTGTAGCATCAATAAATTACACGTTATCACTCCTATCATCTAGTTATAAAGAGCCTTTCAAGATTTTTTAATAGATGCACAATATTGCTACACTTAACATTTTCACTGGTTAAGAACTCAAAAATAGCTGTTGTGAGATTACTCTTAATTTATACTACTTCTCTCTGGTGGGCTTTCAAGAAGCAGCACTTCACCACATGTCACAGATTGATACAGAGTATATATTGTGCATCCCAGCCGGGCAGAGATCCTTTCAGTGTTTAGCACAACAAAGCTGGGACCAAGTAAGGGTCCTAGGATATTTTTACCTTTTTTTTTTTTTTTTTTTTTTTAAATAGGCTCAGTTAATTCCTCCAAGAGCTATTTGGGCTGACAGATTAACTAGAGATCTCGAATTCTCTTTGTATTACTGGTTCTTGAATGGTAGATACATAAGACCAGATCTCTTTAGCCTTCCAAATTGTTCCATGGACAACAAAAAGGAGTCACAGAAAACATAAATGAAAAGATGGTGCAATCACATTCCCTCTAGAAACAGTAATAATTGGCATCCTCAGGAATCCAAACACACAGTGCCAGGCAGAACACAGCACTGTGGTCCGCCACGCATCAGGCTGCGAGGCAAATACCCTGATGCAAATGAAGGCGTTTAGTGGCACTCTGATGGCTTACAACTGAACTTCAGTTGATCCATGGAGTAGATCAAACACCACATTTCCTGTGGAAATGCAATTATTTTTCCCCCACAACATCCCCTAGCACACCTCATAAACATTAGTAGGTGTTATTAAACAGTATGATGATTTTATGTTTCAGGTTCTCTCTCAGTACCACATTAAGGCTTCACTTCAGAAGTATTCTGAGAAAAGAATTCTCTTTGTTCAGCTGAGAACAATACAATAATTGTTTTGGTTTTCTTTCACTCGAATACTGCCCTGACCTTACCTTCTTCTGAAGTTGTTGAGTGGGATCCCAATGCAAAGATTACACAGCTACTCTAGCACAGATAAACAACAGAAAAGAGGAGAAAGTGGCTATGGAAGCTTAGGTGAAAGGGGCAAAAATATCC
Organism: Tricholaema leucomelas; assembly: GCA_013400475.1. NCBI lineage: Eukaryota > Metazoa > Chordata > Aves > Piciformes > Lybiidae > Tricholaema lacrymosa > Tricholaema leucomelas. The sequence continues at coordinate 78,816 of WAAF01001958.1, read as the reverse complement.
AGTGCTAGACAGATTACAGTGCTGAAAAGGAACAGAAGGTGACCAAGTCTATTTTCACATCTCTAACTCTGGAGTTGCATAGTTGCAACACATCAGGCAGTTAATGCATCAGTCAACGATCCTCAAAGTATGGAAGGTGTCTCCCTATAGTACACAAAGGATTATCTGAGAAAGGAATTAATGTTCATATTTCATATTTTGATATTAGTCATAATAGAGATCATCATTGAGTTATGCAGAGGTTTAATAATCCAAAATAGGACAAAAGGTAGATGCTTTAGTTTCCTTCTAGAAAGAGTCACCTGTCAAACACTGGACTCTACTACATGAAGTGTCCCTCTGCAGACCACATCAGGGAAATGGCACATTTGGTTTAGTCTTCTCACATGATTAGGACAGAAGAGATGACAGCAGCAGCATGCGTGGTTAGGACATAAAGTAACAATGATTGGCATGATTATGTTTGACATCTTTCAAGCAAATCATAGAAAGTGGCAGTTTCAGTATATGCAACTTCAGGAGGAACAACTATTAAAACATAAAAAAAAAAAAAGAAGAGGAATTTAGTCAGAAAGAGTCTGAAAGAAAAAAATAAGGAATTAAAATCCATAAGATCAGCAGGGAGGTGGCATTAAATAATACTTCACTAGAGTCTCTATGCATATGCCTTAACAACAACAAAAGTAATGAAGTAGAAAATGCTACAATGGTTAAATAACAAGGTATAGGAGTTCACTAGAGCTGAAAACGTACACTTCCAAACACAGAAATCACATCCAAATGATACTAATAGAGCTGAGCGTAAGCTGTAGCAGGCTAGATGCAACCCAAAGATTAGGTAGCTTCAAGAGGATATTTAAAGAAAAAAAAAATAAAACCACTAAGGGTATAAAGACAAATACTGTGATAAAAAAATGGTTTAAACAATCAGACAAAGAAAGCTTGCAAGGCAGTGACCTGCACCTAAGAAGTGATGTAGATTATGTGGATCAATAGATTAAGTAGTAAACTTCAGTGAGTTAACTAGACTACTGATCTATGAAAGCAGTAAAAAGGTTGCAGAAATTCCACAGTGAAACTAACTTTATTGCTTCAATTTTCATAATAGAGGATGATGGGAGAAGGTAAGCTAGCTCAAGGGGGAGAAAAGGAAAGCATTGTTCTGGAGAGTGATGTTGCAAAAATGCAACTCCATACAAAAGCAATGAAAATAATCCAGAACAACTAAAGAGTACTAGAACATCTTAATACATTTAACAGTTGTGTGTAGTATTCATCAGTCACTCATAAACGAGTGAAACAGCTGAAACACTCATTCAGTGTATAAAGGAAGGATTTTCTAGAGGAATCATGACCTGAAGAATGGCAATAAAAATCTCTGTGGGGATAACTCTGAAGACATGAGGTAAACTCAGAAACAGACTGCAGATATTGTACCTCTCAGTGGCTGCAGCATGACTTACAGACAGAAATATAACAGAATTATCAACTTAGGTTAGCTCACAGTATTAAGACAAGAAGCTATGGAATTGTAAACAGCACAAAAACTTTTTATCCTTTCCCCTGGTGCTTAGGAAGAATAGATACTCTGGGGACATATCTTCAACTCTCCCCTGAAATCACGAAAGCCAGAAAATTGTCATGGCCATTTAAAACCAAAGCTGAAATGATGCATGCTATCACCGAGAGTTCTCTAAATGTGCATTAGGAATAGCACAAGAACTGACAACCTAGCATCAAGTCAATATCAGAAGGTCATCAAGTAAGGGAATCAACATTTAGGATAATTAGGCAAAGTTTCAAAGCATCTATGTGTTATAAATGTGATTTATGCATCAGTGAAACTTAGGCTCCAAAGTCACACAGTTGCTTCTGAAAACATACTGACTTCAAAACTGAAGTACCATATGCTATTAGACATTCCTCAGGAGAAGAAAAGCCCGAGAGACCAACCTGACAAAACTCACTTAGTGTGCTGATTAGGAATATAGAGACCAGTTCCTGTAAGTGGTACAGTATTTCACACTGCTAAATCTTCAGTGTTATCTGATGTCTTTTTCAACAGAGGAAGGAGGAGGTCAGTTTACAGTTTCACATACCTGTACCTACTTCAGTCTCTATACAATTCAAGCAACATACGTATTTTTCTATGAAAATACACATCACCCCTGACTGGTATTTATTTGATAATCTTACAAACAGAAATGGAAACCTACTGGCCACAGAAATCACTTCAGACTCTTAAAAAGAGAAGCATTTATAAACAAGATTTGAAATGTTCTGCAAGTATAATTAAATCTTGTGCCATCAGTATTCGAGAGCTATGAGTTTCCTCGCATTCAGTGTAGCTCACTACAGAAAAGACTGGTGCAATTTGGTGCTCTCAAGGTACGAACGACAGGGGTCTGTTGGAGTGGGTCCACAGACGTGCTGCAAAAATCATCAGGGGGCTGGAACACCTCTCCTACAAGGACAGGTTGAGGACCTGGGGTTGTTTAGCCTGGAGAAGGAAAGGCTCTACAGAGACCTAATAACACCTTTCCAGTATTGAAGGCGGGCTACAAGAAGGCTAGAAAGGGACTGTTTACAAAGGCCTGTAGTGATAGGATGAAGGGCAATGGTTTTAAATCAGAGAAGAGTAGAAGAAGAATTGGATGTTAGGAGGAAGTTTGTTACCATGAGGGTAGTGGAACAGGTTGCCCAAGGAGGTGGTTGAGGCCCCATCCTTAGAGCTCTCCAAGGTCAGGCTTGACAGGGCTCTGGACAACCTGATCTAATAGAAGATATTCCTGCTCACTACAGGGGGGTTGGACTAGAAGACCTTTGGAGGTCCCTTGCAGCCCAAACCATCCTGTGATTCTATGATTATTACTACTACATCATCTAAAATAGATACTTACACATACAAATTTCTTAGATCACAAAAAGCAACCTTAAAATATTCAGCTTTAGCTAACTCACACAATAAAATACAGATTCAACACAGAGCAAAAATACAGATTAAATTACTATTGACACACTGCCTGCCTCTGAAGACAAGGAAGCTGATAGAATCAGAACTCCATTCCCTTCTCAGAGTGGAGATCATCTGACATCTCCAGAACAGTTCCTAAGGAGTCACAGACACAAATTTCCAGAGGCAGAGGGAAGACCATAAAGGCATGTAACTATTCTCTTCCAGCCATGGAACCTCAGAGACAAACACAGGAAGCCTATACCATAAAGATTAGGCCAAACCACCTTTAGACCTATCTAGCCTCTATATTATCCCCAGGCAAATGAAACTTGTTGATTCATGAGACAGGAAGAGTGAGTCCCTCTAACTGCTCAAGAAAATGAAAATCCAGAGTTGCCACATCCAGTCTGAACGCTCTGTGGAGTTCAAAAACCTTGTGAGGATCCCGCTATTCCTTTCCCCCATTATGCTGGAAAGCAATCAGGCTACAAAGATCAGAACTTAGAAGGAGAAAAACAAAACAGACTGCCTTAAGATTACCATCCTGTGAAAGCTACAAAATGATGGAATTGGACAAGTGAGCCACCTTCTTTGAGCACACTGGAGAAAGAGTGCAGATGTGCTCCACCATTAACAGTATTTACAGAGTGCATTCTATTTAATGCATAAAACATCCCTAGTCCCTTGGTGAAATGTAACTTTACCAAGTCCTCCCCCACCTCAAGATCTTGCCAGTTATTATGGCATGGATTTTTCAAGAATTATCCATGCTTCACTTCCCTTCTCAGCTTTCATTCCTTACCAGAATTTCAGGTCTCTGCAAGAATTCCATGTTCTCTAAACTAAAAAATACTGCTTCAGCAGTTCTTCCAATGATCATCCAACCTGCCTCTCAGTCCCCTGGAAACTCCTTGCAAAATTGTTGTTTTTCCTTTGTCTGTAACAAATTCCTTCACAGATGGACCATCCAATGTCTAAGAATAACTTTTTTAACTATCAGTAGAGACAAAGAGATTCAGTTGCAGTGTTCCCGTGGGATTCCTTTGAGTTTGGACACATCTGTTAAGATGCATACATCAGAGCTTGAATGAAGTTTTTGTCTTGGTTGTATCTCTGAGAACTCGTGAAAGTTTCTGCCAAAATGATCTTATCTCTTGGCACTTGCAAGACATATATAGTTATAGATGCTTTCTGAAGGGCTCCTGAACTAAGTGGCCTATACAAACCAAATCACTTTAAACACAGCCAAGTCCTGATGCATTCCCTCTCAGCAAAATCTTTAGAAGCTTTACCTGAGGCAGTTCAACCTTCAAAGTAGGACTTTATGTATTCTCTACCCACGAGCAAGAAAGTATGTGGAAAACAGCAAATAGTAGTGATTTTATAGGCTTGCCTTTGCTTCTTCACTAAGTTTTCCAGAACCTGTGCCTCCATGCTTGTACTTGTAGCTTTTCACACCAACAGCTTTCTTCTGGGTATGCACCTACATCTGTTTGTGACAGCTGAGTAGCTAGAGGTGTAAATCATTTGGAGCTCTATCAGATCATTCTATGACTTTATTCCAAATTAATTCAATGTGGTGCTTGTTGTCTGCCAAGCCCTACATGAAAACAGTTACCTCAGGAAGCACCTCTTTTTCTCACTTGCTTCTCCGATTGCACTGCATGAAACTATGCTAGCATGAGCTAGCATTTCCCAAGACTGAAAGTGAAGGGAATTTGCCTTTGCTTCAAGAAGTCACCTGCACTGGAAATAGATCATAATGTTCAAATCCAGTCCCATAAGGATCAGGAGGAATGCAGTTTCCTAGGGAATAAGTGGCACCAGAAACAGCACATGGAATATACTACACTATAGAACAAAACACTAAATTAAGTTGTGCATCACATATACCTCTACTCATATTCCTTTGCTAAGTATTCATTTCAGTAAGACTGGCATTCGGACTACTGCTTAGGCTTTCCTCACAGCTGCCTTTAACAGCTGAGGATCAGACAGCTATTGCAGAGGTGTGGGGGTTTTTTCCCCTATGCTTGGAAAAAGTGTTTTGATCTGAAGAATTCTAAAAGCACCCTGATTTTTAAAAATAGAATTGCCTTCTGCTGTAGAATCAACCAGGTTGGAAGAGACCTCCAAGATCATCCAGTCCAACCTAGTACCCAGCCCTGTCCAATCAGCTAGACCATAGCACTAAGTGCCCCACCCAGGCTTTTCTTGAACACCTCCAGGGACAGTGACTCCACCACCTCCCTGGGCAGCCCATTCCAATGCCAATCACTCTCTCTGAGAAGAGTTTCCTCCTAACATCCAGCCTAGACCACCCCTGGCACAACTTGAGACTGTGTCCCCTTGTTGTGTGCTGGTTGCCTGGGAGAAGAGACCAACCCCCACCTGGTTACAACCTCCCTTCAGGTAGTTGTAGACAGTAATGAGATCATCCCTGAGCCTCCTCTTCTCCAGACTAATCAACCCCAGCTCCCTCAGCCTCTCCTCACAGGAGAAAGAGATTGGCTTCTGAATATTTCTCCATTAAATACACAGTGTTTTCTGCCAAGCACTGGTGACTGTGCATGCAACACGGTCAGTGAAGATTCTGAACTGATTTGAATAGGTGACAAATAAAATCCAAGTCTTTTTTTCCACACACACGAATGAGGGCTTATGGGCATCATTTGTACATCAATGCATTTTTCCAAGAACTGATGATATTCTCTACCACACTGACTCTTTCTGGGTGTTTCTGACGTTTTTAACCAAAAATCCCCTCAAACTTCCTGCCTAATCCTAACTTTTTAAGTATTTTAAAGTTATTTACCGTCCACCAGAAAACTCACAAGGATAAAAGAATGCCCTCTGAAAATTAAATGTAATCTGCCCAGTTGCAGGAGCAGAGGTAGTGTGGTAGTCTGAGCAAGGAGGAGAAGCAATGCTGTAGTGTCTAAAAATAGGAGATAACGACAGCAAGGGCTGTTGGCCCAAAGAAATAAAGCATCGCCACAGGTCCAAAAGTTGAGAGGAAGAAAGATGTTACAACGTGGCTCTGAGGGGAAGAAAAGGGGGAGGACTGTAGGGTGAGGGGAAAGAATCAGTCAAAAAAGCAGGAAAAGTAAGAGGTAAAGACAAGGAGTTTGTAATGACAGAGAAGCCTGGTTTTAAATGTTTGGAGCCACAAATATTAATCTCTTGTATTCCAGCACTAAGGATTGAGACAGTACTAAAATAATCAACAACCACATAACACAGGATATAGATAAAGTAAATACTGAGTAAATATTCACCATGCTTCATTTTCAGTTCATGTGAGAAAGTGGCATTGCCAAAACATTAATTATATGCATACCACCCTGAACAAATACAGGCTGACAAAGGTTATAACCCATCATAAAGAATGGGGCTTTGCCTATTGGTTTCAAAGCATGGGGGATCAACTAACAGAGATGAACACCACAGGATCTCTTGCTATTTCTTGACTTTTTGAACGAGTCTACCTGTATTTTGGGAACTGAATTTCAATAGTTCTTGAGATAGGACAATATTAATGTTAAAGGTATTATTAAGCTTCTTCCCTGGGAAACAAACAAACAAAACCCAAACAAACAAACCAACCAAACCCCAACCCAAAACCTAAACAGGTTCAGTATGATCAGAGAATCTAACTTGGGTTTGCAGTTTATTCACAATGACATTGAGAATTTAGCAAGAATGGAAGGTGATTTGGGAACATTAAAAACTTTGGGGTCTAAAAGACTGTCCACTGACCTCTGCCAATATTCCTCACCCCAGAACTTGGCCAACTCAGATAGCAAAACTAGGAGTTCATTTTCCAGGAACATTACAATCCCTGCTGGCCTCTGTCCTAAGGTTGCTTTCATGGGTTTCCATTTGTACTGTCAAAAAAAATCAGTGTGAGGTTTCAAATCCCATTTACTGATGAAGTCTTTCATCTTTGTGAATGGGATAAAGAGATTCTTTGTTTGAAAATAAGGAATTTTTTTTCTTATTGCTCTGCTCAGTTTTTGCATCTTTCCACAAGCTTTTTGTTTTCAGAAAACACTGTGAGACAAAACTGTACCCCAGTTTTAACAAAGAGCCTGACATCTCCAATTTGAATAGAATACTTGTATATGGTAAATTGCATGCTGCCTGCTGTGCAGTTGTTTCACATCTTTCTTTTCCTCACATTGCCAGGTGAGATTTAGGAAAGTCTCCCCAATGTTTGCCAGCTCTGTTAAAATCAAGATCTCTAGAAGAAGCTCATAACGAATAAAGTCAGAAGCCAACAAGAATGAATTGCAGCTAAACTGATTTTGATAGTGATGATCCCTATAACCCATTACGCCCAAGTTTGGCCCTGAGGCAGGATTTTTAAATTAAAAAAAAAAAAAGAAAGCATATACATGCTTCTAATCTGATTTATTTTATTGTCATGCCCTGATTTAGTTTTGTTTATAGGCCTTTGCAAAGTATAGTTGGCTTCTAAGCTCTTGAAACCTGGTGTCATCATCTTTCTTTTGCCTTTTTCCCCACTTTCTAAGTTTTACAACACCCTAAAATTCCACAGAATCATAGAATCAACCAGTTTGGAAGAGACCTTCAAGTTCATCCAGTCCAACGTATCACCCAGCCCTGTCCAGTCAACTAGATCATGGAACTAGGTGCCTCATGCAGGCTTTTCTTGAACACCTCCAAGGATGGCAACTCCACCACATCTCTGGGCAGCCCATTCCAATGGAGAAGAGACCAACCCCACCTGGCTACAGCCTCCCTTCAGGTAGTTGTAGGCAGCAATGAGGTCACCCCTGAGCCTCCTCTTCTCCAGGCTGCACACCCCCCAGCTCCCTCAGCCTCTCTTCACAGGGCTGTGCTAAAACCACCACAGAAAAGGTAAACTACATATTCTACCACTAGAGAGTGATGAGGCTCATATCGCTGCACAGTCTTGCCCAAGAGTTTTCCAGGCTGGGACCACTGTGAAATGACGACGTTTTGAAGAGGTGACAGGGTAAATTCTGACTTTCCAAAATCCACTTTTAATCATTCCCTCCCTTATTTTTGTGTTTTTTGGCAAAAATGGAAGAGAACATTTTTAAAAGGCCAGTTAACCCGTGCTGAGTAATCTGAAAGTAAACACACTCAAAACAAGGCCCTTACACTACTACAACCCCACTGGTCTACAACAATTTCCAGTGTCTCACAGACTGATCCTCACTACAAAACATTCTCCCCCTTCTTTGTGGAAATCCTTCACAATCCTGGGTTTCAGAGCCAGATACTTGTTTTCTTCCATGACAAAAAAGCACAGGCTGAAAATCCCCAGCCAGTGGATATGCTTGGGTAAAAAAGAAGCATGTGACAACCTGGAGAAGAGTAATTACAGCTCTAGTTAGAAAGAGGCATGCTTGAGGGGTCTTCCCTTTTTAATTCAAAAGCAGCAGCAACCTGACCCAACAACACGCTCTCAGCTTCCTCTGGCTGATTGTATAACCACCACAATAAAACAAAACACTGTGTTTTAGTGGTAATTACTGCAGAAGGAAAAAGGTAAGCCCCGAGGAAGTGGTCCTGCTCGTGCCATTACGAAAAGAGCATCCAACTGGAAAATTTGGCCCACAATAAGGGTCTTGTTTTCAAGAACCCTAGTGCAACCCAGCAGCATGTTGGTGTACTCACAATCAGATGACCCTGTGTGTGCGTGCAGGTTTGTTGGTGAATGTGGTGAGTGGATGAGGGCCGGGCCCGAAGACGGAACAGCTTCAAGGTTCAGGCAGGGAAGGCCCGGCTTGGCGCTGCATGCACCCGTCTGAGTAATCTCATTCTCCTCAGACGCCTTCTGGTTTTCAGCTGTCTTGGGTTTCTTCCTGAAAATAAACAAAGAGACCTTTGAAGGGACTGACTGCATATTTGGGAAAAGGCATTTTTAGAATCTGTTAAAGATAACTTTCTTCCCCCTCACCACCCCGCTCTCTCCTCTCTTTTCCCTTACAGGGAAAGAGGCAGAGAAGACTTCCCTCCATGATTCTTGTTTGGAAACAAGCTGCTCCTTGTTTTGACTCTGATGCAATGGCCCTGAGACTGTGCGCAGCAAACAGGCCAAGCATGAAGCTCTTCATTCCGCCCCTACTGATGACATATAAAATGAAACTCGTCCCAGCAGTTCAGACAGTTGGAGCTCCATTTGACAAATATTAACTGTGGCTGCAGCATTCTGAATAGAGAGACCTATACAGAAATGTAACAGGATTGTCTGAAAAGCAAACAAGTATGCAAGTTTCCAGCTCAAAGCAAATCAGTGCAGAGACTTGTTTTATAAGGAAAAGCACTGGATTAACTTTGAGATGCAGAAATCGTATACGTAAAGCATGAAGATCTGGACACTGAAACAAGAAGCTGTAAGTAGAGTGCATGCAGGCTCTCAACCTATTCGTCCCTCCACCCAGGATCTTTGAGAATTCTGACACACCAGAAATTAAACCTTGGTGGAACATCATGCAGGTGGTTAATCACCCCTTTTGTTTCACAGGTGGAGAAACTAAGGCACAAAGAGAAGTGGCAGGCTTTGATTTGGGCTGTGAATGCTCTGTACAGGGAAGCAAGCATTCACATCTCACTGTCCCCTCTGCATTTTACAGGTGAAGGCACTCCCTCCTCTGATCTTGGAGGCAGGTAGCTGCCCAGCCAGCTCACTCTGGGGATGCTGCTGCCCAGGTAAACATCCACTGTGTGCTGGAGGGAACTGTGGCCATGCTTGTGAGAGTGCACCAGAAGCCAGAGATGCCAGACCCGTTCAAATCAAATGCCATCATCTCCTGCTGGCACCTCAAGTGTGAGCAGTGGCCAGTTACACTGGAACATGACTTTCTGGAGGCAGCACCTTGTGCTGCCAGGTGACCATGGTTTCAGCACAATGTCTGGCCCAGTGAAGGTGATCCCAGAGAGTATAGAGGGTCTGCGGACACCAAGGCAGCCTTGCCCTGCACCCTCCCAGACCTCATGCACATGGTCCTGGCTCCCCATTTCCTGGCAGTGCCCCTCTCAACAGGTACAGGCTTTTCTCCTGAGAAGCTAAGGCAGAAGCTCCTTTTATCCTCATAGAACCATAGAGTGTATTGGGTTGGAAAGGACCCTTAAAGGTCATCTTGTTCAACCTCACTTCAGTAAGCAGGGACATCATTAAATAGACCAGGTTGCTCAGGGCCCTATCAAGTTTGACCTTGAATGTCTCCAGGGATGGGACCTCCACCAGGGAGGTGGTGGACTCACCGTCCCTGGAGGTGTTCAAGAAAAGACTGGATGAGGCACTTAGTGCCATGGTCTAGTTGACTGGATAGGGCTGGGTGCTAGGTTGGACTGGATGATCTGGGAGGTCTCTTCCAACCTGCTTGATTCTATGAACTCTGGGCAACCTGTTTCAGTATTTCACTACCCTCACTGCTAAGGTCTTCTTCCTTATGTCCAATTTAAATCCACTCTGGCCTAATTTAAAACAGTTGTCTGGATCTACGAAAGAGGACAGAAAAAAACTCACAGGAGATTTTCTATTTACATGCTTTATTGCAGCGCTGGATGCAGGAGGAATCACTCCCAAAGCACCTGTGTACCTTCCAATTTTTCCCATGCGTATTTATACAATTTCCTCCCAGATTTGGGGAGGGATTTCCTGTAAATGATTTACACATTCATATGATTGCCCAAGACCCATTATACTATTCTCTGCCTCCTGGTAGTAGTCTTCGGGTGGTTTTTTTGGCGATGAAGTCTTCCTCTTCCTATGTTCTTTGACCATGCATGCTTACTTAAGTTGTTCCCCCAAATCTGGAGTTTATCCCGACCTCAGTATCAGCTCATCCAATCAGTAGTGGGGACGGTTTGTATGGTATGCTGCTTGGCTTCTTTTTGTGTACTCCTGCTATACAACTTTACTATACCTTTTTGTCCTTTGATCCCTTTCACAATACCCCTGCTTGACCAGCAAAGTTTTCCAGGATGGTCATAATACATTCCTTCTACTGTTCTAACATACTAAATCACTTTATGCTGTAAATTCTTATATCAGTCCCATGTCCTATTGCTAGATATGCTTCTACACAGTCTCTCCCCAGCCTTCTCCTAGGTGCCCTTCAGATACTGAAATGCTGCTATAAACTCTCCCTGGGGCTGCCTTTTCTCTAGGCTGGACAACCCCAGCTCTCACAGCATGTCATCTTTGTGGCCCTCCTCTGGACCTGCTGGAGCAGGCCCATGCCCTCCCTGTGTTAGAATAGAATAGAATCAATCAGGTTGGAAGAGACCTCCAAGATCATCCAGGCCAACCTATCCAGTCAACTAGACCATGGCACTAAGTGCCTCATCCAGTCTTTTCCTGAACACCCCCAGGGACGGTGACTCCACCACCTCCCTGGGCAGCCCATTCCAATGCCAATCACTCTCTCTGTGAAAAACTTCCTCCTAACATCCAGCCTATACTTCCCCCGGCACAACTTGAGACTGTGTCCCCTTGTCCTGTTGTTGGTTGCCTGGGAGAAGAGACCAACCCCCACCTGGCTACAACCACCCTTCAGGTATTTGTAGACAGCAATGAGGTCTGCCCTGAGTTTCCTCTTCTCCAGGCTAAAGAAGACTTCAGAGCTGGACACAGTACTCCAGGTGAAATCTCACCCAAGCCGAGTGGCAGAATCACCTCTCTGGCCACGCTCCTTTTGCTGCAGCCCAGGATGCGTTTGGCTCTGTGGGCTGCAAGCGCACGCTGCTGGCTCATGTTCAGCCTCTCATCCACCAGTACGCCAAGTCCAAGTCCTTTTGTACAAGGCTGCTCTCGATCTCATCATCCTCCAGTCTGCATTAGTACCGAGGGACCTGCTGTTCTCTATCCCACCTAGGACGGCGTGCAGCTGACACACCCAAACATGAGTTTTGAAGACCTGACAGGCCTCTCACTTTTTAAACAACTCGCTCTCACCGCAAGAAAATCCCCATTCCCACGGGGGTGCGAAGGACAAGCAGAAGCAGAGCCCCACGTCTCGGTTACATAAAGCCATTACATAAGGGCGGCACGCCCGGCCGGGGGCAGGGCCGGGACCCGACGCCAGTTCCCGGCGGCTGCCGTCGGGGGGCAGCAGCCGCCTGGGCCCGGCCAGACTCGCCCTCAGCCGGGGCCCGGCCTGCTGCCCACCACACGCGAGTTAAGCTGCCTCCTGGGTAAAAACGTGAAAGACCCGGGAGAGGAGGGAATAACCAATTCTAATTCTATTATAATTGAGTTCAACGGGAAGAAAAGAGAAATAAAACAAATCTTCCTGTCCTCTACTTCCGCAAAGGATGCTTAGGAGGTGCTGGACCCAGTTAGCCACTCGCACCTGCCTTGGGCTGCCTGGCACTGAGGGGATGCCTTAAACCAGCAAACACTCAGCAAAACGTGCTCTGTCCCAGGCTCTGGGGTGCTGCAGGGCAGCTGCACACTGCAGGTGAACCACTGCCAGTGGAGGGTCACACTGATAACCCCACAGCCACAAGCATATCTGATGTGTTTTGGATTATCGGGGATAAAAATCGGCAAACCAGATGGGCAGATGGCACCATTGCTATATTCTCCACATACATAATCAATAGCCTTAAAATGTACTGGGCTAAAGTCTGACCTGATCTGGGATAAAGTCTGACCTGATCTAATGACTAAGACAAGGAGCAACGACTACAAATTGGAACATAGAGGGTTTCACCTCAGCCTGAAGAGAAACTTCTTTACATTGAGTGTGACAGAGCACTGGAACAGGCTGCCCAGGGAGGTTGTGGAGTCTTCTTCTCTGGAGACTTTAGAAACCTGCCTGGATGCATTCATGAGTGAACTACCCTAGGGGATCTTGCCTTGGCAGGGAGGTTGGACTCAATAATCTCTGGAGGTCCATTTCAACCTTTAAAGTTCTGTGATTCTCTGATTTTGTGACCTTACTCAAAGGTGTGGAGGTGCAGTTTTACTCTATTTTAAAGGGAAGGAAAATCTTAGCTTGAAGAGTAAACAGAGCATCTCATCACTCCAAGCTATGGGCATCTGTTCCCTATTCTGTCATCAGGATACATCTCTTGCTATGTAGACAAGGACACATGCGACACAGAGCTTGTGCATGGGCACATGTATTTTAAAGCATGTGGGCTGCATACACTGGGGTTGGACTAGATGTTCTCCAGTGGTCCTTCCCAACCTCTACCATTCTGTGATTCTGTGTTTTATTTGTAACAGTCTGCACTGGTCCTTGATGTATGAATTCTGGCACACCTTCATAAGCACCATTTCCAGATCCCATGATTTTACTATGTTGCAGCCAGCACATGCTGGGGGCTGTGGGGAACCCTTGTGTAAAACAGTGGGTTTTTACAGCATTGCTACCCATGAAGATTTAAGATAGCTATACTTTTTGTCCAGGCAGTGAAGGATGTATATAAGATTAGACTCCAGGTGGCACCTGGAAGCTAAATCACTGTGTTCAAGCATTGTTTTCATTGTGACACACATAGAAGTCTCTGACTTCAGCTCTGCTCACACATAAAGCCACCTTCCCTGGGCAGGATGCTATTGTTAGGGGCTCTGTCTGAGTAAGCACAACTTGTTGGCTGCTACAGCAGCCACAGTTGTCTTGTTAGACCAAGCACTGAGTGATGCTTCATTGTGTGGCTGAATCCACATGTGCCTCCTAGGCTTTCAAAACTCATCAGAGGGACAGGTTAAAAAATACTTTAGCAACAGGTTGTGACACCGGCAAGGTTGTGCACAGTACCTCCTGCTTCCTCCTTTCTAAGCCTATTTATTTCCTACTTTGCTCTTAAGACTGACACTGTGTTATCAAGATGCTCTTGTGTCATCGCAGCTTGGTGACTGTGCTTACTAGGATGGGAAGAGATGCAGTGGTGCTGTCACCAGAGGTGATACCACTTCACAGCAGTTCATTTCTTTTACACTGTTTAGACATGTCCTACATTTCATTATTACCTCAAAGGAATGCAGGCTTCCACATGAGGAAGGTTGAGTAAGGAAAACAGCCTAGTCAGCTAAGGAACCAAAGAAAACTTCAGAAAAGAAAAATCCTGGGGACACTGTGATCAAAACTACCTTTTAAGAAACCCAAACCAGATTCTTCTCCAGTCTGCAATGTCTGGCTGCTGTTGCCACCATGGGACAATGGGCAAAGCCAGAAAAATCCTGCTGCCTCAGGCTGCGCCGGGGGAAGTTTAGGCTCGAGGTGAGGAGAAAATTCTTCACTGAGAGAGGCATTGGACACTGGAATGGGCTGCCCAGGGAGGTGGTGGAGTCGCCGTCCCTGGAGCTGTTCAAGGCAAGGTTGGACGTGGCACTTGGTGTCATGGTCTAGCCTTGAGCCCTGTGGTAACAGGTTGGACTTGATGATCTGTGAGGTCTCTTCCAACCGTGGTGATACTGTGATACTGTGATACTGTGAAGTATGTTGCTATTCTTTTGTTCTACCTTATCACTCATACAGAAAGCTCCCGTTTCTATGATATTCACCTATATATTCTAATTCAATACTCCTGCATTCATTTACACAGTCTACTTTTATTACTGCTATAGTCTTCACAGGAAGAGCTGCTAAGTGCTGGATCAAGTGTGGCATCTCCATCCTTGGAGATTTTCAAAACTTAATTGAATAAGGCCCTGAGTAACCTAATCCAACTTGGAAATCAGCCCTGCTCTGAGCAGGGAATTGGACTATGGACCTCCAAAGGACTCTTCCAACCTAATTTTTTTTCTGATTGCAGACTTTTTCTATGAACACTTCCATCAGCAAGCTCTACAATATTACTATCTCCATGTTCCAGAAGGTAAAAACGTTCTAAGTGTGGAAGAGTATGACTTGTCATAGCTATGCCAAAACCCTGACGGCACAGGAATGAACCAAGAATGAAACAAGTAATAAATACAATTTGTAGAATCTTCCCAAATTACAGCTATTTCCATCCCTGGACATCACTGAGTGGCAGTTCTGTGTGATTATTTCAGTAGGAAAGGTCAGCCTACCTTGCTGTTTTATTTCAAGTGATTATGTTCTTCTCTACAGATTAATCCTGGAAACAAGAAATTTGCTATTTAAACATCAGTGAGATCAATAGAAGTTGGAACTTATTTGCAAAAGACTCATGAATGTGCTCTTGGAGCAAGGGGCTCCAGTCTGATCTCTGCTTATCTCTGGGCGCCTACACACACACACACACCTGTGATGCATTTCAAGTCTTTCCAGATACTGTACTCATTCTTAAAATGACCAAAGGGCCACCATCCTCTTTGCTTCTTGTGAAGTACTGCAGAAGACCAATATGCTAAAGAGATGGCACTTTCGCGTATGGACCTGATGCACAGACTCAGAGACATTTGGGACAGAAAAGATGCTAGTCTGAGTCTTGAGGGTCACTGCAGAATTCATATTTGCTACTGATTTAGAAGAGATTTATCCAGTCTGTTTCTAAACATCTTACCTACTCCATTTCTATTTTTTCTGTGCTATGCCTAGGTACTTTTTGGTTGGTACTCCCTTTCAGCATTCCCTTACATTTACTGTGTTATATTTACACTTGCAACAGTAGATACTCTCTTCTTTCTTGATTGTACACTCTCCAGTACCTCATATCAGGCTAACTGCATCCACTGTACATATCAACACTTTCCAACTCATGCATAAAGCAAGATGTTAAACCACAGCCATCTTATAATGTCTGTTTTCTGTCAGTAGTTTCACTACTGTTAGGCATTACTTCTTTACCACACACCTTAACACTACACCATGACATCACAAGGTCTCAAATGTTGAACAAATCGCAATGCTGCAGTGCCCACAATGAACTGGGCCCTGGCTGCAAAACAGAATTAACTCATTTCTGGTTCATATAAAAGCAGAACAGGTATTTCAAGGGTTGTAACTTTGAAGCTATTTAGAAACTAATTAGTACCTCTGAGCTTGAAATACCTTTAAGAGTTTGGAATGCCTTTGGAGATAACACCAAGCCAGCTAGGAGTGTGAATCTGCTGGGGGTGAAGAAAGTTCTGCAGAGTGATCTGATCAGGCTGGATCAATGGGCTGAGGCCAACTGTATGTATGACATCAACAAGGACAAGTGCAGGGTCCTGCACTTCAGTCACAACAACCCCATGCAATGTTACAAGCTTGAGGAAGAGTGGCTTGAAAGTTGCTTGGCAGAGAGGAAACCAGAGGTACTGCTTGACAGCTGACTGGATATGAG
This sequence comes from Tricholaema leucomelas, assembly GCA_013400475.1. NCBI lineage: Eukaryota > Metazoa > Chordata > Aves > Piciformes > Lybiidae > Tricholaema lacrymosa > Tricholaema leucomelas. The sequence continues at coordinate 62,618 of WAAF01001958.1, read as the reverse complement.
GCAGCAGTGTGCTCAGATGGCCAAGAAGGCCAACAGCATCCTGGTCTGGATCAGGAACAGTGTGACCAGCAGGACCAGGGAAGTGATCCTAGCTCTGTACTCTGAACTGGTGAGAGTGCACCTTGAGTACTGCACTCAGTTTTGGGCCCCTCACTACAAGAAGGACATTGAGGTGCTGGAGTGTGTCCAGAGAATGACAATGAGGCTGGTGAAGGGTCTTGAGCACAAGTCCTCTGAGGAGCAGCTGAGGGACCTGGGTTTGTTCAGATGGAATAAGAGGAGGAGAAAACCTCATTGCTGTCTACAAATCCCTGAAAGGAGGTTGGAGCGAGGTGGGGTCTGGCCTCTTCTCCCAGGTAACAAGAGACAGATGAGAGGAAGCAGCCTCAAGTTGCACTATGGGAGGCTTAGATTAGATATTAGGAAAAATTTATTCACTGAAAAGGTCATTGGGCACTGAAACAGGGATGTGGTAGAGTTGCCACTCTACTTGGAGTGGCAACTTAAACCCTGGAGGTGTTTAAGAGACATTTAGATGAGGTGCTTAGAGACATAGTCTAACAGTTGTGTTCAGGAAGATGTTAAGGTATAGTTGGACTCGATGATCTTAAGGTCTTTTCCAACCATCAATTCAATGATTCAATGAAAATCCCTGCTACACTTCCTCCTTCTTGCTGCCACTTTCACAGTCAGCCTTCTCTCGCCCAACCCTCCACTTGCTCTCCTGATACAGTTTCTTTGCATGTATCTCCCTTGTAACCATCACTTCGGTGTGGAATGGATTTCCCCTCAATGAGTTAACATGTTTTACACCAGGGCCATCAAACCAGGAATGTCAAAACCAGGCAATGTACTTTGTTGTACTTCTTACACAATAGCTATAACTAATGCTTGAACCTTCCCTTACAACAGGGAAAAGCTCTCCATTCTGCAAAGACACCAAGTAGGCAGTGAACAAATTAGCCTGAGTATAGGAACCAGTGTAGCTGCACAGAACCCAGAGTAGCATCCTGGCTCTCAGGGGAAGCTATGATAATGTGACTGTATGAAAATAATACTACATAATGAACAATAATGAGGTAGGGGAGGGCTGGGTCACCAACCAGACCTTTGTTCAGCGCATATTAAACAGCACAGAGGGAACAAGCCACAGGGTTGCTGATGTTACAAGTGCTACTGCTGGCTGAGTCTGCCCACCCGTGTTCCACGTATTATTTCTCCTCTTCCCAGATAGAGCATCACCTTCTAGTAAGTGCCCTCAGGTTAGAGATGCCTGTAGCGCTCAAGCACTGCAATTAACTCACCGATATAAAGTTCTTCTGCAACTTTAGTAAATGAAAACAAACAAACAAACAAAAACCTCATGGCTGTCGAGATCCTAAACTTGAAGAGTGTGAAAATAGTTCACTTTTGATTTTCAGTGGTATTTTTCCAGAGTGTTTTGCTGAACTTTCTTCCTCTGCCTGTGCGCGACTAACACAGCTCCTGATATCAGTGCTTATCACTGCCAGTGTTGTGTCTCTTCCAGACATGACATTGACAATACATATTTAGAAACTGACAAAGTGAAAGAGAGACAGAGATGAGTACAATCATTGAAAAAAAAAATTATATATGAAGCCTGAAATAACAGAGAAAAACGCTGAAATCTGCCCAGAGAGCTTGCCTCAAAATTCAAGGCACACTGAACACCACAGCTGAGGGTGAAGCTTTGCAAGACAAGCTCGCTTTAAACCACCTGAGCCATCCCAGTTTTCCTGCCAGAAGTGTTGCTTCAGTAGTTAAAAGTCCTGCACAGGCTGACTGCCTGAATATTCAAACAGCTTCTCTGATGATTTTGCAGCCACATTGATCTTCATGCTGTTACAGCTACATGACTGGCAGTTTGTTTAAAATCTCTGACTGCAAGTTTGTGTCATACAATGGAAAACACAAATTCCTGAAAACATCACCATAAAATGTAATACGGAAGAGAAATCCCAGCAGAGCACTGCTGAGCAAGAATGGGAGGCACAGAGAATTGACAAGAGAGGCTCAATGTTCTAGTGCAATAAAAGCCTGGAAAATTTAATCAACACAGAAAAGTAAAATAAACTCCAAAATCCCTTACAGGAGACTGATTAACATAATTAAATTAAGCTCGGAGATTAAGTTAAACTAAGACTGAAATTTGCTAGGTCTGTTTCATACCTGAAGTAGGTTTTACATGCCCCCCAAATTTGTCCATTTGTTTTCATCTAAACCACAAGTCTCATGAAAGTTAATCTCTGACTACAAAACTTGCCTGGCTTACAGCCTCAGAGCATGACAGCTATAGCAACAGTGCAACAATACTGACAAGCACTGAGAATTGATCATAAGTAATAAAAACTATGGGAAAAAAAAAGTTTTGCTTTGTTTTTTCCTTAAAAACAGGGAAAAACCCCAAACCTGCAAGTAACAGGTGACTGATAATTTCCAAGCCTAATAAAACCACAATGCAAAGTCAAAATTCTCTCAGGCAACTTCACCTATGTAATCCAGCCAGATCTACCACAGAATCATAAAAACACAGAATTAGTCAGGTTGGAAGAGACTTTCAAGATCATCCAGTCCAACCTAGCACCCAGCCCTATCCAATCAACTAGACCATGGCACTAAGTGCCCCATCCAGTCCTTTCTCGAACACCTCCAGCGATGGCGACTCCACCACCTCCCTGGACAGCCCATTCCAATGCCAATCACTCTCTCTGGCAAGAACTTCCTCCTAACATCCAGCCTAGACCACCCCTGGCACAACTTGAGACTGTGTCCCCTTGTTCTGTTGCTGCTTGCCTGAGAGAAGAGACCAACCCCCACCTGGCTACAGCCTCCCTTCAGGTAGTTGTAGACAGCAATGAGGTCACCCCTGAGCCTCCTCTTCTCCAGGTTAAACAACTTGAGTTCCCTCAGCCTCTCCTCACAGAGCTGTGTTCCAGGCCCCTCACCAGCTTTGTCACTCTTCTCTGGACATGTTCCAGTATTTCAACATCTCTCTTGAATTGAGGAGCCCAGAACTGGACACAGTACTCAAGGGGTGGCCTGACCAGTGTTGAGTACAGGGGAAGAATAACCTCCCTTGTCCTGCTGGCCACAGTGTTCCTGATCCAGGCCAGGATGCCACTGGCTCTCCTGCCCACCTGGGCACACTGCTGGCTCATGTTCAGCTACTATCTACCAGTACCCCCTGGTCCCTTTCTTCCTGGATGCTCTCCAGCCACTCTGTCCCCAACCTGTTACACTGCTTGGGGTTGTTGTGGCCAAAGCCATACCATATGTCATGGCCTTAAATCATTTATGAGTGAAGGCCCGGAAACAACAGTGTAAACCTTTAAGGAGTTGCAGTCAATTCAATCTGTATTGCACGAAACACGCAAGGAGAGAAAAGATATCTCGTTAAAAATTATTCAGAATAAAAAAGAAGATAAACACTCCAAAGACAAACATGGACGAAGCAACTAGAACAGCACGAACTAGAGCAGCAAGCAGGGAGAACCTGCCAAATGAAAAGACAGAAGGAGATCAAACCAGCCATTGCTGAACTGTGCTGTGAGGCTATGGCTTAAATATTTAACAGTTTTTTATTGACATATTTTTTGCCCACATATTTCCTTGCAAATTTCAACAGCAAAACTTAGCTTGCCCTCATCAGTAATGCTCACAGGCGCTGCAGTTTGTTTTTGTTTTTTAATGATTTTTTCCCCCTTGGAACAAGAAGTCTTTTATGAGAGATAAAATATACTTACAGTGGTTTCCAAATGGTATCACTCTTCAGGTAAATTACTCCAAGCCTTGGACCTAGTGCAGATGTTCATTGGGGCAGGGAACAGAGAGAGGCTGTGTCTGTACCAGAAAGAAGCAAAAGGAAAGGTCAGGGGGAAATAATAATTATTTACTGAGAGCAAGAAAACTTGTTGCAATGCTAACTGACATTCTCTGCCATCAGTACAGCTGGCTGCAGCCTGCTAAGGCCAAATTCTTCCTGCTTCGACCCTTCCAGCTGCAATCAGCAACACAGTCCTGCATTACCCCAGTCTGTCTGTGCAACCTATTCTGGGGAAGGGAGGAGCAGAGGGAGGATTAGCCAGCAGAGTGTTATCAGTAGGATTCATCCTGAAAAGTTGCTCACTCTAATAGCATGAGCAGCAAGCAGAGAGGGAGAGCTAGCACAAACTTGGCACTCAAGTGCATCTCATCAGAAAAACAAGGCTAGTCCTGTTCAGAACATCAAGAAGCACTTTCCTCTGGACTAAAAGGCAGGATATGGAAGGAAAAATCCTTCCTTGCTTCTTTTGTGCCTTTATATTACAAAAATGATGGCTCATATCAAAGCAGAAACTCCACTTATCTCCCATCAGCCACCAGATCTACTGCAGTGAGGCCAGTGAAATAACTTATAGTCAGCCTCCAAGAAGCATTTAGCTCAGCAGAACTTTTGTGTCTGAAATCTCTTGAACCAAAGAAGGAGTCGGACTCAATGGACTAATACAGAACAAGATCCACAGAAAAGCTTCAGCTTCCATATCTGAGGGTGACTTCACCACTCAGACACATGTTTTTGGGAGTATTTACATTTTGGGGGGAACTGAATCCCTCTCTAGATTAACAGAACTCCTCCTTTGCTAACTTGTTATGATCTTTGGGTGGCTCACTGTGTATGTTGGAAGTATGTCTGAAGTTAAATCCAGGGACAGAACTAAATCCTGCTTGTTTCACTGATGCAAAGTCCTCCTGGGACTTAAGAATATTCAGTTCTACCCATAGTGAAGCCAGTGGTGCTACTTTCATGAATAAATGATTCTGCCTACTCTGATCAGACAAGAGAAGCAAATATTTGCTTTATCAAAGAAATCAAGAAGGTGAACAAGAAATGATAATAGATGTAACTGTCATTTCACAGGTAGTTAATGTTACTCTGCAAGTTGGAGTTTATGTCTGTAAATGCAACACAATAAAAAGACCCCACTCTTCATGCAGCAGGAACACTGGAATGAGCACCAGCAGACATGATGAAGGATTTTAGATAACACTCTTAAAATGTACTTCAAAAAATAAACATTTGGGTTTGTGTTCAATTTATATATGTTGTAATGATGATGTTTACTGGGGGCTAGGATATATGCTACAATACTGATTTCAACAGGCCACATAAAATCTGGCAGCCACACTTCACAGCGGCTCAAGCAAACATTTTCTTTGATTCCAGTTTTTGTAGGTTGTCCCCTCTTGCAGTCTGCTTTGAATTGCAAATTGAGTAAATTTAAACACACACACACAAATCCTCAACTTAGCCTGTCGCTCTTTCACCAGAGATTGGGAGAGGAACTGCATGCCAGCATCAGGTTAGCTCAAAAGAACTGCATAAAACAGTGACACCTTTGACCACTACCAGGGGTTGAATTTCAAAGATGTAATAACACCCAAGGATTCTGTAGATTTAAGTCCTTGCTAGCACTCAGCATGGCTTAGCTTTCAAGCTCTCCTTTCCCCTTCCATTTATGCCCAACCTGTTCTCTTAATGCCGACCTTGCTTCTTATATCCACTTTGCACACATCAATCTGTCTTTTATCTGGCTATTGCTCATCTTTTTAAGGCATAAATCCTGTGTGCCTTAAAGACTACCCAGTACTTCAGTTAACTTGGATTTTAAACTTGTACTAGAAGCAGAAAAATCACAGGATCAGGTCTTTAGTCTTTATTTCAGCAGAACTCCTGCTCATTTCACTCCTAATTTCACACAAGAGAAGCCTAAGAACTGCATGTACTAATCCTGCATATTTTGTCACCTCTCTTTTTGTGTCATTATTGCTCTTCCAATCTCTGGGATCCCAATCCAAGTGGCTCTCTCTTGTAGCACTGCCTCGCACTCAATCTGGCTTCACATCAAGGGTCAGGCAGACAAGTTGTTAAAGATGGGCTGTTCAAAGACTTCTACAAAATCTGGGCACTGATATCTCTGTGAAAGGCAACACTTAAAATATCTTCATTTTTCTCCTTCATTTTTGCTATGGCCTGGGAAGACACATCTCTTTTCCTCCAGTGTGGCGAGCAGAAAGCACCGAGATCCTCAGCAGTTGATAGGTACATTTCAAGTGCATAAAATCAAGAGTTGCTTGTCCTTTGGAAGACATGGGGAATGGGGAGTGCAACAGAGAAGAAAAACCGCTGAATTTTTCTAAAAGTCTGAATCTAACTTAGAAAAATTAAAGGAAAGGGATTTTTGACTATGAGAGGATTGGGCAAAAAGAGAGACAAACAGGACAACAGAAGAATGGAATGTGTGACACTGAGTTAGGTAATGTCTCCCCTCTCCACCTGGCATCCTCAACCTAGAAGAGGAATGCCCTATATTTCTACTCCATGAGGTACTGTGTGCTTAATTAAGATTTTGGAGGATAAGTTTTCTGCATGAATGCATCCCAGAAATGCAGACTTAAATATTTCCACTAATTATAGTAACTTGGGCATTTTATATATGCTCATTTTTATTCCACCTTGCTCTTCCCAAGCTTTATCTGGGAATTTAGAGGGTGTAAGAAACATTAATTGTATTACTGTTTTTATTAAGGAAGGTCTGGTTTGTGATAGTAGTGATGTACTCCAGATTGTGATTTAAGATGTACAGTTTAGGTCAGTTCTCTTCTGGCTTCAGTTGTGGTGGGCATAAAGTCAGGAGAAAATGTAGTACTTTAAATAATAATGCTAATGATTAATAGGCTCCTAGACTATAACTCCATATTCTGAGGCACTGATCCTTCTTATCCTCCCTCCTGAAATTTGTGTCTTGACCCTTTCATCTCTTGTCAGCTACCTTTCTGGAGCTGTTCATTAATCAGCATCATTGATCTGATGTGGTCTGTCATTTCATATGGCTTAACACACATAGAAGCAAGCACTCACCTGACTCTGCTCTTTATGCAACACAACATCACAGTATTTCCTTTACAGATCATTTAATTATTATAAACAATGTCCTGCTGGTGCTTGGTCCTAAAATTTGTTTCTTCTGGTTCCCCACAGGAGACATTCCTGTCTGTCCCCCTGGCTGTACTTGGTTCTGCTCAGAAACACCATCTCAACACCTTCTCTCTTCCCTGTTAGGGGCACTCATATGTCTGACTGCAAGAGACAGTCTGCAGAACAGCTCTTTCTCTTTGCTTGAGACCTGGTGCCACAGTCTTCTGTTACTTTTTCTTAGAGAGTCCTGATCAAGGAGACTTAATATTTTTAGTTAATTGCTATTTATTTTATCCCTGCAATACTCCTTTCCCTCATATCTTCAGAAGCCTGCTTCCTTCTGCTTTTTGTGTGATCTCTAGTAATGAAAAAATTAAAAGATGAGCTTCTTGTGAGCTTATTTCTGATTATTCTTATTTGCTATGCAGGCACTGTGCTATTATCAGGAGGCAACAGAAAATAAGAACTTGCTAATGCCACAGAAGTCAGCATGCCTGATCTTAATCCACACATTGTACAGGTCTCTTCAGTAAGGTGGGGTCAGTTTTAGTTGATGTATTCACAGTCACAGTGTATTCTCAGACTGAGTTCTCTAGGTTAAATGCAACTCTTTTGGGGTCGATTTTACTCTCTGGCAGTAGCATTTAGGGTAAAATTCTCAAAGCAGCAACAAGGTAAGACCAGCAGAGTTAGCCATCAACAAACATGATTCAAGAGTCCACTTTCTGCATTAAGTGAGTTACTCCAGATATATTGTACTCTTTAATTTTTCAAAAGAAGACCATGGAGTGGGTCTAAGTTGTGACAGGGGAGGTTTGGACTGGATATAAGGAAAAAAATCTTTATTGAAAGAGTGGTGTGGTGTTGGAACAGGCTGCCCAGGCAGGTGGTGGAGTTGCCATCCTTGGAGGTCTTAAAGAAGCATGTAGATGTGGTACTTCAGGATGTAGTTAAGTGGTCGTGGTGGTTGGGTTAGGATTGGATGTGATGATCTTAAAGGTCTTAATGATTCTGTGATTCATGTTACAAGAAAAAGGTCATTTGCTACCTATAGGTATATATCCAACCACAATGTCTTAAACAGTGAATGGGATGGACTGTGATGTAAAAAACACCTTTTCAAGACAGGCCAGGACCTGTGCCATAGAAAACATAACAAATTAGCAGCACAGGACATGCTATTAGAAGGCCATAGCATGAATTTTTCACAATAGTCAGGGCTTCATCTAGGAGAGGAAACTTCTCATTTCTGTATTCTCCTGGGAGCACTGTATGTCCACTATCAGTAATTGGGTCTGAAATTCAGAAATTAATTTGTTAACGGATTAGACATTCGCAGAAAGACTGTTTAAAGAGGCTGCACTGCTCTAGCCTGGTAAAGGCCAATTCCCCACGTGGACATCTTTGCAAAAGTACTAGAGAAAAAAAAACCTCTCCCTGAAGCCCCAGGGTTGCTTAATGAAATCAGGAATAGCAATGTAGTTTGAATAAAGTCTACATCATGTTCCCACTTCTTGTCTCACAAACCCTTCGTTACTTGTCTGCATCTCTTTCTTTTTCCCCTTCTTTCACAGTCTTTTATCTGATGCTATAGAATTTCACTTCCCTTAAGCCAAATGTGCCTGAGACGAATACACCAAGCCATGATTTTATTGACACTGGCGTCAAACATGGAGTAAATCTGTGCTGAGTGGAATTTCACCTACAGAAGCTTTCCAGGGAACAGAGCTGTGCATAATGCTTGTATAGGGCTAATGTTGTAGTCTTGAGTGCTAGCTTTCTACAGATACTTAGTATTAATAGAAGCAGTTTGTGAGTATAAACAGCCTCAGGCATTCAGTGCTGATGCTGTAGGTTACAAAGCATCAGCATTACGGTATGAAACTCAAAGGTTTCATGGGAGAAGAACAAGGTAAGAGGTTACAGGTTTGAAGCCATGAACACTGAAAATCGCCAGTGTAATCAAAGTACTGCCTGTTGCCAAGAAGGCAGCACTTGAACAACAAGACACTGCCTTGCTACCTTAAGGAAGGTTCTCACAAACCCAAAGGTACAGTTGTGCTGCAATTACTACCAGTATGTCTGCAACTGAAATATGAGTTGCCATCACTGCAATGACGAGAGACGAAGAAAATGTGTAGAAATTAAATTGTTACAGCAATAGATCTGCCTAAGATACCGCTTTGGCTAGATGAGCCAGATTAGCTCATGACAGATGAGCTTCATGAACATTTCATTGCCAAAGAACCCTGTCAAAATATTGGTGATTTCTCCGAATCTGTTCAACATCATGGAGATGTCAAACGAAGCTTGAAAGGACATTATTTTCCAGGAAGAACAAAAACAATGAAAGCATATGAAGAGAAGGAGCTGAGTTTTTCCCTCCTCCCCTATGCATCACTTGGGTTTCATCGAATGCTGTCCTTACAAATACTTTGGCATCAACCCTGAAACCCTTAGTCCCATAAATGTTGGCGAATCAAAGAATGTACTGAATGCCCTCACAGGATCACAGGATCACAGGATATTAGGGGTTGGAAGGGACCCAAGGAGATCATCGAGTCCAACCCCCCTGCCAGAGCAGGACCACACAATCTAGCACAGATCACAGAGGAATGCATCCAGACAGGCCTGGAAAGTCTCCAGGGAAGGAGACTCCACAACCTCTCTGGAGAGCCTGTTCCAGTGCTCTGTGACCCTTAAAGAAGTTCCCCCTCATGTTGAGATGGAACCTCTTATGCTGCAACTTACACCCATTGCTCCTTGTCCTATCACAGAGAGCAATTGAGAAGAGCCTGTCCCCTGTCCCCTGACCAGCCCTTAGGTTTTATAAACATTTATTAAATCCCCTCTCAGTCTTCTCCAGACTAAAAAGAGAAAGTTCTTCATCATGAGATTGGTGAGGGCCTGGAATGGGTTGCCCAGGGATGTGGTTGAGGCCCCATCGCTGGACGTGTTTAAGGCCAAGCTGGATGAGGCTCTGGCCACTCTCATCTAGGGTAGGGTGTCCCTGGGCATGGCAGGGGGGTTGGAACTAGATGATCCTTGTGGTCCCTGACTAATTCTATGATTCTAAGTCCCAGGTCCCTCAGTCTCTCCCTCAGGACATGTTTCCATGTTTCAGTGGCCAGGTTTGCAAGCTGATGATGTATTTTCACTTAGGTGCAGAGACTCTATAATCTCACTGCATAACACAATTTAATGAAGATTCACACTACTGGCACTGGCTCTGCCATCCATCCCTCCCTCCTAGGCACAACGGTACAGCACCTGATGCATCAGTGTCTGATCACCAAATCTGTAGTTCCTATGCTGAAAGCTGACCTCAGTCACTAGTCTTAAGTATATTGTTCATGCATATGGAAGATGATAGAAAATGTAAACTGGAAACTGGTAAAAGTCATGACATCATGGTGGGAGGTTTTGGTGTTTTTTTTTAATTGTTGTGGGGGTTTTGTTGTTGTTGGTGGTTTTTTTGTTTGGTTGGTTAGTTGGTTGGTTTTTTTACCCCCCCTGCCATGGCTCATTGCTTGCAGAATCAATGATATACTGTTTACATTATGTGTAGTTCCACGTAGGACAACGGAATACCAGCACCAGCTATAAATTTCAATGGGTTTGATCCATTTGTCACAGAACTGCACCCCTCAAGGTAAACTAGGAAATTAATCTTTCACTCATACATCTGGTTTTCTCAAGCGTCAACAGCCAGGTTATCAAACAGATAAACTGAACACCCTTCTCCCCCCAAAACTTTGCATCATCTGATCAAATTCCTTCCTCTCACTGAGCTTTTACACTGTGACTTGCTTGCAAGATCCTTTATCTGCCTTCACTAGAGGAAAATTTATGTTAAAAATCATGTTTGAATCATTCTGTGGGGCACGGTCTGGGACAACGAATCTTTTTCTTAAGTTTTAAGATTCATAACACCACTGGCCAAGTGCTGAGCTAAACACTCATGTTACTGACAGTCAGGAAAAACACTCAAATGATTTTGAATATTTTTGCTTTGCTTTGGATGACTGTTCTGTCTCTGAAGATTTCCTCTGCAAGTCAATCATTAAAGAATCTGCAACCAACACAGTGAAAAGACAAGGTAAAAAGGACCACAAACATGTTTTCCCATACCATTCTTTCTGTGTGCTTGCTGCCTCTGGCCTCAAACTGTACAAATGAAAGCTTGTTTGATTTATGTCAAAAACTATATACAAAATATCACACAGGATCCAGAGAGAAACAGAGTCACTCTGGGCTTTGGTTTCATTATCCATTGAGGAATAACTGACTACAGCCTTGGAGTACGTAGAACTGATCAAAGCGTTTGCTGCCTCACAAGCAAAGAGAAACCCACTGTAGATTTCCCGTTTCATGCTTCGGTGCCAAAACACAATGAAAAAAATAGTTCTAGATGAGCATGTGAATTATTCTAAAACATTGTTCCATCGAATCTAATGGTTGTGCACATTTGTGAGACTCATCATTTGAAATGTCAAGGCAGTGACAGCAGCCTGTCCCGAGGTGTGATGTATATTTGCGGTAATTATTTGCTTTCTAAAGTTCTGTACCATCCACATCAAAACAGGGTTTTCCTTAAGTGTGCCTGAGATGTAGAGATGTCAGTGCCGGCTGCTTTATTCAGACTTGGACTTGAAATAGTCTGTGCCAGGGAAGCGTAGAGTCAGGTTATGACTACAATGCCATTTTGGAGTTATTTTCATTTCTCTCCTCAAATTGTATGCACTGTGGCTGATGGAGACTGATTACTGACGTTATTAGTAGGGGACTGATTTCTACTCCACGCACTATGCGCAGCATGATGCATCAAAGAAAATGACATAGTAGTCATTGGTATTCCTACTCCAGTATTAGCAAACGATAAACTCTTAGGATTTACTGGAATTGGGTATTCGGCTCTCTTCTGTGGCTCTTAGAGGCTGTTTCCCTGGTCACTTCAAAACTTTATTGAATGAAGCTGAAGGCAGTTGGCTATGGTTTTGGGTAAGTTCTGTTAATGTAGGAGGGCTGTCTTCTGAGTGCTAAAAACACCATTTCCAATTCTTCAGCATCTTCTTTTTTTGACAGCGCAAGTTACTACGCAGAATGGTTTAGATGATGCTGAAATGAAATTTTACAGGAGATCCACAGCCTTCCCAGAGGAGATGCAGTAGGGACTGGCAGCAAATTTAAGGGACCTGATGGCAGCTTCCCCATCTTTTATTTCTGCAAGGTGACACTCTGAAAATAAGTATCGTCCCCCCCGACCCATGTTCACTTTGGTATTCTGAACATAACCCTTTTTCCTATTGGGAAATAAATTCCGTGAGGAGGAGGTTGGATCTTTGACTGTAGACAAACCTTACTCCTGCTATCTCCCAGCAGAAATTGTTATAAAGAAAGTGGCCCAGATAAACAGACTCATGAAGGTTCTTGCAGATACTCTGATCTCTGTCATGACCGGCAAGAAGTATCATAGGAGATGGATCAGGAATCTTAGCTGTAGGGGAGCTCAGAGCTATTCCAGTTCAATCAGATTTCACAATTTGCACTAATGAAGAGTGCTGGCAGAAGTTCAAAGCTACTCCAGGTCTCGACTCTCTCTCCACATTACTATAAAAATGACTGTAGAAGTGTTAACTGCAGAGGAGCCAAAAGTTGTTTTGGTTCCAGCCTTTCCCAGCAGGAGTAACTGAGAAAATAGAGTAGGAGTGCTAGTTCTGCTCACAGCTCCCTCAGCCTCCCGCAGAACGCCAGAGACGTTGCCGCGAACACGACAAAGTATGCCCAGCGCTGTCCCCCTCGCAGCTCCCTGCGGCCTCAGCCCCTCCCTGCAAACGCCGCCGCCGATACAGATGCACCAGCTCAGTAACTCCACGAGTATTCAGAATTAGCATCAACCTCTGCCTCTGGTGACCCGATGGCTGTTCGGGAGGCAGAAGGTATCAGGAGGTGACAGCATTCAGCCAGCATTGATTTCTTCAGCCTTTTGTCTCTGTCTGCTTTTTGTCTCGTTTGGAGGTGGTTACTGTTACTACAAGTAGCATGAATCATGTCTCTGTTAAAAAACAGAGCTTCAATTGTCTTACATAACCCCTGGTAACTGCATGTCTAATAATAGCAAGTCATTTCCAGGTAGGGAATTCGTCTGTGTCCCAGACTCAGACACATGCACACGCACAAACACACACACAGCTTCATAATTACTCTTTATACCGCACTTTAGGGAAGGAGTGAGCTTTCAACATGCAGTAGGACAATTCTGAGCCACAGGACCTGGAAACTATTATTTTAGAATGCCCTCTTATTTTTTTTTCCAACTTACTCTCTCCCAAAGCCAGTCCAGTACATGGAACTTGCTTCATAGCCCAATCAGCAAGAGGCAGCAAAAAGAAAACCTGGCAGCGCTGTTTGGTTTTGAGAACACCGAACGGCAAATGACCTGTTTGGATCATGACCTGAAAGCTTGACTCTTTCTGGATGTTAACGTCTGTCTCTGAGAGAAGGCTCACATGTTGACAAAGTTGGTACTTCTCATAGTTCTGAAAAACCCTTATTTTTAATACCTCTCAGCTTCCACCTTGGAAAAGTGAAGGACAATATGCAACTCCATTATTACTGCAAGGCTGATAGATAATGCTGCAAACTAATAATGAGGTCTTCAAATGGCCTTTCTTTGTAAATGGAAACGATGACTTCTATTGTAACCCACGAGTTGTCCACAGAAAGGAGAGTTTCTGAAGATTACTAGGATGTCATGAAAATTCTGAACTTTAGTTCAGAAGGAGGTCAAGGAAGAAATTCTTGCTGGTAATGTTGCTGATGTCTGTAAAACCTTTAACTGCCTATCCTCTTACCAGATGGATCATTTTTTTTCTGCAGGGAAAAAAGCTATCAGGTCCATCAGCTTTAGTACCCCGGCTCTGATTAATAACAAACACAAGACTCGTCAAAGGGAAAGAATCATACAAGATCTCAAGTTCTAAGGGGCCCATTAGGATCATCAAATCCAACTCTATGCTTCTTGCATGACTAGCTAAAACTAAGTTGTATGACTAAAAGCATCATCCAGCTGGTCCTTGAACTCTGACAGCCCTGGTTGCTGTGACCAGTTCCATGTGGAGAAGACAAATGGCATGGCTATGCACTGTTTCACAAGGTTTTCCAAAGAAAACAGTTTCTTCTGACCTCCCTTACCATCGACCAGCATACCTGGGCATCTAAGTGTGCTAGTTTGAAGCCAGCTAAAATGTTTTGGTGAGAAGGATTAGATTGCAGACTGTGAAAGAGAAACAACGGTAATGTCTACTTCACCCATAGGCTTGCTGAGATGTGTAAGAACAAGAGTATAAGCATAAATAAGGCAGTTTGGGCACTGCTTGGGCTTTTGAGCGACATTTCTCTGTAACCTCACCCTCCATCCCCCTGATTAATCCATCTGCTTCCTAACCCCCCTGGCTGACCCTCCATTCTTCCTTGTGGCACAAGGCAACATCTGGGGTAAGGTAGAGGGGTAGGAGAAGGTGGAAGGGCAGTTGGGAGCCCCTCCTGGCAACTCAGGTTTCTGGGAGGGCTGTTTTGTTTCTGTATTACCTTTCACCTTGTATATTTCTGTTTATAACTGTATATACTGTAAATATCTGCTTGTATATTGTCCTAAGCTGTAAATAATAAGCTTCATTCAATTTCCAAGAGCTGGCTGAGTCTAGTCTGGGTGATTTCCAAAGTGTGGGGGGGCAGGGAACACCCAAACCACCACACTAAGCTTGCATTGCTAACATAAAAGCTGAACTGCATTCACTCCAAATTTCTGTATTTTGACAGTTTAAGAGATGGATTTGAGCCAGGGATTTGGAGAGCCAGTTTGACTTCTAGATTTGTTCGGCTTTGGGAGCTCAGTTTAGGTTCATCTCTTCGCATTGTAGGAATGTAATAAACAGTAAAAACCATAACATGACATAATAAAATATATTCTACTTCAGCTTTTATTTCTGTTATCTTTTTAATCTCAGGTAATCTTTTTCTGAAAGTTTGTTGGAAATACTTCAAAACAATAAAACATAGTGGATCAGATGTCAGCCTCTGCTACTATGCCTCCTTCTGATCCACCTGTGCTGTATAACCAGGCAGTATCCTTGGAGAAATTGCTACTTGCCTGTTTCTCAGAATCTACGAGCAATAGCTCACAATTTGGTATTGTTATCACAGGATCAATCTTCTTACTTATTGTGAGTCCCTGAATCCACAAATCACCCTACAGTAGAATCAGAACCATACTAAACTTAAATTGTGTTTGAACTCCCTATCTAACTGGTCTGGCCAACAGCTGCAGACTAGCTTTCACAGATGCCCTCCCACTAAGTTAGTTCATAACACTCACATGAACTCAGGCAGATTTCTGTGGGTGCAACATGGGGAAAAAATTGGACTGGTATTTTTATTTGTTATCAAATAAAAGCCTGTGGTTTAGTAGCAATAAGCCTACTGTGAAAAGTCCAAAGACCCAAGCAAGTGGAAAAAAAAAAACAAATCAAACAAGAAACCTGTTGAGTTGTAAACTGTACTTTATCAGTATCGTGCAGTCATGAGCTGACTGTGTTACTGCCCTAGGGTAAGAAGTTCTTACCTTTTCTGTAGAAAGTAAAATTAATTTGCCTTTGCTATCTTGTAATCCCCTTGTCAAACAGTAAGAAATTCAGATATTGGCCACTCTGTGCTACAACATGCTATTTAGAAAGCCGAAAGAGAGAAACAAATGGCAACCACAGATCATGCAGCACTTGCTGAACTTGCAGCATTCCTGCTGCAGTTTTAGTATTTTAATTGCCGATCGTAACACCACGTCCCAGATTCTGGCTAAGCATCTGAGAACACAACGCATCTTGTGCAGCCAGGTTATTTTTATGAGGACTGAAACTCCTGCGGGAAACACTTTCACTGGTGGCTCAGCAAAGGGTTAAGCAGAAGTTGGACTCAAGTTTATAATGCCATCTGAACTGGCTTCAAGTAGACATGAAACATCTATGCATCTGGAAAATGGGGCTTGCAATTGACTGTTCTGTACCATCTGCTCTGAAGAACATTTTCTGCTTGGGAGTTGCATAAGCAATGAAAAAAAAGCACACAAACAACTTCCTGTACCGTGTTTTTGGTCACTTGTAATGATGCATTACAAAGGAAACCAGCTAAATATGCACAACTGTGCCTCACTCCAGATGACAACATGTATTATATAAGAGCAATGCCTGACAGAGAGACATTTATTTTAAGGTATCACGACACAAAGAGCACTCAAGGGGAAATATTTGTTACATGTAAGAGTTGAGGGCAAGTGCCAGGGAGAGTTTTGCTTCCATCTTGAAAGGCCAAGTGCCCTTCAGAAGACAGAAAAATAATTAAACCACAAAAAAAAAGACCTGTCTTGGTTTGCAAAATAAAATGACAGAAGGTTGTGAGGGGTTTGGAGAGCATGTCTTATGAGGAAAGGCCAGGGGAGATGGGATTGTTTAGCCTGAAGAAGAGGAGGCTAAGAGGAGACCTTATTGCTCTTTACAGCTACCTGAAAGGAGGTTGGAGTGTTGGCCTCTTCTCCCAGGTAACTAACATTAAGGAAAAGAGGTAATGGCCCCAAGCTGTGCCAGGGGATGTTTAGATTGGGTATTAGGAAGAATTTCTTTACTGAAAGAGCAGTCAGGCATTGGAACAGGCTGCCTGGGGAAGCGGTGGAGTCACTGTTCATGGAGGTGTTCAAAAGACAAGTAGATGTGGCACTTTGGAACGTGGTCTAGTGGTCACGGAAGCGTTGGGAAGATGGTTGGACTCCATCTTCAAGGTCTTTTCCAACCTTAATGATTCTGTGTTCTATGTTCTAACTTGTTGCATCTCCTTCTGTAAAGGGGAGTTTAACTAGTAATGAATGCAAGCTTTTTGTTGTTATTTAATGCCACTTTAACACATTTTAGATTCAAAATTATTCTTATCCCAAAAGCTTTCAAAAATATCATTTGTTTAGACTCGCTTTGTTTGCCTGTTGGGAAGCCATGGCCTGATTTAATCTTCTATTGCAGCATAAATAAAACAATATCCACAGGAATTAGAATAGTTTAAGCAGAATAAAAATATCTACCTCTCCAAATGAGTCTCAAGTCTTTACAACTGCATAGGCATGTATGTGTTGGCCTCCTTCTCTTTCCAGTCACTGCACTAATGGACTTGAATGGAGACACAGGGGGAAAAGCTCAGCATCCATGCCAACGCAGGCAACTGCTGAAGGCAAAGGGGGACCGAAACCTAGAGTGTAGCAGGGTGTGTAGCTAAAGGAAGGCAGCCTGCCTCTACTTTGGGGATTTCTGATGCTGAAGTCGAGATGAATTTCCCTGCTAATGAACAGACTCAGGCTATCAGCCCACAACCGTTACCAGAGGATCACTCAGCCATATAGATCTGACCTGGTTTGGCCATGGGCTCATGATCACATTACTATCAAATTAGCAAGAGTTTGTGTCATTGCCTGAGAACAGACAATAGATAATCTAGCCTGAAGTCAGACTGGCGCACACAGGTGATATCTGATCTGGCATAAAGCCTGCACATAAAGTTAATCCATTTGTTCTGAAAACATTCAAACCAGTATGTGAATTTATCCTGGATCAACACCTTGTGCTACATGTTTTTGATAGGGTATTATGACCCAGATCCACTGTGCCATCAAACTGCAGCTTCAGAAATTATTCGCCCCAGAGATTTTTTGCAACCAGTTCTATCCATCTACAGGGTAAAACAACTCCAAGGGAGACCAAATCGCATCCACATGAGAAACAAACTGTCCTTGTAAAGACTACTCATGTAAGAATAAAGGGATTCACTTCCATATCAGTAGCTATTACTTCCCACAAGCCAAATTTTCCTCTCACCTTCAAAATACAGTGGCTTTGTTTTTAACAGAGGGGTTTCCTAGAAAATGGATCCTATAGTTTCAAAGTCTCAGGTTAATGAGAACCCTTTCAAGATTTCAGCTGAATTAAGCAGGTGCACAGTTCACACAGGTCACCTCCGCACGGGAAGGAACATCAATATCTTTCCTGTACCTACAATTCATTAATAGCAAAACCTGTTTCATATCCTCTTTGGTACAGCATCCTTCCTTTGCCTCTGTTTGCCACCTAGCCCCCTTCCTGATTCTAATGCCCCACACCTCCAGCCATCAGAAGGACACGGTCTGAAATTTTGTTGGTGATTACACAGGTAAGTCTCCTCCTGTATTCATGGAAGCACACCCATACAAACGAGAGCTGAATTTGGCCCTCTATCTTTTCCAAAGGAAGAGTAACGATCAAATCATTTTCTCACATCTCTGTTTGCACTTTCACAGTCTGGTTACATTGATTTGTGTCTCATAAGTAGACATTTCCTTTGTTGGTTACAAATCAATGTTATAGACTTAGCCTGCCTGCACATTTCCCCCTTCCCTCTTACTGTGTGAAAAACAAAATGCAGTCTCAATTCTTCCTGCTTTAAAAATGTGAACTTCCTTGATCACAGAATCACAGAATCATAGAATCAGTCAGGGTAGGAAGGGACCACAAGGATCATTTAGTTCCACCTCCCCTGCCATGGGCAGGGACACCCTACCCTAGATCAGGCTGGCCAGAGCCTGAAGCATAAGATGAGCATAAGAGAGAAAAGCAGATAAAATTTGAGCTCTCCCTCAAAAACCCTGGAAACGTCTGTGCTTAAACTTCTAATTACTGCGATGCTTTATGGTATGATAAACACCTTTATCATTCCAGTCCTGCCACGGCTTCGTTAACCTAGTTATAATCCTCTCCTTCACATATCACAAGATTTCCTATAGCAGCCCAGTGTGATATCACAAGACAACTATGACTTCGTGGCATGAGTAAGGAAAAAAATAGGCAAAGGTTTTAGTCTACAGCAGGACTGAGCTGCCACACAAATCTCCTGGAAAGGATGGAAAAGAAAAGGGGTTGCAATTGGTGCCTGAGAGGCAATGAGTTTTTGACTGGAGTATGAAAATAAACCAGCAAAGATAGCTAGGTATTTTACTACAAATGGATACGTGTGATAATAGAAAAGGAGTAGTAAGAAACTGAGCCATCAATCAGAATATACCAAGTGAAAGAAGGTACAGGCATAAATGTGGAACATCTCCATTTGATTTGCCTTTATTAGAAGAGAAAAAAAAAAAAAGAGAGAGAAAGAAAAAAGTAAAAGCGGCCTCAATTCAATCTCATCAATTTTAATCCTATGAAGAAGTTTAGTAAGTGACAGTTCCACCAATTTGATGGAAAACTCATGGCTGCCAAAATAAAAATAGAAATAGATTAGAGCTGGCATCAACAAAAATAATAATTATTATTATAAGGTTTAAAGGATGTGAGATCAAAGAAGGGAAAGAAGAATTTTACAAATATGAAACAAGGCTTGCTAGACTGCCATCACCACCTTCAAACAACACCTTCAGAAGGCAAAAGGGAATTTTATTTATTCTAAAGAACAGCATCAGGAATCAGGAAACCTGATTCTACTTACACCTCTACTGGGGAATCTATGCTTGGCCTTGAGAAAGATATTCCAGCACTCCATGCTTCTGCTTCTCTGTAGGTCAGGCTGGATGAGGCCTTGGGCGAGCTGCTCTAGTGGGAGGTGTCCCTGCCTGTGGCAGGGGGTTGGAGCTGGATGATCCTTGAGGTCCCTTCCAACCTAAACCATTCTATGATTCTATGATTCTATAAGATACTAACAGACTGACTTCAAGGCATTTTATAAACCTTAATTTGTGAGTGTGCAGAAAGCACTTGCAGGTCTTTATGCAGAAACTATTATACAGAAAGAAATGCAAAAAGGAATATTAGGATTTGGGAAACACTTGAAAAAGAGATTCCACAATTTGACTGTCTCTTGGGAATCGCAAGTGTGCTAGTTTGAGCCTAGCTGGGACATTTTGGTGAGAAGAATTAGATGATAGGATGTGAAAAGGAAACAGTGGTGATGTCTACTTCACTCATAGGCCTGCTGAGATGTATAAGAACAAGCACATAAATATAGGTAACAGAGTTGCTCTCTGGGCTTTTGGGGATGAACCTCTCTCTCTAACTTAACTTGTTGCCTGACTATTCTGTCTGCTTCCTAACCCCCCTGGCTGACTCTCCAAACTACCTTGAGCATAAGGCAAAAGTCTGAGATAAGGTAGAGCGGTGAGGAGAAGGCAGAAGGGTGGTTAGGAGCTCCTCCTGGGGACTCTGGTATCTGGGAGAGCTGTGGTGTTTCTGTATTACTTTTTCAACTTGTATATTTCTCTCTATATAGCATAGATATCTGCTTGTATATTGTGCTAAGCTGTAAATATAAAGCTTCATTCAATTTTCCAGAGCTGCTGAGTCTAGTCTGGGTGACTTTCCAAAGTGTGGGGGGGAGGGCGAGTAACAGCCAAACCATCACACCAAGAAAAGAACAAGTCCTTTCCTTTTTTGGCTTTTATTTCCAAAGGATGCTTAAAGCTTCCCAGTCAAATGGCCGAAGAAGTTGCCCATGAAAATAGCTGAAGAATCAGTAGGTGGTAATGGGGAGCCCTGCTTTTGCTGTGAGCTTGCTCAGCCTCACTCCCTGGTGGACTGCAATGCTGCCCAGCATGGCATGTGCTGATTCCCAGGAAGATAACACCATGCTGCTGGTGTGGTGAGAAGCAAGACGAGGAAAACTTGTGACTACTTGGATGTCTGGCAACTTGCACAGCCTCTCGCCAGCAGCAGCTCTGGCAAGATGCCACAAATTTTGCTCTAATACTCTGAGGACCAGCCATTCCATCTCTCTGTTCCACCAGTCCATGATCCAAGGCATCAGCCTGCTTTCCTTGTTTTTAAAATGGACCTAGCTTTCCAAAATTTCTGAGTATTGTAACAGTAAGTACAGTGGAAAAGGCCTTGACACATTAAACCCATTAACTACGTTACAAAGAAAAATAAGGAGATACAACATGAGAACACTAAAATGAAGAGAAATAGAAAAAAACAACCTGAATTATTCTGATTTGATACAATTTTTCTATGTTATTTCACTTAGAGGTAAGTGACAAACAGAAGACACCAAGCTGCTGTGAGTCAGACCTGCAGGCTCCTCTCAGTGATGCCCAATGACAGGACCCCTATAAGGCTATAGAAGAAGGCAAAGTATAAAATACTAAATATTTAAGTAGGTAAACCATGTGTGTGTGTGTGACAAGGGACAATGGGTGGAAGTTGAGACACAGGAAGTGTCATGTAAACATGAGGAGGAATTCTTTTCACTGTAAGGGTGACAGAACAGTGGAACAGGCTGCCCAGGGGGGTTGTGGAGTCTCCCTCTCTAGAGGTATTCAAAACCTGCCTGGATGCATTCCTGTGTGATCTGCTCGAGGTGATTCTGCTCTGGCAGGGAGGTTGGACTGGAGGAGCTTTCAAATTCACTTTCAGCCTCTGACATTCTGTGACTGTGTGATTCTGTGATCAGCTCTGCCATTGATTCTTTTGCATGCCTTGTCTTGCTGGCGGGGGGGGGGGGGGGCATTGAGCTTTGACTGGATGAGCTTTCGAGGTCACCTCCAGCCTCTGACATTCTGTGATTCTATGATTCTCTAATTCTGTGATTCTGTGAATCAAACCTGTACAATGTTGTTTTAGTAGCATCCATGTCACAACTCTTGTCTCTAGTTAAGACTTAATCCTAAAGAACAAGCTCAAGAGGTGGAATTGCCCAATGTGTGTTATAGATGAAGAATCTATCCCACCAAAAACCCCAAGCAATGATATGTTGCCAACTCAAAAGGACTACAACAACCACATAAACCGCTCAGAGAGCTCAATACACATTTCAATGCAAAAATATTTACAGCTGCTTGTTTACAGCATATACTTCTTTCCTGTGTTTTTCTGTATTACCTTTTTACCTTACATATTTCTGTATATATCTGTATATACTGTAAATATCTGCTTGTAAATTGTGCCAGCTGTAAATATAAGCTTCATTCAAATTTCCAGAGCTGGCTGAGTCTAGTCTGGGTGATTTCTAAAGTGTGGGGGGGTGGGGGACACCCAAACCACCACAACTGCATTCTGCATGCTTTTCTTATCTTGCACTATCAAAGTTAGCAGACAGTGCAAAGGCATGTATCTTTTTTCTTATCTTATCCTGAGCAGGCTTCACTAACAAGAGTATAAATATTGTCTTTTCAGTTCTAAGCCGCAATTAGTATGGAGGTCATGGCATTGCAGTTAGCACAAAGGTCACAGTAGCACAGCTACCCAGGGGTTTCTGCACTAAAGATAAGCATGAACCCAAAGCATTCTGTGTGTATGGAAATGTATAACCTGTATAAGCTTTCCCCACCCCGCCCCCATGTCTGCATATATGCATGCCAGGAGTAAATGCCTAAGGAACAAACAACATGAGAATAAGAAAAACAATGGTTGTAAGCATAACAGTGATCAAAACATCTAATTGCCAGATGGACAAAAGAGGTTTACCTGGTGGTGAGCACTGTCAGGAGAGAAATGAAGCCTTGCCTTTTACATTTCATGAATTTTAAGAAGCTGCTCATATTATTTGTTTACTTTAACCTGACCTCAGTTCTGTTGACAGAAAGTGCTAGAGCAAAATTTGTACCGGAATACAAACACCTTCAAAAATTCCAAGGTATCTCAATGGGGCATTTCTTTCAGGTTCTTTTTATATAGTTGTGGGGATAAACATCAAAAGGTCAAATATCTGTGTTCAAGTCACCCAAAGACTGGGGAGAAGTGCCCAGAATGACCATTTTGCTACAGGTGCACATTACTTTAAAACCGAGTCTCAAGAGGCCTCATTGCAGGACAATACAATGCTTAGCCTAACGTTTTCAAAGAAGTCTTGGATGGACTTTGTTAGCTAAAGGTGAGTATCAGTATCTGCTACACACTGGAGTTAAGAGCAAGCAGCCCCCAAATCTCAGTCCACTTGATTGGCTCCGAAAGGTGGAGCTGAAGTGTTGTCTGCAGTATCCAAACCACACACGCCATGAGAGGATTAGATTGACTTCTACGGCAACTACACTTTAGGAAAAAGAAGGATAAAAGGGAGTGAAGGAGCCTGCAAGGAAAACAAATAAATTCAGATCAACAGAAGCAGGCCTGGAGGCTGCTAAAGAGGCTCTTTTAAGAGCCACTGACAATGGCCACAGTCTAGACTGAACACACACTGAGAGAAAAGTCAAGACATATCAGTACTATTAAAAGCTAAGTAATCACATCACATAACAGCAAGATACAGCAGTAGTCTCTCTGTCTCTGCTCTCAGGTAAAATCACCTGGAATGTGACATCAAATGGTATAATGAGGAACAATCACACAGCAGAGTGGATAATATATTGCATAAAAAGGGAACAGGTATGGATCAGGCAACAAAATGTGACAATTGAGTGAGGGGAATAACTTTAAAGGATACACGACCTCCTGAACCACAAAGCAGCCATCTATCTATGGAAAGTTCAAATGATTGCATCTGAAAGCTGGAAACCTGAGTGTGCAAAAAGGGAGCTGGTCTTTCACTCTAAAGCATCCTGAGAAAGCCAATGACAGACAGACTTGCACTCTTCCATACTATTGAACTAGCAGATAAAAGCCCATACATGAAAAAGTAAAACTCCTCTTACTTGAGTATGAGAACACTGAAAAAAGCTGTATGCACAGACAGTAAGACAGGGGAGGTTATTCTTCCCCTGTACTCAACACTGGTCAGGCCACACCTTGAGTGCTGCGTCCAGTTCTGGGCTCTTCAGTTCAAGAGAGATGTTGAGATACTGAAACATGTCCAGAGAAGAGCAATGAAGCTGGTGAGGGGCCTGGAACACAGCCCTGTGAGGAAAGGCTGAGGGAACTGGGGGTGATTAGCCTGGAGAAGAGGAAGCTCAGGGCAGACCTCATTGCTGTCTACAACTACCTGAAGGGAGGCTGTAGCCGGGGGGGGTTGGTCTCTTTCGCCAGGCAACCAGCAACAGAAGAAGGAGACACAGTCTCAAGTTGTGCCAGGGGAGGTCTAGGCTGGATGTTAGGAGGAAGTTGTTGCCAGAGAGAGTGATTGGCATTGGAATGGGCTGCCCAGGGAGGTGGTGGAGTCACCGTCCCTGGAGGTGCTCAAGAAAAGCCTGGATGAGGCACTTAGTGCCATGGTCTAGTTGATTGGATAGGGCTGATAGTTTGGCCTGGATGATCTTGGAGGTCTCTTCCAACCTGGTTGATTCTATGATTCTATGACAAAGAATCAGACAGAGCTGTGCAGGGAGTGGCAGTGGAGGGAGCACCATCATCTGGATGTGATGAGATGAAACACTACTGTCACTTCCCATCCGTAACCCACCCAGCAGCAAGAAGTGCAGACAGGAGTACCACCAGCTAACCCGAGACATAAAAGTTATTACATAGAATCACAGAATGAAGCAAACAAGATCCTGACTGATTTCAGCCCACACTGGAAACAAGCCTTAGCTTTTTTAACAGGAAAAGAGCTTATGGGTAAGAAGCAAGTGGAAGGTACAGACAGAAGGACAGACTCGGTTTTACTGATAAGCTTGCTTTTACTGATAGTTTTCAGCAAGAAGGAAAAACTATCTTTACAGCAGTTATGTGTTCAAGGAGAAAATTCAGGTTAGTGGTATATTGGAGTGGCATCTGGTTTGGGGTTTCATTTGAGCAAAGGGGAAAAAAGACAACCTTCTTTGGGCCAGAGACACTAACTGATTTAACTCCCCTGTGGCCATACTTAGAAGAGGCTACTTCCACTTTAATGCTGCTATGTAGCCCTGATAGCGGAGCACCTTCCTAACACTACTAGCTCAACCTGAGGTCCAATGAATACAGATCTGCTGACTGTGGGATCATTCCATGATGTGAAGAGAAAATATCTCAGGAAGTTTCAGGTGACATTATACAAAGTTAATCTTTGCTTGAAGTTACTCTTCTAATAACCTTCTTTCTAATAACTTTCCTGCTTTGTCAGAGCAGTTGGACTCAGTGATCTCCAGAGGTCCTTTCCCATGCTTTCTGTTCTATGATTCTATGGTTTCTTATTAGTCAAGTATGACATCCAGAAGAGTCCTTCCCTATGCTCAGGAGCATGACTTCAAGTTCAGCATTAAAAGACATCTTTAGAGAAGATGAGCTATTCGTACCAGCAATGGTGCTTCCTGAACAAAAGGGCAAATGGACCTGCAGTATCAGTTCCTTTGTAAATCATGCCCCAAGCCTGAAGGTGCAATGAAACGGTGATTTCAGGAGCAAGATCAGATGAGGTATTCTCATTACTCCCCAGGCCCTGCAAAAACCCATGATTTAGAGAAAGGTTGCTTGTCTTTCTTTGTAACCCAACTCTACACACAGCTGTGTTGGCATGAGCGGGGCAGTAGCACAATGTGTTGGCAAACCTGAGCAGCCAAAGGAGGAAATCTGTTCATCTGGTTTGGTTCCTGTAGCCCATGCATTGATAAACCACAACCTATGCACCTTATTAGCTTTCTGCAGCTTCCTGCTAACAAATAGCATTTACCTGTCCATCTGCAGAGCCAAATACAGCTTCTTTCAAAAGAACAGAAAGGAAGCCCTGCTGAGCCTAAGAGAAGACATGCCCACTATGTGCCTGTCTGGCGCTGTGGAGGCCAGTGACAACCATGGCTCGAGGCTGTGTGTTTATTTTGCAGCTGATGCACGTTGATAACTTGACCTCTACGTTTAAAGGATCCATGTAATATTTCATTGCTTAGCTCAGCCTCTGCAGGCTCTGTATCCTAAAACCCCGTGTACGTCACACAGGACCTTCCAAGCAGCTGACGGACGAAACGCTTCTGGCAGCCGTTCTGGCTGGGGTAGCATTTCGATATCAGGAGGAAATACAATGCTGCTCACTCCCCCAAGTGCAAGCTAATTTTAAAGTTCTTACTGTAAGGCCTTATTGATAGGATGTTTTAATTACCTCCAGCCTGTCCAAACCAGCACTCCTAGCCCTATGGGCACTGCTAATATGACTGACAGCTGATAGCTTTTCTAAACACCAAGCACAGCACAGCAGCCGCTAGCAACTTGAACTGCCTAAAATGGTGTGATTTTTATCGCTTTGACAATACTTATGACAACTCTCCTTAAGCATAAAGACTTTTTTTTTTCTTTTAAATTGCTAAGATTTATAAAAGCAGCTTACCTAAAAGTTTGATATGTGTATGTCATCTGATGTTTTAAATCACACACAAAGAACAGTCTGACTTTGCCTCTTATCGGCATTGAAAAAGGCCTTCCTGCCCTCACAAACAAGCTTGGTCCTCCATCTCTCAGTTTATGAGAGATGTCTCCCACTTAGCTCATTCTTCCACTCTCCTTTTCTCCCCAGAACCTGGGAAAATAGGGCTCTCTCCTTCATTATAACAATCATAGAATGGTTTGGGTTGAAAGGGACCATAAAGATCATCTAGCTTCAACTTCTCTGCCTTCCACCAGACCAGGCTGCTCAAGGTCCTGTCCAGCCTGGCCTTGAACACTTCCAGGGAGAGGTCATTCACATCTTCCCTGGGCACCCTGTTCCAGTGTCTCATCACCCTCACTGTAAATCTTTGACTACCTCTGAGGAAGGGTACACCAGTAGGGTAACCAGTGAGACAGGGCATGCAAGAAAATCAATGGCAGAGCTGATTATAGAATCACACAATCACAGAATGCCAGGGGCTGGTTGAAAGATCATCCAGTCCAACCCCCCTGCCAGAGCAGGATTGCCTATACTAGATCACACAGGAATCTGCCCAGATGGGTTTTGAGTATCTCCAGAGAGGCAGATTCCATAACCCCCCCTGGGCAGCCTGTTCCAGTGTTCTGTCATCCTCACAGTGAAAAAATCCCTCCTCATGTTTACATGAAACTTCCTATGCCTCAGCTTCCACCTGTTGCCCCTTGTCCTGTCATTGAGAATCACCGAGCAGAGCCTGGCTCCATCCTCCTGGCACTCACTTTACATATGTATAAACATTGATGAGGTCACCTCTCAGTCTCCTCCTCTCCAAGCTGAAGAGCCCCAGCTCTCTCAGACTCTCCTCATAAGAGAGATGTTCCATTCCCTTAATTATCTCTGTGGCTCTGTGCAGGATTCTGTCATGTCACTTTTGAACTGGGGGGCCCAGAACCGGACACAGTACTCCAGATGTGGCCTCACCAGGGCAGAGTAGAGGGGGAGGAGAAGCTCTCTCAACCTATTAGCCACAGCCCTTCTAATATACCCTGGGAGGGCATTGACCTTCTTGGCCACAAGAGCACATTGCTGGTTCACGGTCAGGTAGGATCCCCAGATCCTTTTCCCCTTTGCTGCCTTCCTAGAGGTCAGTCTCCAACCTGATGTCTGGGGTTGTTCTTTCCCAGGTGCACGACTCTACACTTGCCCTTGTTGAATTTCATTAAATTTCTCCCTACCCAACCCTCCATCCTGTCTAAGTGCAGCTGATTAGGCTGCCAAGAAAGAGACTAAACCCCATAAAGCCCCTCAAAGGTCAAAAGCATCTCCCTGAGAACAACCTGGAAGTCAACATCATTCACAGAGTACTAATATCTTAAATTCCATGGCAGAAAAAACACTATGTAAGCATCCTGGCCTGTATCAGCAATAGTGCGACCAGCAGAAGCAGGGAAGGGGTTGTTGTCATGTACTCAGCACTGACAGTGGGCTCAGTTTGAGGATCTCACTATGAAAAAGACATTGAGGTGCTGGAGTGGGTAGAATCTCTTGGAGAGTCTGGAGAACAGACTTATTCAGAGCAGCTATGGAGAAGGGGGTTGTTTAGCCTGGAGAAAAAGAGGCTGAGGGGAGACCTTTGGGCTCTCTACAACTACCTGAAGGGAGGTTGGAATGTGGTGGGCGTCAGTCTCTTCTCTCTAGTAACAAGTGATAGGATGAGAAGAAATGGCCTCAGGTTGCAACAGGGAAGGTTTAGGTTGGATATTAGAAGAAACTTCTTCACTGAAAGGATTCTCAAACACTGGCTCCACATGGAGGTGGTTGAATATTCATCCATGAAGGCATTTAAAAGACAGAGAGATGTGATGCCCAAAGGACATGGTTTAGCACCAGACTTGGCAGAGTTAGAAAATGGTTTGACTTGGTGATCTTAAAGGTCTTTTCTAACCAAAGCAATTCTAAGAACCTACTCTGTATATGAGTTGAAGTGTTCAAACCATCCCCCACAGAGATAATCATAGTAGGATCCAGAACGAGAAAGATCCTGTTACAATTCCCCACCAAATACTAATGTAAATAACACCACGATTCTATATTCAGAAAGCATCTACATCTCTGACAAGTCTTCTAGGATTGCTGAGACCACAGCAACAAAAGCCAGTCAAATGCAAGCAGGTCTTTATTTCCAAATACAGGTGTCTTAACATCCAAAGGCTGCATTAGGGTTTGGTTCTTTCCCAGGCTCATAAAGTATTAGGTACTAGAATACCTAAAACTCTCCTTTATGTCTGAGTCAGCTGCTTGTAACATAAGAGTAGATGCAAATGAGAGGCTAGGGCATTGCAAGGAAGTCTTTAGCCATTATCAGGCCTGCCTGGCTACGGTACATACAAATGGGTTTTCAGGCAGAAGCAACGAGCTTGGCTCCACCCAACGCAAACTGTGGTCTGTGAGAACAGTCCCTTTAGTAGAGATCTGCACACTCCCCTGTGTATGTGACCTTCTGCATGCTGTCAGCGTAGGTGCACCTACTGCTGGTACAACAGATGTTAAAGCAGGAAAACCTGATTCCCAGAGCAGAGGGATTAATGGGGCATTAACATTAAGGCCCCAGTTGTGCCCATTTAAATGCTAACAACTTTAACTAAGTTATCCAAAACACAAGCTTGCTGTGTGAGCCACCAGAACTTATTTATAGAACATTTGGGGCCAAAACTTGCCCTGGGATATGCATGAAGTCACCCTGATGATGCTAATGGAAATCCATGTGCTATATATTAGAAAAGTAACTGGTTCTAAAAAAAGGCTATTTTGAAGCAGCATGTAACAGGTCAGCTTTTACTGAACAGTCCTTCTACTATTTACAAAAATTAATCATGTCACAGATGCTCAGACATATCAGCTAGGCTCCCATTTACTTTCTTTACTAACATGCCTGCAAAACCAATTAAAGGAAAGCTTTGTTTTAGAGCCTAGCAGGTTGAATTAATGTTCTGTTAAATCTGCCAGATTTTGTCCATGGTTCTTTATTGACCCTTGTTTTAATTCTCCTTTTGACACTCTTCTGATGCACCTTCCTCCATCCAAAGTGTATTTCGTGGTCCAGAGATGGGTTGTTTGTTGGTTTGGGGTTTTTTTTTGACTGCACAGAAAGTATTTTCACCTCCTTTTCACCTCCCAGAGCAGTATTTCAGGGCCTATTGTGAGGTGTGCCATTAAACCTTGAAGCATGCACACACCTCTCTCTCACAGCAGCTAACAGATCTGTCAGACTGCAAATCTGCTGGGCAGCAGCAGGTAAAACACAGCTTTTGTTTTAGCAGCTCAGTTACAGCTAAGTGAGCATCTGCCCTGGCTGAACACAATAAACCTTCTATTTCTGAAAAGTATAATTGTCATTGCAGTTCCTTGTCCTTTGAAACATGGAGCAAGAGGCTTGTGCTAGTTTGAGCCTAGCTAGAACGTTTTGGTGAGAAGAACTACATTACAGGCTGCGAAAGGGAAACAGTAGTGATGTCTAGTTCACTCATAGGCTTGCTGAGAGGTATAAGAACAAGAATCCAAACATAGATAAGGCACTTCTTCTTCTGGGGAGCTTGGAGCTGCATTTTTTCTCTCCCTAGCCTCTCTGCTGTCTCTCTGACTAATCCACTTTGCTTCCTAATTCCCTGGCCGAACCTCCATTCTTCCTTGGGACTGGGGTAAGGTTGAGAGGGGTGGGAGAAGGTGGAAGGGCGGTTGGGAGCCCCTCCTGGGGACTCAGGTTTCTGGGAGGGGAGTTGTGTTTTTGTATTACCTTTTACCTTGTATATTTCTGTCTATAACTGTATATACTGTAAATATCTGCTTGTATATTGTGCTAGCTGTAAATATAAGCTTCATTCAAATTTCCAGAGCTGGCTGAGTCTAGCCTGGGTGATTTCCAAAGTGTGGGGGGTCAGGGGACACCCAAACCATCACAAGGCTTCAACCCAAAAGGAGCACTGCAGCCTTTAGGGCTTTCAAGAAACAGTATCTTTAAAAAATATTGATAGCTGTGTAAAATTAAAGGGAAATATCTCACTACCTAAAGCCTCAAATGATCCACTTGGCATGGGACTCATGCATGAAGCAAAACGTTAATAATCCAGTATTGTTACATAGTTACGGTACCTGCTATATGTCATACACTGAGCAAAACTCTGCTATCACTTTAAAGGCTTTCCTATTCCTCTGGACAGGTTAGGAGGCTCTGGAGAAGTGTCTGACAGGACTCTGCTCTTCAGCTTTAATGAACCTTTCTGCAAAGTGAGAGCTGAGTTGGCTCCATTTGCCACTTCTGCTGTAAGAATTTCACTTGTGGAAATTATGGGAATGTTCCCTCATGTGCAGTCATGGAATCACAGAACCAACCAGGTTGGAAGAAACCTCCAAGATCATCCAGTCCACCCTAGCACCCAGCCCTAGCCAATTAACTAGACCATGGCACTAAGTGCCTCAGCCAGGCTTTTCTTCAACACCTCCAGGGATGGCAACTCCACCACCTCCCTGGGCAGCCCATTCCAATGCCAATCACTCTCTCTGGCAAGAACTTCCTCCTAACATCCAGCTTATACTTCTCCCGGCACAACTTAAGACTGTGTCCCCTTGTTCTATTGCTGGTTGTCTGGGAGAAGAGACCAACCCCCACCTGGCTACAGGCTCCTTTCAGGTAGTTGTAGACAGCAATGAGGTCACCTCTGAGCCTCCTCTTCTCCAGGCTAAACACCCCCAGCTCCCTCAGCCTTTCCTTATAGGGTTTGTGTTCCAGGCCTTTTAACAGCTTCATCACCCTTCTCTGGACACATTCCTTTGTTTCCTCCACTAAACACTTTTATATCACCATTTCTTCAGGGAATACACTAGGACTTCTGTTTTACCACTCCATGAATGGCATAAATACAACTTTGAAAGTAGACCTGTGGAGAAATTTGAAACAAGAATGCAGCATGTATGTGTTCAGAGCAGTCTCCACAGTAAGAAGGCTGCAAAATAATCAGCAGATGATAAAAAAAATCTTAAAATGGACACCTAGAGGCAACTTCATCTATGTGGAGTTATCTTTAGCATGTAGGAAGCATAAACACACAGACATACATGCTTTTGAGAAAACAAATCCAACCTCTCGGTACACCCTGACATTGCATACTACACCCACTAGTGTTTAATGAAGGATTTGGAGTCCATGCTAACTTTGATTTCATAGAATAACAGAATGATTAAGGCTGGAAAGAGCTCTAAGGCCATCAAGTCCAACCATCAACCCAACACCACCATGGCTATCAAGCCATGTCCTAATTTATAGGGCTTTAAGTCACGCAGCTCGTGCTGATGTTACTGTATGCTGCTAGGCATAAAGAGAAGAACTTTTAAGGCCAGTTCAATGTGTTACACTCACAAGTCTCATTTTATTTCAATGTAAATTGTGTGTTCAATTTCTCTTGAAGGTTTCAAAGATCCTATCCACCTTTTTTGGATAGAGAGTATCATGAAAGAATGTGGTGTAAGTTATGCCTAGCCATTGAATCACAGAATCATAGAACCAACCAGGTTGGAAAAGACCTCCAAGATCATCCAGTCCAATCTATCACCCAGCCCTATCCAGTCAACTAGACCACAGTACTAAGTGCCTCATCCAGGCTTTTGCATTGTGTTCTGCCCTTTCTATGCTGTTCTTTCTACCTGTCCCTTTAATTTGCCCTTTTTTTTGGGTTTCTCGTTGCTAATTTCTAGTCATACCTTTACCCTGCCACTTGTTTTCTGCTTTCAGATACATATATATATATAAACACTAATATTAGTATTTTTCCTGATGTCCCTGCTTACCTCTTTCTGGCACCACCACCGTCTCATGTCAGCACAACACCTGGGCTGTAATTTGTGTGTTTACCTTTACTTTGCATTTATTACACTAAACTCTCTCTGTCTCATAGCCTCACCTTTGGTTAACTCTGATTTCCTATCCTCTTCAGTTCCTACCACTCCAGAAGAGGCAGGAGGGAGAATGACGTGCTTGCGGAGGCAGTGCTGGTTGTCACAGATTGATTGACAATGAGCACCATGCCTGCAAGTGCTGAGATGCTGCAGTTTGTAGAGTGAAGTGAGACCTCCCTAGTGCCCGGTACACACTCCTTGATTGAACAGACATTTTGAGTGTGGCTGCCGATCACTGTTAGCCCAGTGACTCCCTGCATTCTCCTCACTTTCCTCTCCCAAGCTGTCAGACTGGCAAGGCTCAGGAGAAATCACAGGTTTCCTAATTGCATTTGTGCCTGCAGAGAGAGAAAACTTAAATACAGGCTGGTCAGATCTGTACAGATGATGGAAATTGTTTTGCTCAATTCTGCACTAGTGTGAGCTCTTCAATTTGTGCCTGGCAGCTTCCTTGTTCTTGAGGACAGAAAGATAAACTGCATCTTTCTATGGATTGGGAAGATGACAAAGAGAAAGGAGAGAAAACAAAATACATCACATTTATCTGTGCAAACATTTTCTCAAACAATTCCTGCAGTTTCATGTACCAAGTCCCCTCTACAGGTGGGACATCTATCTTGGATGGCTGTCTCTTGGATTTACAGAAAGAGCTGGTTCCTCTATCTACACAGTCAGATTGGAGCCCTTCATTGGTCTGTTCAGTCTCTTCTGACTGCTCCTTGCTCAGATGCAAGGCATCATGCACTGACTTCAGGGGCTATTTAAGCAACAAGTAGGCTTTAGCAGCTGTGTCATCCAGAGAGAACGTGTGGCAGCAGCTGATCTGGTCTCTGAATCCAGCTCTGAAGAGGTGAAGTTTTCATTTGACTGCACAGGATAGACTCATCTCTTAACAGGTCATTTTCTAGTCAAGTCAAACACAAAGGTTGACTAAATCAAGATGGCCCTGAGCAACTCTTAGGAATCCCCATGCCTTTAATGATCTCAGAGAAAGCAGGAGCCACATAGAGTCCTTCTCTCAGGTCGTGAGTAGCTCTATGGGCAGCCTTGGTTTATTTAGCTCAGTTGATGACACTTACTGAAATAACAAGAAGTTGCTTCTTTTTTATTGCAGTGTCTCATGGGAAGCTTATTTTGCATACAGTGACTCAGAAAGCTGCCTGCTAAGCTGCACGTACTGTATGGCTGTCTGGAACAAGTCAGAGCAATTTGTCCTCTTGTTTACAGCAGCCAGTTTATAATGGTACAGAGATGACCTAAGGATCCACCAAGTCTCCCCTCCCAACACCCAGAAAGGGGCTCTTTACACTCATTCCAGAGCCACACATACTGTAGCTCCTTCAAACTCCTGTTTCCAGTGAAGATGATCTCCAAAGGCAACAGGGAGCAGACTGGGTTAGAGCAGGCTTTGATGAAATAGATCAGTGAGAACATTTTTTGTGTCATGATCACAGCAAGAATCCACCTGTCCAAGATGATATGAGGCCCAAAAGATGGAGGGACAAGCATTTTCTAATACCCAAGGATTATGGTATCCACTGTTATTCTTTTCCTCAGAAACAAGTTCTTTGCAAGGGGTTATGTCCTGAGGGATACAGACAGGTGATCAGCATCCTTCAGGATTCTGTTTATCTGCTTTCAATACTCAAACCTGCTAGAGTGAAATATATAAAGCCACAATCTTTCTCAGTCGATTTAGTCTCTTAATAACATCTGTTTCAGAAAGCATCATATGTCATGTATGTGGAAGTGATAGCCATGTAATAAGTCATACATGCTTACTCTAAAGTAAATGTTTAGGGGAGAAATTTCAAGTGTCCTTCATTAGCATCTCCTACTGGCTAACATTTCCCTCTCAGGAATCAGACGAACAACTCTCCAACCTGTGCACGTTAAACAACTGCTTCTTCCCAGACAAGTCAACAGGCTTCTCCTCTCTGATACAGATACAATATTTTTCTGTAGAGCTGCAGAAGCCTAAGCTGCAGTCTTTATCCAAAATTTTATCTTTACATTTATGTGTAGGTTTTATTTTGCATCAGAAAAAGGTTAGCATCACTGTTCTGGAAAACAGAGCAGGTTTCTTAATCAGACATGTCATGCTTGATTCTGACTCTGTTACTGGATTAAAATTAGTGACTTATACCAATGCATTTCAAATACTTCATATATAAACATGTATGTCTGCACAGGCACACAAACATACCTAAGTCTCACTAAGTTATACATATTCATGCATGCACTTGTGTCAATAACTCTTTATTTTTACATATATCAATTTAGTTTTTTACAGGCATGCTTGTATATATACTCATAGATATATACACATACTTGCACAAGTTCTTCCCAGAGAGAGTGATTTGCCATTGGAATGGGCTGCCCAGGGAGGTGCTGGAGTCACCGTGCCTGGAGATGTTGAAGAAAAGCCTGGCTGAGGCACTTAGTGCCATGGTCTAGTTGACTGGATAGGGCTGGGTGCTAGGTTGGACTGGATGATCTTGGAGGTCTCTTCCAACCTGGCTGATTCTATGTGACATGTAAGCATTTTATATTCATTAAGCACTTCCTAAGCTCTGTGGTCTTTTGTGGTGTCTGAAGTGTTTGGCTCAATATGATACGGTCAGTTACCCTGTACTGATGAAAAAGCAAACCCCTATGCCTAAAGCTTACCTAGAATATTTTTCTGTAATACACATCATTAAAGAATACAAAACCCTCTCCCTGTGTCCTTTATTTTCACTTGAGCTGAACAGCACCCCTAGGAAATGGAGATTATTAATGCCCTCAGAATCATGGCAAGAAAACTGTCTGTATCACCTCTTTTCCTGTTCCTTAATGATTTTTTTCTTCTTTCCCTTCTTATAGCATGTTTGGTTTGGTGTGGCTGGTTGGTTTAGTTTTGTTTTGTTTTTCCTTTTTTTTCCTTTCCCTAAATGTGAAATATGATCATAAAAACTAAAGTGGTCCAAAGTTCTTGAATGGCATCTTTTCAAATTCCTGGAGCAATGACAAATATCAGGTGTGAATTTTGCAGTGACAAGAAGTAGGAATTCTGCATCTAGGCAAGACATTCCTTCCATTTTCAGAGAGTGTACACAGAACAGGGTTAGAAGTGGCTTTTAACACCCTGAGAGATCAGCACCACTATTCATAGCAACACTATGTACAGAAAAGCCATATATGTAAATTTCAAGCCTCTCTAAAATATGTTTACAGCTAATCTCTATCAGTTTGGTCATGAAGGATTGGAGCGAAGCTGGAGATGGGTAGACTCAGACTGGATGTGAGGAGAAAGTTCTTCACCATGAGAGTGGTGAGGACCTGGAATGGGTCGCCCAGGGAGGTGGTCAAGGCCCCATCCCTGGAGGTGTTTAAGGCTCTGTCCAGCCTGCTCTAGGGTAGAGTGTCGCTGCCTGTGGCAGGGGTGTTGGAACTAGATGATCCTTGTGGTCTCTTCCAACCCTGACTGATTCTATGATTCTATAATTGGTAGAGTCAGCTGAACAAATGATTTAAAATGGAAAACTTTATCCCCTTTTTACTTCTGGTATCCAAAGTCTTAATCTTTTTGCAAGTGATGTTGCTATTCAGTTGCATGAGCTGAAGTGTTTAGATAAATGGTATATATCCCTCTGGTAATACATGAAGGATATTATTTTGTTTGTACCATTTGTTATTTGTATCACTTTCCTGGTCATCTAGTCAGCATATGCTTTCTGTTTGCAAGGGAATGACAAACTTCTCAAGCAGGAGGATTGAGAGTGGATGTTAGGAGGAAATTCTCCCCAGAGAGAGTGATCTGCCATTGGAATGGGCTGCCCAGGGAGGTGGTGGAGTCACTGTCACTGGAGGTGTTCAAGAAAAGACTGGATGAGGCACTTAGTGTCATGGTCTACATGACTGGACAGGGCTGGGTGATAGGTTGGGCTGGATGATCTTGGAGGTCTCTTCCAACCTGGTTGATTCTATGATAGATGGCAAACGATGCCTAAGGCTCACAACCACAAAAGTCTTCACCTGAGAATTCCTGAAACGTTTCTTAGGAAAAGAAATATGTCAGAATCTGGACAAATATGCAGACACCATTTTGTGGTGGTTTTATTGTTTTCAAGTCTAAGAGTAAAGACTCAGAATACAAATAAGTGGAATAAGGACCTCTGACGGTTTTTCAATGGTTTCAGTTCACAAAGAATTTGTGTGTCATGAATTAAGAGAGTGGGTAAAGAGTGGGATCCAGGCTTTGCCACACTTATATGGGAAGATGTAGCTTAATAACTTATCACAGAGTTTCTTACTTTCCAGGAAAGTAAATCTCCCAGACTTGAAAGATGTTCTCATCACAGCCACATCAGTAGTGGTGAGCCACAAATGACCAGCCACATCACAGTGCTGAGAACAGAAACTTTCCTAGTAATTATGCAGTTTAGCTTGTGGCTGCATTTTGTCATTTGCTGGTAATTCTGTGTCAGATCCTTGAGCCTCCTCCTTCCAGAAGCAGTGGGAGAGAAGCAGAGATAACAAATCTCACTATTGGTTGACAGCAACACACAGCTCTGTCTTCCCTAAGAAAAGACTTCTACAGAAGTAGGTGATAGCGGTGATAGCAGGGGCAGCTAGGAAGCACATCTTGGGGTGCAGGGATTTTAAAGGCTTATTTCTTGGCCTGTAAGAAGGAGTCTTTGGGTTCAGCTGTGCTGCAGTCCCTCTGCATTTCGAGATCAGGGCTGGCAAACAGCTGCTTTCCCCAAAGCCTGTAGCACGCTGCACAAGAGCTGCTCACAAGGAGGGCAGTGGCTGCGGGCTCCCAGGACCACGGACAGAGCAGCCAGGAAAGGATTTCCATGCCGAGGACAACATGGCCAGGTCCCTCAGGCATGTGAACCGGTTGCTTCTCAGCTATACAGAGCAGTTAGATAAATTTCTTGCACCCACTACTGTGCTAACCAGCATTGTCGACAGTGGCTACTGTGGTTTGGAGGCAAAATAATGGAGAAAAAAATGTAGAAGATAAACTCCAAGCTGTCAACAATGATTTCTTCTGAGAGGTCCTGAGATCATATGCCACTGACAATAATGGAAGTTTGATGGATACCTCAATATCCATCCAGATTCCAACAGTCAGTTGCATGATTAATGCATTCTCATAGAATCACTCAGGCTGGAAAAGACCTCCAAGATCATCCAGTCCAACCTAGCACCCAGCCCTATCCAGTCAACTAGACCATGGCACTAAGAGCCTCAGACAGGCTTTTCTTGAATGCCTTCAGGGACACTAACTCCAGCACCTCCCTGGGCAGCCCATTCCAATGCCAATCACTCTCTCTGGCAAGAACTTCCTCCTAACATCCAGCCTAGATCTCCCCCAGCACAACTTGAGGCTGTGTCCCCTTGTTCTATTGCTGGAGATCTTTAGTTTCTTGCCAGTGTCACAGAAGAAAGTAATAAGGAGAAAATTGCTAACTAGACTTTAGAATTCCAAGTCAGTGATTTAACTAGTGGAATAGTCATGCTGTCTACCCTCAAGACCCTTTCCTCCTGCTCTCTCACATCATTAAAATGTGATCTTGAAACTTTGTAATTTCTCATCAGGCTTTGCTCCAAGGTTTTACTCACCAAATATTCTGTTTTGAATACCTTTTCCCCCTATCATCCACTTTCACTATTGCCATTTCCCCCCTCCACTTTTCCTATTTCCTTTACTCTCCTCCCTTTCTTTCCTCGTTCTTAAGTTTCCACCAGGTTCTCAAATTCAACCTCCTCCCTCCTCCAATGCCCTTTTAATAGTTTCTTTCATTTCCCCCTTGTTCTTGTTTTAATATCCTCTGATAGAGTTCTCAGAAGGAAAAGTAATTTTTGGTGCTCTTCTAAAGGGACAAACCTAAACATGCTAACTTCTCAACTGGGTTCAAAAGGAGACTGAAGAAATTAAAACATTCAGGTCAATTTCCCTTTGTATCCTGGAATATGCATGGATATTTTGGGGGTGAAATTTGTGATACCCAACACATGGCTTTGGAACTCAGCTACCTGAAATTGCTTTTCCTTTTGTGTCCACTTGTTATAACTGAGATTAGCAGAAGCTGCTGTGCTGTAAATTCCAAGAGTAAGGAACCCAGACTAGGATTTTTTAACATTTGACCCTACCTTATCCTTTTGTTTCATTGAATTGCTTAAAATTCCATGCATCACACATCATGCAAAGCCTATACCTGGTTTCTCTGTGGGCAGCACAGGCTATAATTTATTAAGGCAACATTTTCTAGGGATGTTAAGGAGAGATGTATGCTTCTTCCTATTGCACTGTGTATTTCTGAGTATCACTCTGGGCACTCAGAGATAGCACAGGAAATTTACTGAGTCATTCACAAACCTGAACTCCTTGCCTACACCAATTCATTTCCACAGGCCAGCTAGGAGCATGGCTGCTCCCCAGTCCTCTATCTTGAGATTCATGGAATCATTTGAGTTGGAAGAGACCTTAAAGATCATCCAGTTCCAAACTCCTGGCCATGTACGAGGACACTAGCCCAGGTTGCTCAAGGCTTTATCCAACCTGACCTTTAACACCTTCAGGGAGAGAGCATCCACAGCCTCCCCGGGCATCCCGTTCCAAAGTCTCACCACCTTCACTAGAAAGAATTTCTTCCTAATCTCCAGTCTTCATCTCCTCTCTTCTAGCTTAAAGCTGTTGCCCCTCATCTTATCAGTACAGAAGGAAAAGGCAAAAAGGCCAACAAGAAGGTCCCTGACTTTGGTGACGCCAGACAACCATTAGATTAGGGAAGGGAAATATCTAAGTAAAGGCTCACCTAAGACTACAGCTGCAAATCTGCCTTTTGGAGGGGCTAGTGAAATGTTCAGTCTGCAGGACGTGATTAGCCGAATCAGAGGAGATGGGGATTCATATGTACAAAGAGGGTAGATCAGCTAAGCAGAGACGAGAATGCACTGATCCGAGGAGAAATGCCCACAGATATTCCAACAGGATGAGAGAGCACAGAAAAAGGGCTTTGTGGTGCAGCTTCAACCTCAGTTGTGCTTGCTTGAGACCAGTCTCCTTGCAAATAGATGGTTTGGGTTTGGGGTTCATGACACCATCATTTTAAAGTGCCTTCCCCTACAAGACACTCTTCTTCCCTCTTTTCTCTGACAGTATGCTCTGCTGCTCCATTCAGTCTTCAAGAGGTCTCAAGATGGTGTGTGGCTTTCCCCGCTCCATTCTACTGCCTTATGCTTGGTGGCACAGACTGTCAGGTGCAGCTGAGATCACTCAAGTCCCATAACTACACGATCTTCTATGCCAGCAGCAAGACTAGACTGAGAACATCTTAGCCTTAGCACATTGTGCTGTGGCATTTGGTGACGTCCCTAAGCATGGATTTCTTGGTTTCTGTTGTTTGTGTGTTCTGCCCCAATGCTGTTTCAGTGTACATTTTAATGAGTGAATTTATTATACAGCTCACTGCACAAAAATTTCAATTGCATTTTAAAGAACTCCCTAGCACTGATTTTTTTGATCAGATATTTCCTGCATGTATTCTGTATCTGCTGGTGGTTACTGAGTAGCTTTTCTCCTTTTTTTCTCCTGTTCTTGGTCCTGTGAATAAAGCTTAATGTGGGTTTCCCCGCAGCACTACTACCTTTTTTTCCCCTCGTCTCTTGTATCCCAGACTACAGCATAGACCTCTCTTAAACCCAGTGAGACAAGATAAGCCTTTTCTGCCTGGCAGCATTTCAGAGACATTAAGTGTAAGAGAGAAGGTAAGTAATTCACCATGCCTCCCTATTTCTGTAATGGGGGAGGACATCTTGATACATTTACAATCCTCCTCTGGGGATATTTCATCAGTTATACCTAACTCTAATGGACAAGAATTGATTTGAACTTTCTACTTAGCACAGAGCTGTAAACAGCTTCACTCCAGGTTGCAGCAGTGAACTGATGTTTTGTAAAACTGAGAGGAATTTGGAAAACTTCTGCATTGGTCTATTAAGTAAGCTAGCAGCTGAATGATCTGGAGGTAAACAGACTTGTCTTTTCAATGTTAATAATATAGAGAGCAATTATTAACCCAGATGATACATTTTTTTCCCTTCTAACATCTCCATTTTTGTTTGGTTGGGGCTGTCATTTCAGCTATTTCCTTTACTTTTGTTCAAAATCCATCCAAAATCAGGATACAGTTTGAAGAAAGTATTTTTATTGCTATCTTTAATTTCAAATGCTTATTTTTATAGTTCTCAGAGCAGAAAGTCCAGAGAACTCTTTGTCCTGCTGTAGTCATTAGATAATATCTGCTAATGTCTGAAGTCTATTAAAAACCCAGCATCCAAGGCGCTTGTGGTATTCCCCCCATCATCCAATTCTATACTGGTTGGAACCTTAGACCGTTCCTGGGCATGAAAGCAAAATGTCATCATTTATGAAAATGTGGCATATACAGCATTATATCCTTGACAGAGGTTTGCAAAGTGAAAACAGAGAGTTCTTCGTAGCTCTGCTAAGGAGCAGCTAAGCAGCTCCTGTTATCGCATGCTGTATTCTCCAATGCCTGTTGCATTAGAGATTATCTACAAAGGTTGCAGCTGGGGCAAATGATCACATCAGTAATGCATACTGTAAGATTCTTACTTCCCAAACACTTAGCATGATGGGGATCTATGAAAACACTTTTGTAAGGTTTTAACAATTCTCTACAGATGATAGCAACAGTCACAGAAAACAGATAAGCGAAGGAACTGTGTTTTATTTTAATGCTAAAGTTTGAAATCAGGCAAACATTAGCAAGAATCATAGAATTGCCTAATTGAATCATAGAATTGCCTAATTGAAAAAGACCTTAAGACCATTGAGTATAACCATAAGCTAACATCTCTGGGTACACAACTGTTAGACCACGTCACTAAGCACCTCATCTAAACAACGTTTAAAGACCGCCAGGAATGGTGACTCCACCACTTCCCTTGGCAGCCTGTTCAAGTGACCTTTTTGGTGAAGAGGTTTTTCTTAATATCAAATCTAAATCTCCCTTGATGCAACTTGAGGTTATTTCCTCTCATCCAGTCATTTGTCACCTGGGTCCCACTTCACTGCAACCTCCTTTCAGGGATTTGTAGAGAGCAATGGAGTCTCCCCTCAGCCTTCTCTTCTCCAGGCTGAACAACCTGAGCTTCTCATAGGACTTGTGCTCAAAACCCTTCACCAGCCTCATTTCCCTATCTGGGCATGCTCCAGCACTTCAATGTCCTTCTTGTAGTCAGGAGCCCAAAACTGAACATAACACTCAAGGTGCACCCTCAGCAGTGCGAAGTACAGGGCTAGGATCACTTTCCTGGTCCTGCTCGCTACACTGTTCCTGATCCAGACCAGGATGCTGTTGGCCTTCTTGGCCACTTGAG
The DNA here is from genome assembly GCA_013400475.1 of Tricholaema leucomelas. Classification (NCBI taxonomy): domain Eukaryota; kingdom Metazoa; phylum Chordata; class Aves; order Piciformes; family Lybiidae; genus Tricholaema lacrymosa; species Tricholaema leucomelas. Next base: position 21,058 of record WAAF01001958.1, on the reverse strand, counting down.
CACGCTGCCGGCTCATATTCAGCCAGCCATCAAACAGTACCCCCAGATCCCGCTCTGCCACTTTCTGCAACTTTCAAGCCAGTCTCCTCCAAGCTGGTAGTATTGCCTGGAGTTGTGGTGACTGAAGTACAGGACCCCGCACTTGTCCTTGTTGAACACCATACAATTGGCCTCAGCCCATTGATCCAGCCTGTCCAAATTAAGAGAAGCCAAATGTTCCCAGTTCAGCCTTTTGTTCCTCTAAATGGCAGATGTAATTCTGCAAGACTGTTCCTGCACAGCATTGCTTGTATTGAGGGCAGAGACAACTGGTTGGTTTAAAAAACAGTTTAAAGAATCCTAATCTGGGATTGGTGATGGACCAAGCTACTTGTCCTGGAAGTTTTACTACAGGGCCACAGAAATGCCTCTAATGCAGACCAGTTAGAAGATGTCGGGTTTCAAAATCATGCAGCTCTAGCTACCAACACAGTTTGACAATCTGAACGAGATCCCAACCTATTTTTGGTTGCTGTGAACACCAAGATCCTAATTCTCAGAGGCCTTTCTTGTGTTGGTAGTCTCACTGATACCAGTGACAGTGGCCTTTTGTGCAGTATCAGCCCCCTCCCCCCCCCTATTTTTCTGGATTACAAGAGATGACTGAAGAAGTACTGAACCAAAATGGCAAAAAGCAAGACGGGTCACCAGACTCATGCAATTTTAATACTGTGTATGACTGGGGCTAACAAGGAAAACCTGCCTGTGTGCCTTCAGACAGTTGAGAATCACAGTAGTCACATAGACATAGAATCAGCCAGGTTGGAAGAGACCTCCAAGATCATCCAGGCCAACCTAGCACCCAGCCCTAGACCATGGCACTAAGTGCCTCATTCAGGCTTTTCTGGAACACCTCCAGGGACAGTGACTCCACTACCTCCCTGGGCAGCCCATTCCAATGCCAATCACTCTCTCTGGCAAGAACTTCTGCCTAACATCCAGACTAGACCTCCCCCAGCACAACTTGAGACTGTGTCCCCCTGTTCTGTTGCTGGTTGCCTTGGAGAAGAGACCAGCCCCCATCTGGCTACAGCCTCCCTTCAGGTAGTTGTAGACAGCAATGAGGTCACCCCCCTGGGTCAACCCCAGCTCCCTCAGCCTCTCCTCACAGGGCTGTGTTCCAGACCTCTCACTAGCTCTGTTGCCCTCCTCTGGACATGGTCCAGTATCTCAACATCTACACGTGCAGCTTCTATAGCTCCAATATTTTAAGACAGAAAAGTGGTTCATTTTCTGCTGGTCCATTGTTTCAGCAGAGTTTTTGGCATTCATCCAGCACCAGGACGTAGTAGCTAAGAACAAGTCTAAATTTTAGTTCTGGTTTGTACGGGTGCAAGAAACACGGCAAGGGGGAGACTGGACTACTGCCACTGAACAGGCTGTGTCTCTTCTGCAGTTTGTAAATAACTGATTAAATTGTGTCTTTTCATATTATGAAGGTCAGGTGAACCAACGTTGAATGCCAATATGTTTCTGCTCCTTATTTCATTGCTTTTGTTTTCTTATTAAAAAATGTTATACAGTTAGGTTTAATTTGATGTTATAAGAAGAGGCACAGCTTAGTTTAAGTGTTTTCTAATGAGTTACTCAAAGGGACACACTTCTTGACCCAATACCTCAATTTAGCATCTTTCTTGAGACAAATTTTCAATTGAGGAATGGCAGAAGATGAAGACAGAGAGGTGCCAGCACAAAAGATTTCATCTGAACACTTCACATTCCAGCACATTTCAGGGAGAAACTGCTAAAAGGAACTGGCTCTTCTAATGCAGTGACACCACAAGGACAGACTGAACTGATTTATCAACTTCTGTAGTGATAACACTTGCCCCATCTCTTGTATAATCACGGATATCCTAGGAAATGGATTCTGGATGCAATATGCAATGCTAGCTGCCAATTACTGCTTCACAGACCAGCACCTAACTGGTAGCAGCAAGCAGCAGAACTTCTTGGGATTTTGTCCTTCCAAAAGTGCCCTTCCGCAGAGAAGACACTCAGGAACAGAGAGATGGCTTGGTCAGGACAGGAGACATTAGGCATAGAAGCACTCAGGCAGGGACAGATTCTTCTAAGCACATGGAAAGAACCAGAGAAGAGTAATCAGCTTACAAAAGTTGTTTATGGTTTTAACAGTTTGCAAACTACTTGCAAAATTCCTTCATAAGATAACCACTTGGTCTTTCAAAGCAATAGAGTAACCTTTGAATCTCCTCAATTCTCCAGCTAACTTTAAGAACAGGTTGCATTTTATTTTGGGCTAGGAGCATCAACACCTTCCAGTTCCCTGAATGCTCTGCGATTCATATGCAACATGACCCTAGATGAAAAGGTACAACTTGTTTTCTTTTTCCAAACACTCTCTGCAAAAGTGGCCTATAAAGGATCTCAATCAACTGAAAATCATACAAGTCTCCTCCAAAATATACGATGGCAAACTGAAAGAACATCTTTACAATGTCATAGAATTCCTACCCTTAAACCGTTCCCTCTCTTCTTCCATAGTGGCCTTATCTATTCCTCCTCAGACTTAAGCTTAAGTACAGAATCTCTTTCTATGGGTTTGCTCTTTGCTTTCCCAACCACCATTACACCTTTTAATTATTTATTTCTGTAACTTTTGTCTGAGATTTATAAACCTTCCTTATAGCTCTGCTTGGCCTAGACTTCTGCTTAGTGAAAAGTCTTTGGCTTGAATTCTCTTAGCCCTTTTCATTTAGGCATGCTCATTTTCCCTGCTTCCCTTTTTGAGCTCGGCAATATCATGTCTCCATGTCTTCTCTGGTACGTTTAAGAAGCCTTTGTGAACCTTCCAATTTGATCACTTTAATTTTAGTCTTGTCTTTCTCCTTTCCCCTCCTTTCTTTTCCCCTTTCCCCTTTCCCTTTCCCTTTCCCCTTTCCTTTCCTTTCTTTTCCTTTCCTTTCCTTTCCTTTCCTTTCCTTTCCTTTCCTTTCCTTTCCTTTCCTTTCCTTTCCTTTCCTTTCCTTTCCTTTCCTTTCCTTTCCTTTCCTTT
>WAAF01001958.1:0-17914 GCA_013400475.1 Tricholaema leucomelas | reverse complement strand
CCTCTCCTCTCCTCCCCTCCCTTCTTTTTTTCCCCTCTTACTATTTCTTTGAGCCAAAATAAAGTAGGTTACCATTATGTATCTGTCCCAGCACACAGCAGCATCACAAGTGCTTCCTTAAAAATTGCTAAACACTACAGCATGGCCAAAGAGTAGTTCTTTAAAGACATGTTATAAATGAAAACACTCTCTATAATAGAGGCTCTTTGCAACACACCAGAACCACTCAAGTTCTTCCTTCTAGCCATTCACTAATGAAAATATTAATATTTCTAATTTAGCAAAATAAATAAATAAAGGTGCAAGCTCTTGTTTCTGGCAATATTCTCATTCCTGCTAAACCACACTAAAGGAGTGTTACAGAAGAAATGCAGTGTGATGAATTTATTGTCATGAAAACAGGGAAGAAGACAATGTATCGAATAAAACAAGATGCCAAGATCTTTACATCCAACATCTGTGAAAACCTCTCTCTTCTCATTCTGCTGAAGAAATAAATTCTGCATTGCAGTGGCTCAACCCAAGGTACTAGAAACTTTGGAATTCAGGCAAGATGATCACATTGTCAAATAATCCTTAGATAAAAAACAATCTTGTGTATGGCTCCTAATCATAGATACCAATCTAACATTACTTCAGGAGGGCTTTGTTTCTGTTGCTCACCTCTCCAAAGCCTTCCCCCCCAGGTGGCACTCCGTATATCTGATCCTGGTATTTTTTGCTTGCAATTCTGGATACATGCAACAGTTGTCTGGGAAATAAAGCAAGGCCCCTTTACACGGGGTGCATCGGGTAAAGACTCAAAGTAAGTGGTGCCAATCCTTTATCCATCTGGTTTATGACTGTTCCAGATGGAAGAAAGCTATTAGAACACCACTCTTAACTCCCAGCAAAGGCAGAATATAGTCTCCAAATTAATGATTTACCATATGAGCGACCTAAGCTTCATTGGAAGGCCAAGAAAGTACTTGGCCCACTCAAAAATGTTCAGATTCATCTCAAAGAGGAAAAGACCAGATTAACAGTTCCCAGAGTCTCGTAGTGAAAGGAGCTAGGACAGCTTGACAGTGTCTGATGAAAGCAGGATGGAAGTCAGCCCTTCCACTCCTAGGCAAGTTAAGAATGCAGGTCTTCTGCCCACAAAGTATTTTAGGATGACTGTGCTCTCCTGTGGCAAAGTTTCCAACCCAGTGATGCAGGTGCAGCCTTTGACGTGTGGTTTTGCTTAAAATGAGGAAAACTACCAAAATTAATGAGATTACTTCAATGCTATTTGAATACTGAGCCATAACTAAGTGCAACTAGTGCGGACAAGCAGAGCAATCAAGAAGTGACTGAGGCAGTAACTGAGGGGGGGCTATCAGTGGGTCCCCAGGCTGTCGGGGCAGCTGAATGGCAGGGCAGGGCTCAGCACACAAAGGGCTGGGTGAACAGGAGGAACCCAAAGCTTCGAGTGACACCTAAAGGCAGCTGAGATAATAGAGATCTTTGAAGAGGTCTTTGAAAGAGGAATGTGGAGCAGGGCTAGCAGGGGGACAGGAAAGGCATCGTTGTGGATTTTTCTGTTCGTTAAGGGAAGTAAAATACAGCCCTGGCTCATTATGGAGGCAGGCAGCCTTGCCAGGCTGATACATCTCATCAGCCTATTAATAAAGCTCTGCTCGAATCTAGTTTCATAAGGCAAGCTATCGGAGTCTGTGCTTCCAACGTGTGGTACAGACACAGGGCTATGGAAAATCTCACCCTCCGGAGAGACCTGAGTGAGGCAGTCTTTTTCATTAATACCAAGTCTGCACAATGAATCAACAACAGATTCAATAAGGCCAGGAAGAGCAAAAATAGAGCTTCTGACCAAATAAAAGACATGTAATGAGATCAGAGTGAATTTAATGGGAACCTCTATTCCACTGAATAGACAAGGTCCCAGACATCCTCCTTCCTGGGTCTCAGGAGCTAAGCCAATAGACTTCAAGTTGCATCATTAAGTTCAAAATCAGACGAACTGTAATTGAAATAAAAGTCTTATTTTTGGCTTGTTGATCAAAATGGAGCTCAGATGTGCCTGAGGGCATGATTTTCATCAGGACCTCAATGCAATCCTTGATTTCCCAAGCACTGCACCTGCAATGAATCATGGGCTCAACTAGTAGCATATTAATACCCCGTTACCTGGTGTGCAGGTGGAAATAGAAAATGCAATATTTAAACGCTTTAAAAGCACCTGCCATTTATAATGAACACAATTCTTTCCAGGCACAAAATTGCATCTTAACACACATATGCCACTATTGAAAATCATGCCCGCTGATTTTGAAACGGTATATTCACCTTTGTGCCTGCATCCTGATAGCCTTTCCTTTCCCCTCCCCTCCAACAATTAGTCTTAAAGACCCTCTTCCTCACTAAGGAAGTTAGAGAAGTAGAATGGATCACAGATCCATTAACCTTCTGGGAGAGCATCACAAAGCACATACCACCCAAGAGCCAAGCAGTGATCCTAGGCTGTAACTGGCAGTCAAAGACCACTAGCAAAATCCACTCAAATCAGCATGTGGTCCCTCCTTTAATATGTCATACAGCAGGTGATGGAGAACACAGAGAAATGAGAAACCTTCTTCTCATGGGTGAAGGGACAGCCTTTCATCTGCCCACTGTTCCTCACACATGAGTAGGCAATAAATACAAACTAGCATCCATTGTCCTAACGTCTTGAAGCTTGGCCTCTAACTTACTGTCACACACAGTTTCAGCAAATCCTGTGGGATACTCTGGTACCTAGGCAGAAGAGAAGATTAATTTGGGGGTCTGGTGATCTGGGGCAGACAAATGAAAGAAATAAATGGCTTCTTCGTTTCACTTGTTTCCTGCAGAAGAAAGCATCTGCATCAAGATGAGTTTAAACATAAGGGAATACATTTTCAATGTGTTGCACAGGGATTTAGCCACATGACTCCCATTGATGTTTATGGGAAATGAGTGGCTAAATCCCCATGTAATAGGTTGAAATTTTAGCCCAAGGAGACTGACTGTGGAGGAACTCGTCAAGGTCTTTGCTTACAAAAATTCTGAGCATATCAACCATTCTTAAATACCATCTCTCTTTACTGCTATATAATCAAAAGGACCACTTGAAAGGGACCAGTGGAATTATCTCTATTAAAAGGTTACTGGAAACCTTTAAACTGCTCTACTAGTGAGTACATGAACATGATCTGTGGGTGAAAGGGCATGTCAGAGGTTCACTTTTGTGTTGATCATGTCACTTTTTACAAGCTGATGCTCTCCTGCAAGACCAAAATAAGGGGTTATTGAATGATTTAATGCTTCAGACTTTAGCAATAAAAGGTTTCTACCAGCATGGACATCCTGCTATAAAATGCATCAAGAAGAGCTCCTAACCACAGTTAGTCTCAGTAGGTTGCAAGAAAAGAAAAAAAAGATGCTAAATCCCTTGGCTTTTCTCCTGCCTTAAGGAGGATGGAGATAAGCGTCAGATTAAAGTGAGGGAATCTCTTCTGTTTTCCAATTACACAGATACAGGCCTACCGCAAGCCAGAAAAAATTCAGTAGCCAAAATTTATGACCAAATTGGTTATATGAATAACAGATTTGAGGTTTAACCAGGAAATACAAGACTAATTCCTTCCTTGACTGCATGACAGCTACTTCTCAGGGCAAATTCGAATGATAGAATTATAGAATCAAGCAGGTTGGAGGAGATCTCCAAGACCATCCAGTCCAACCTAGCACCCAGCCCTAGCCAGTCAACTAGACCATGGCACTAAGTGCCTCAGCCAGGCTTTTCTTCAACACCTCCAGGGATGGCGACTCCACCACCTCCCTGGGCAGCCCATTCCAATGCCAATCACTCTCTCTGGCAAGAACTTCCTCCTAACATCCAGCCTGGACCTCCCTCAGCACAACTTGAGAATCTGTCCCCTTGTTCTATTTCTGGTTGCCTGGGAGAAGAAACCGACCCCTATCTGGCTACAGGCTCCTTTCAGGTAGTTGTAGACAGCAATGAGGTCACCCCTGAGCCTCTCCTTCTCCAGGCTAAACAAATCAGCAAAAGACTGGCCTATTTCTGACTAAAATACATAATAGGGTAATAGTGCCTCTGTGACACACACACTGCTTCCGCAGGCATGTCAATGCAAATGGGTAGCTATTTCTCCTCCCTTCCCTCCTGTCCCCTCTACAAGGAGGGTGTTATGGAGCTAGTATGGACAAAAAAGAAATGTGTTACTAGGGCAGATTGTTAGATCATGTTCTATCATCCCAATGCAGGTGTAAAAGAAGCCTAGTTCAAGTGTGGTAATTACAGAAAGCAGGTTCTTCACAGATGTGCAGCCAGCAAAAACATAGTTGCATTTTTGTCTGGTTCTTTTTAATATATATAGCTGCCAGAGAAGACACTTTCTGTAGAGATGAGTATTGATGATTATTATATAGACTTGAGAAAGCACTGGAAAATCTGACTATAGTAATTTCCCCCCCCCCCAATTATAGACCATCAGTCAGTAACATTCCAGAGAGTTAGAGCGGTGAACATCTATTTTTCTTTGGCCATCACAACACAATTTCCAAAGGCAAACCACAGCCCTCTGTGTGTTTCAACTCTAAAATACTGTATATGCAAAAATTATTCTGGCAGACTCTTCTGAAATCACAGGCTTCTGGGATAAGCAAATGGGCACAGTTTTCTTCTAACTGTTTTTTTTGAACCCCATGTGTTGAGAGAAAACAACAGAATGGAAATTGCTCATCAAAATGTTAACTTGTGGCGTGGCAGAGCCCCAAAGCAGGTGCGTGGCATGCCGTTCCCTTCACTGACGTGCCTACCACATGGCACCCAGTTCTGCCACCTCCATCCCTTTCTTTTGGAATCCCTTCTCCTGCAAACACTGAAATGTGGCTTGACACTGAGTCTAGCACAGAAGTGACATGACCTTTCAGAGGGCAGGCAGTTTGGGAAAACCTTCATTTAGGATAATCCGTCCCGGAATAATCCTTTGGATTATCTGTAGCAACCAGGGTTCTTCCAGCCCAAACATAACTGTGTTTCAGCTAATACTTTTGCTATTAGGAGCACAGCTAGTCAGAAAAAGAATATGATTTTGCTAATTCAAGCTAGCAGCTAGGATGCTGAATGGCTGGGCTGGATGGGTTGGCAGAGGCCAATGGGATGAGATTTAACAAGGCCAAGTGCAGGGTCTTACACTTTAGTCACAACAACCCCAAGCAGTGCTACAAGCAGGGACCAGAGTGGCTGGAGAGCAGCTAGGAAGAAAGGGACCAGGGGGTACTGGAAGATAGTAGGCTGAATATGAACCACCAGTGTGCCCAGGTGGCCAAGAGAGCCAATGGCATCCTGGCCTGGATCAGGAATAGTGTGGCCAGCAGGACAAGGGAGGTTATTACTCCCCTGTACTCCACACTGATCGGGCCACACCTTGAGTCCTGTGTCCAGTTCTGGGCTCCTCAATTCAAGAGAGAGGTTGAGATGCTGGAATGTGTCCAGAGAAGGGTGATGAAGCTGGTGAGAGGCCTGGAACACAGCCCTGTGAGGAGAGGCTGAGGGAGCTGGGACTGTGCAGCCTGGAGAAGGCTCAGGGGTGACCTCATTGCTGTCTACAACTACCTGAAGGGAGGCTGTAGCCAGGTGCGGGTTGGTCTCTTCTGCCAGGCAACCAGCAACAGAACAAGGGGACACAGTCTCATGTTGTGCTGGGGTAGGTCTAGGCTGGATGTTAGGAGGAAGTTCTTGCCAGAGAGAGTGATTGGCATTGGAATGGGCTGCCCAGGGAGGTGGTGGAGTTGCTGTCCCTGGAGGTTTTCAAGACTGGCTGAGGCACTTAGTGCCATGGTCTAGTTGATTGGATAGGGCTGGGTGCTAGGTTGGCCTGGATGATCTTGGAAGTCTCTTCCAACCCGGTTAATTCTATGACTCTATGATTCTCTGCTGACCTATCACAGATAGCTGCATTTTTCAAATTAACAAACACTTGAACAGACAATACAGAATATAAATAAATAAAGGATAAAGCATCACAGAGCACAGTTCTTTTTTTTTTTCATTCATTTTGACAACTGCTTAGGTTTAATTTGTGAAAATACTTTACAGTGTACAAGTAAATGTGCTGTGATGAACTTTCTATAAATAATGAAGGCTTCATCATCTTTGAATGTGTGCTAGTTTGAAGCTAGCTAGAATGTTTTGGTGAGAAGAATTAGATTACAGGGTGTGAAAGGGAAACAATGGTGATGTCTACTTCACTCATAGGCTTGCTGAGAGGTATAAGAAGAAGAATGCAAATATAGATAACACAGTTGCTCTCGGTCTGGGCTTTGGGCTGCATCTCTCTCTAACCTAACCTGCCGTCTGTGCGACTAAATCCACCTGCTTCCTAACCCTCATGGCCAACCTTCCTCTAATTCATTCTTGAGCCAGACATTGTGAAAAGCATCAGGAATGGTGAATTACCCCTGGGTTTCTGTACATCAGCCCCTCTGCTTGTACAGCTACTGTTTGTTAGGAAATATTTCTTCCCTGAAAGCGTTCTCAAACTTTGGAATGGTCTGCCCAGGGCAGTGCTGAAGTCACCAACCCCAGAGGCGTTCCACCACGTGTGGCCCTGGTGCTTAGGGACATGGCTTAGTGTTGAGCCTTCAGTGCTGTGTTGAAGGTTGGACTGGTTGATCTTGAAGGGCTCTTCCAACCAGACATATTCTGTGAATGTTCTGCTTCCAATTTTATGCAAGAGTGTTTTCCCATGAGTTCACACTTTTTCTCCCAGCTAGACAGACAGCACAACAACCACTTGAAGTGGGGAACTTAGAACCATAGAATCATAGAATGTCAGGGTCTGGAAGGAGCCTTGAAAGATCATCTGGTCCAGCCCACCTGCCACAGCAGGATCACACTAGAATGCATCCAGACAGTTCTTGACTATTTCCAGAGAGAAAGACTCCACAACGCACCCTGGGCAGCCTGTTCCAGTGCTCTGTCACCCTCACAGTGAGAGAGGTTCACATGGAACCTCCTGTGCCTCAGCTTTCAAGGTTTTGGAACAGAAGGAAATCTCCCTATGAAAAGGTAATGGCACAAAGCAAGTTTAAGAAAAATCTGATAATGCCTAGTGAGTTATCAGGCTGCAAGGGAACCTGTGAGCTATGCCAGCCCTTCTTCAGTGGTCCTGGTATATTTGCTGAATTCAGGCTTTCTCTTATAAACAGCAGTACGAACAACTGCTGTTTCAGGGGACAAAGAAGAGTTGCCACATCAGAGCACACATTTGACACTTCTTTTCTCAATCTTCAAGAAAAAGAAGATTGGAGCAAAAAATCCTGACAGATTCTGTTTTCTTGAAGAAATGTGAACTCTCAACTACTTCAGCCGCTGAGTTCCAGCAGCTGCTGTTTATGCCTTTCACCCACAGAGTGAGAGCTGAAGAACAAAAGGCTGAGGACAGAATACTCTGAGCGAGCTGGCATCAGGCAAAGAATTGCACTGAACGTAAACAGACTAGAGATGAGGAGTGAAGTTGGTAGCACACCATGCAGCTATTTAGCACACTATAGGGCTGACAGAACAGGCAACAGTCAGGTGAAGCATCCACTGAATGGACTGAACTGGAGAGTTTGACCAAACTTGTTGCACAAAGCACTCCCAGTAAGATATAATGCAGCAGTAACTGTCATTGTCATATTTACTACAGAGTTACTGTAGTGTACTACTCAGGTGTGACATAGTATTCTGAGGTGAAAAAGGAGCAGTTCCTGCTATGTGGACAGCACTGACAGTATTTTCCAGCTTGTCATTTTCCTGTGGCTGTAGAGGTAAATAACCCATGGATGTAGTTTGATTTCAGTCATGGGACGGCAAAGAGAGAACCAAGTCTGCAGATAATCTGTTGCTCCACTGGCAGCCTCAGTCTTTCCTTTCTTCTCAGGATGGAATTTATTACCATAGTTCTGTACTCTGTCTTAATTCTTCGTGGCTGAATTTGTGTCCCAATGTCTCTTTGCTGGCTGCTTAGACTAGGTGGGGGGTATTGCCCTAGAGGATCATGCTGTTTGAGGACAAGAAGCAGCTCTAAAAAATGATTATTTTTCTTTAACCCCCACCTCCTCATTACCGTTTTGGAGTGGTAAATGCAAACTGCAGATAAGCAGTGAAAACAGAAGACACGAAGGACCCATGCCGAAGTAAAGAAGCGTTAAAGCGATGTTTTCTGCCTTGTCTATTTGGAGCTGGCTAGCTGACATGCAAGAAATCAGAAAACTGGAAAGCAAAAGTATTCTCAGGAAAAAAAAAAGAAGGAAAAAAAAAAGAAGTGATCTTTTAAAAGATTATTCACAGCCTGCATTGCACTGGAGAACCTAAGTCCCCAGGAGCTGTTAGGATACATGCTGTGTGGCTTTTGAGATGGATACCAACCTCATCCTATCAGCTGGGCTGCATTAAAAGCTGCTTGGTGCCCTGTAGACTAACAGCATGACTTCTGGGGGTATGCAATGCAAATTAACCCATACCTAAATTTGGTGGGCACGACATTTCCAATGCAAGTACCTCTCACATCCTCAGCATCGTCGAGGCAAAGCTCAAGAATCTTTTCTTCCCTATGACTATTTTAAGAGAAAGCTGTGCCCTTAGAGGATAGGATAGGGTGAAAATGCCTGAGTATTATTCAATATTCTCCTGAAGTTTTCCAGTGCTGCTCTTATTCAGGATTATGTTCTACTTTATTCTGTTGTACCAACAAACAAACAACAAATGTGAGCCCAAAGCATTTAGTCTAAATCCACTGGGGTTTTATTGCACTACTGCTTAAGTGGCAACAGACCTCAAATGCTACTTCTCCTTTTCTGAAAGCAGAAGACCTTAGCACTTGAGCTCAGAAGCTTGACCATTAATTGTTTGTATTGCAGAGCCTACCACATACTTAAGTAGCTGAGCACAACAATAAACACAATAGCCAGTTCATTAAATCATTCTTTGACTTTCCAAAGCTTTGGGCTTAAGCCTCTTAAAACTGAAATCATTATGCTATTTTTTTTAAACAAATGAGCAAACATAACTCACACAAAACCGGGAAAGCACAACAGAGTCTTTGATGTATGCATCATCACTGTGATGTCTCACTGAGATTAAACTGTATGTCTAACACTGTTAAGAGGTTTCAGCAGCTTTTTCCAAGGAGACCCTGAAATCAGGAAGGGGTAAAAAGTGCTGCTGTTGCTGTCACCTCTCCTGCAACAGCTTTCCTTGGCCTGTCACATCACAAAAGAGGCTATCAATAAACTTTCTAGAGTGGTGTTTACGGTCTTTCTTGTGTCTGTAAGATCTTGTCAAAACCTTGACTCCTTGATGCACCCTGCCAGGCTCTGAGGATGACTGGAGATGAGAAAAAGTGGAAGTCAGAATGGAAGTTTTATGCCTTGGGCAAGTTTGTTCTTTTAATCTCACTCGTTCATATCCCAACTTGGGATAAACAGAAAAGGAGCTAAACCATTCACAGCCTTGCAGGTATTAGGCAGGCATTTATGTAAGGCTGTTTAGCTGAGACTAAAATACCTTAATAAAGTGTTGCTGTGATGAGCACACTGAATTATGCTGCCTTTTAAATAAAATCACAATCCTCACCCCTTCTTTTACCATACAGCTCTGTCTGCCTACAGCTCATTTCTCCTGTCTGCGCCAACACTGCAGCCGTGCTGCAAAAGAACTCTGTATCTCCTCCTTAAAACAGTCCTGTACCTCTTCTCACATCATATGTCATGGGCAGAATCTCTGCCTTTCCCTTCCCGTAAATACCTTTAGTATGTGAATTCACACACTATTAGCAGGAGAACACATTCTAAGGAAAGCAAAAGACATATGCAGAGCTGAGCCAAAGACTTGAAGGAAGAAATTGACATTTTAGGTTTTTTTTCCTCACTGCTCTTATTATCTGCTTTTTCTCTTCCCTAATGTGTGATGGTTATGATGTTTAGTGTTATGGTCATGTTGGACTAAGCACTAGCTGCTGGTGTGTCTGGGGTTCGAATTTAAATTCCCAGAGACTCAAATAATTTTGATAGAACCAATGACAATTTGTAAAGTGCCCTTCCCTCTCCCCCACCTCCTTCCCCAAAGAAAGGAATTAGAGAGGAAAGGTAAGCACACCTAAATAGTAAGCACACCTAAGTAGTAAGCACACCTAAGTAAATCAATCTCACTCTATCTGGAAGTAAAAAAAGGAAAAGTTTAACAATAACTTAAAAGGGTATCAGAGGTAGGGAGGTTACAGAGGTGCAGGGAAGGAAGAATAACAAAACACAAAAAGGTATAAATACAATCCAAGCTTGTGATGGTGGTGACCACGTGTGTGGAGAGATGCAGGGGTGCAGAGAGAGAGCTGCAGTGTGGTTCAGAGAGCTGCGGAGTGGTCGAGAGAGAGAGAGAGCAAGGAACAGGAAGTCCCCCTGCTTTTATAGAACTGGAAGGGTGACTGGGCTAACCATCACCTGGTGGTGTCCAGACCCAGCCCTGGGGAGGGGTCAAGACCACCTGAGGTCAAGTGTCGAGTTCAGGGACACTCCTCCTGGAGTGTTAACCGTGTACATGGTGGGTTCCAAATGTTCCATGATCCTGATCAGGTTAATAAAGGCTGTCAGTGCTCAGTCTCCTTTCAGGAGTTGTCTCCTAGATTATAAGCAGTTTAGGGCTGAGGAGTGTTGTTTACGAGCTCATGAAGTGATATGTCCCACTTTGGGAATAATAAATAAAACAAATAACTGGTACATCCAACATCCTCTTCTGTCAAACCATTAAATTGCCTTCTTGCAGTTTTTACTAGTTCTTACAATTGTTGTGGCTGTGAATTTTAAGACAAAGCTCACATGGATATGGAAGTTAGAGAATTGCTGCTTGGCAGAGGATTCCTGCTCTGTGAAATATCAGCCTCTAGGGTAGTTATTCTTCAGAAGAGGAGGGTGAAGAAAAAAAGGTGGAAGGGTGGCTGGGTAAGTAAGGTACCTCACCTTGGGCAAAAGGCTTGCAAACTACCTGCCTAGGACAGTTCTGGCTTCAGATCTAAGGCTAGGGTCACCTTTCACTGTAGACAAAAAAATCACATACAGCTTTAAAAAGGAAAAAAAAAAAAAAGAAGAATAAATTTTTAAAAACCTCAAGAAAAAAACAGAACAAAAAAACCTCCCATAAATGAATTGAGAGTTAAAAACTACTAGAGAATACTCCCTGGGATTATCTGTACTATCAAGACAGGAAAACTTTGCAGATGCTACTGTCTCTCTAGAGGAATAAATGCTTGCATTTTAATATTCTCAGCAGCTGGTTCCTGTTGAATGCCATCAGGATGATTCAGCCACCCACCAGGAACACCAGTAGCAAGTGCACACACAGAGAAATCTGCAAAACTTTCTGCTCCCGATGCCAGTGCTGGCAGTCTGATCTGTATTAGCTATTCTTCATCACTACCAGTAGCAGGTTTAACTTCACCTCAGGATGAAGAAAGAAAACAACTAGTCCCTGGTGCTGTCCTAATCAATCCAACTGTCTGCCTCCTATCAGTAGTGCTTCCCACAATCCACATCCTTAGCATCTTCCTCTGTGGTTACCTCATTCACCTTCAGCCTCACCACAAGTACCATACCTCTCCTGTGAGCTCCTCTCTTCAAAGTGATGGTTCAAACAGTCTGATGTCCTTCCTCCTGCTGTGGTCAGTATCTGATGAAAGGGACATCACCTATAACACACTTGATTTCTACATGAGACTCAAATGTGATAGATTACTTCCTCGCTGTAGCTGATGATCCATTTACATCTAAAAACTACGAGGTCTGCTCTCTCTCCCCATTTCTTGAAAATCTACCTCAGTTACACTCTGTCTGTGGTCTGTGGACCACTTCCAGGTGTTTTATGGAGGTGCATCTGCCTAGCAGCAATAATGAAGCATTTACTTTTCCTCAAGCGGCAATACTTCCTGACAGTTGTTGACTGGGTCAGATCACTCAAGATTTCCTCTAATCCTACTGGGAAAAATTTCTGTCTCTCTTTTGCTTGGCATTTCTTGGAAATAGAATAAACTATGATGCCAGTCTGCAGAACCCTACCTGGAAAGGATAGAAACTGTAGAAGATGGAACTAAACAGCACAGTCACTTAGAGAGACTGGAGGTTCCAGAACTATAAATCCTTGTAGCAGGGAAAGAGTCTTTCAGTTCTAATTCCTGTGATGACTGACAGGCAGAGAGTGAAAACAAGCAGCTCAAATGCAAAACGGTGGGAATGTAACAACGCAGCTGCACCCATCTGGTCAATAATGCCCACTGAAGTTTTTCTTCCTTCACGCTACTGCCATTCAATACACCACAATACAAAAGGTGCTACAGACGGACAGCAACACAGTATCAACACATACTCTAAAATGATGAGGTTTAATTCCTTCATCACGCAGCACCCTGATTTCCCCATTCTGCAGTGTTTTGGGAAAGAAGCATGCCTTCCACATGGACATAAACATTACCTCAGAACAAGCCAGCAGCACTAGCCTTTCAATATGACCTCAAATACTGGTCCCATACTTACAGCCAAATCCTCAAGTAATCTATCAAACAAATGAAGAGGAAAAAAAATCAGGTTTATTACCTGTGCCAAGTTGTCCTAATGTGGAAAACAAGCCAAAATTGAGAAGTCAGAGATTGTGCACTGAGTAAGTGACAGAAACATTATGAACACAAGGGTTATCATGTCAGATCCCTGACGTACCCATATAGCTTGTGACACCTACTGCTGACTGCAGTGATATTCATCCTGATTAGAAGTGATACTATCATATTCCTTGCTTGCTTCTCAAAGAATGTCTTCAAAAAGCTGTGCCATTTACAGAATCCAGAGTGGTACCTACGATGATCTCACCTTAAATCAACAAAGTTATGGAGCTGCCACTTGCTCATTCTAATGAGCAAAACAGTTAAGTGCCATTCAGAGTCAGGCAGGAGTCTGCATGAATATGGAAAGAGAGGCAGGAGGGCAGCAGAAAGTGAGAGAATAATCTTTTTATACTGAATTAAAAATGAAAAAAAAAATCATGAACATTTTAACTGTTTTCACAGTTTCCTGCTATTTCATCTCATATACAAATAATTAAAATCCACAGATCTTAAGACCACTGAAAAACAAAGAGTTACTTTTAATTAAACAATAAAACCAGTGTTTTGCCTTACCCCCCCCCCCTTTTTTTTTTTGTTTCTGCCTTGAAAAAAAAGAATTGTAGGAAGGCAAAAGAGAACATTTTTTATTTCTTTCACTTTTCTTTTATTGCAATCAGTAATGAGGTTTTTCTGACCAATTCTTCCAGTAAGCTATCTCATTGGATGCGATGTGGCAACAAGGATCTGTTACCCATTGTGGTTTCAGGGCTGAGAATGGATTGGATTGTCTTCTCTGTTATTTTAGCCCCAAAGTATATTTTAAATAGCTTGAAAGAGAATGAAAATTTTTCTCATACCAGCGACAGGGAGAAATGGCTTCAGAAACTACTTTCATGTTTCCAACAGTTTTTGCCTTTTTATTTCTTCTGAGTAATTTCCCAACCACCACCACCCCCCTTTGCTTGCATGAATGCAAGGGGGAGAGCTTTGTTTGAAAGATGTTGGAATATGATGCTTGATGACCCATCAATCAACAAGAACACCCAGATGTGTGTTTCTAGTAAGCAGTGAGTGTCACGGAGTTTACTTCCACACATTTTGTTTAAATTGGAGACAAGTCAGACATACAAAGCCAGTTTGGGCTACCTTTTTTTTTTTTTGCATCTTCTTAAAAGCTGGTCTGGCTGGTAAAGACTTGCACCACTTCAGTGCTTGGCCTACAATGGCAACTTAGAAGTCTTTTATCTCACTCCTTTTTCCCAGATTGGTTAGGACTAGGCACGTGTTTTGGAAAGAAAATCAACCTCCTTATTTTTTCTTTGTTAACAGAAACCAACCAGAGTTTTACCTTGGCACAAAGGTTTTAATCAAGGTTTAAGAGAACACTCACTTTAAAGTGAGAAGAAGTGGTTACAGTCACACTCAGTGTTCTTGTAGCACAAGTGACAAGCGTTATCAGAGCTATTTCACAGATAAAGCAAGACAAGAAAGAAATGACACAACATTTGAGGTGAAGATGCAAGAATTCTTCATACTGAACTGCGTGAAACCAAAGATAAAGGCAACCTTTCCACTTCAATCTAATGATTTTGTAGTGTTTCATGTGCCACATTTGTCCCATCTTAGCCTCCAGTTGCACCAGAGGATGTTTCGATTGGATATGAGAAGAAATACCTTTGCTGAAAAGGTTATCAAACACTGGAATAGGCTTCCCAGGGAGTTGAATCTCCATCCCAGGAGGTGTTTAAAGATGTGGTGCTGAGGGGTGTGGTTTAGAATCAGACTTGGTAGACAATGGCTGGACTCGATGATCTTAAAGGTCTTTTCCAACCAAAACAATTCTATGATTCTATCTTTTCAGCTGGCCCTGAGAGAGGAAACCACCAGCTGATTTTAGAGTTGTTTGGAGTGATCTGCAGCCAGAGGGTTAAGTGACCAGTCCTAGTGGGCAGTGGGTGAGGAACATGTCCAAACTGCAATGACCCAGCCACCAAAGAGAAGTGCCATTCTGGAGAGGACTGGAAGAGAAACAAATTGTAAAAACTAACAGTACACTTACCCTAAGAAGGTTTTACCCTCTGCTTTGTTCTTTTGTCGGTAGAAAAGAACCCAGCTATGTGTGTCAGAAGAGCTTTCTTTTGCCTAATTAGGCCTCCCTTTCGTTATGCCCTGAACATTGGAGATTTAATCCTGAGTACAGAGAGGCCTTGGGCAGAAAACCTGGCCAGTCTTTTTCAAAAAGCCTGAATGTGTTCAGACCTTTCAAAACTGTACCAGCCCCTCTGTAACTTTTAAGATTAAGCAGTACCTTTTCAAAGCCATAATGAGCTAAGCCCACTGGCCTTCTGTGAGATAGGAAACTACTCACTGCTTGAGAAGCATAGTACATAATACCCGAGGTGAATTACTCCTTCTTTTTTGTTACATTCTTAACATAATCTGATATTTCCACATTTGTCCTGACCTTATTGACCACTGCAGCCTACATTTGTTTCTTCTTTCTGTCCTTTAATAGCTTTATGATGCTTTTCTTTCCACACTACTCTCTGTGTCTATTCTCAAGACCTTTTCTCTTATATTACCATCTCTTTCCCTCTTTATAACTGGATCTTCACCATTACTTACATATTTCTTCCATTTCTGCCCCATTTACTTGGGAAGAAAAAGAAACCCACTGCAAACTACCTCTCTTCTCTGCTCACCCATTTCTTCTGCCACCAGTAATTCCTCACATCTCACTTCAATTTCCACTACTCACCTTTCCATATCTTCGAGCTGTATGTCCACTGTCAAAAATTCCCATCTATCAGCTAGACCATCAAAGTTTATTAATACTAAGCATAGGGAGAAGATTTCTGACAGCAGAGGGCTCCTTAATACATCAGACAAAGGCATAGCTGAAGTTAGTCAAATTCAGATTCAAAAGAAGTGACATGGACTTTAAAAGCTTCAGAATAATTGTCTTAAATATGTGGTCTTTCCCTTACTTAAAGACTTTAATATTACCTATCTTTCTGAAAGATGTGTTCTAGCTAACCAGAAGATAGGAGCTTTAAGAAATTCAGTAGGCTTTATCCTGTGAAGGAAATTAGACAGGACTATCAGAAGGGCCCTTGCTGCTTCACCATCTCTAAAGGTGAACAGGTATCAGCATTCAGTCTGGCTCTGACTCTGTTTGGCAGTCTCTCCTATTATTCTACCTGCTACTCGATGTATAGTCTGGGACAACTCCTTCCCTGTTTGGCTACAAGGATATTTCTCCCTATCTGCAGGGACTACCCTTTCCCAATCCCGGACTTTATGGCTGCCTTAAAAAGAGTGATTGTGAGGACCTAAATGAGTGTATTCCCCTACTACCCATCTGCACTCAAAGAGAAAAAGAGAGCAACTTTTACTTTACAAGAGCCTTTTCTCATTTTACAGGTCCACTCTCTGCCCCAGCTTCTGCTTAAGGCTTTTCCAGACTGCTTCCAATAAAAACAACCTAGGACCTAGTTCTCCTCGGCTCACTGAGGTCCCCAGAAACATCCCGAAGAGCTCAGGATCAATACATTTTCTTCTACTATATGTTTGAAGGACCTTAGCAGCCACATTTAGACCCAAGACACATGAAGTTATCAATGACTCAATTTACATTAAATCACCATTTGGAAATTTTTCTTAATCATATCTATGAGACTATGCAGCCATATCTTAACTAACTGACAGATAAAGACCCAAGCAGCATCGGATACGTGGGCTTTTCTCAATGTCTGTTTAAATTCAGTCTGAACTGTGGGTTTATGGCATCACAAAAATGTACCGAAAAAACATGAGTTAATATTTGTCCAGTTCTTTCACATGAGAAGTGCTGTTACTGTTGTCAAAAAGTCTACTGTGGGCTTTAAGTAGCTGTGAGAATGCAAAACAGTTTAAAATGTGAATAGCTTTCGTAACTAACAGCAAGTAGGCAATATAACAGATGGCAGTTCACGTGAAAGATAAACCACATCTTAATAACAATAACTTACATTCAGAGGGGTAGTGTTTCCTAGCAGTTAGAATCCTGCGATCCAGGATTCCCAGGCAATCCTCTGGGCTCTGCCACTACTTTGCTGTGTGAATTTAGAAAAAAGCACTCACAAATGTCTGTGCCTCACTTTCCTCATCTGCAGAATGGAGATAGTTCTCACAAATACCATCAGACCACTGAGGGGAAGAGGTCCAAGCTGTGAGGTTTTGTTATATGCAGTTTGAGACAAATGCATGTATGGAAAGGCAGTGTTTGCTGGTGCCATCGTTTAGCCAGTGATCAAACTGCAACGTGGTTGCTTTGCTCAACAGTGAGCTAACACAGCCTTCCCCAGAATGAGAGGTAGCAGCTCCTTAACTGTGCTCCACACCCTTACGGTACGGTTCAGGCCAGTATGTGAACACTGCCCTATGCAACTGACACTTCAGAGGGAATTCAAAGAGGCCAAATACAATTACCTTCATTGAAATTTAGCCAGGACATTCTGCAATCTTTAACAGTAGTCTGAATCTCTATTTTATATCTGTGACAAAAGGGAGCACCTACAGCTCTCCAGGCTTCTGTCATCATTAGTTGGCACATTCCTTCGTTTTGATCAGAAACAAGATTGCTTCTCCCTTGCTGACTTTGCTTTGTGCAGCTCTACAGAGTTTCACAAAGGTCCTCCAAAGCAAGCACTGGAACAGTCTTATGCTGTCTGACATGAGCATAATATGAAATCAATAGGCTGCAAATAAATGTTCCCCTTTGCTTTCCAACAGGTATCAACCTTTCCCTTTTTTCTTCCCTCCCCCCTTGCTTTATTTTCCTTCTGCATGAGGGATGGATTTAATTTTTACCTGTACAACTAGCAGAGACTACTCAGAGAAGGTCCATTATTGCCACGCTTGCCAGACAGCTATTTTCCCCTGATTTTGGTGAAAATTTAATGAAAATAGAAGTTAGATAATTGGACCAGGAGGGGGAAAATGGTTACAGAGAGTAACATCCCTTGCAGGGTACACCTCTGTACTTCAGCAATGTGCCGGCAATGACATAAAATGAAACTCCAAAACAACTTGCTGGTCTCATTAGTGTGGAAAGCTGCCTCAGATCAGCTCTGGTTTGCTCTCTCCAGCCGCAAAGGTTTATGGTGGCACTGATAATTTTCTGTGGCTTCTGAAAATTGTGGGGATTTATTTCAACAAGCCAACAACAAAATAAAAAGGCTCACAAACAAATATATACATATATATATATATATATA
>WAAF01001957.1:97619-111915 GCA_013400475.1 Tricholaema leucomelas | reverse complement strand
TTGTGTTCCAGGCCCCTCACCAGCTTTGTTGCCCTTCTCTGGACACCTTCCAGCACCTCAACATCTCTCTTGAATTGAGGAGCCCAGAACTGGACACAGCACTCAAGGTGTGGCCTGACCAGTGTTGAGTACAGGGGCAGAATAACCTCCCTTGTCCTACTGGCCACACTGTTCCTGAGCCAGGCCAGGATGCCATTGGCTCTCTTGGCCACCTGGGCACATTTATGAGTGGATGTATAGAGATGAACTTCTCTGCCTTAGACTTGTAGTTTAGAAGTATTACAGCAGTAATTTTTTTCAGGAGCACTAAATCTGTATGCTATCACATCTCTGTTTTGTGAGGTTATTCATTCCCGTGTTTGAGCCTTTGCATTTAAGTTTTACACTGGATACATAATATGAGAAAGATGATGAGAAGCGGGGGAAGGCAGCATGCTGCAACCTCTGAAATAACTATCATTAAGCTAAAAAGAGACAGAGAACTGCTCTAGTTAAAAGTGCTTTGCTTGCAGGAACAACTAGTGATTCCTGAGTAAGTACCATACATAAGTCTGTATCAATAGAAGTATGATGTTATGGTACGTGTTAGCTTATTTAAAGAAAGAGTTTTAACACAGTGGAGCACCTTATGGAAACAGTGCTTAAAATATTTACTGGGGCTTCTTAGAATAGGTTAGTGTGTTTCAGCAATACCAAATCACTTTTCATGCTACTTTATTTTTGCTGTAGCCATGTTATGGGCCAAGTATATGGGAACACAAATATGATTATGAATACAAATCTGAACAAGGGTCTGCCTGAGTTTTAGGTAAGATAACTCTCATTAAGGCTGTAGATAAAGCAGAAGAAGTAACACTTCCATTTCCTGTAATGTTACTGGTGAAAGACTCAGTGACATTAAATCCAATATAGCCAAGGATAAAATCCCCCCCAACTCCAAAAAATGGATGTAAGTTTAGCTTTGATCTTCTTCAAAATCAAATTAAACAAAAGGTAGCCAATTTGTGCCTTGATCCAGTTATAAACAAGAAAACAGAAAATAGGCCATGCAATAGCCCCCACTAAGGAAAATAGCTTCATTAGCTTCATTCTGATTCCCAGAGTTAAAAATCACTCAAAATCAATTTGCCCCATGTTGGGGTGCCAGAATAAAAGGATGTAGTGGTTTCGGNTCAGCCAGGGAGTTAGGAAGCAAAGTGGATTAGTCCAAAATGGAGGGTGAGGTTAGAGAGTAAGATGCAGCTCAGCCAGCAGCCCCAGTGAGAGACTCCCTTATCTATGTTTTGCTTTTATTCTTACACATCTCAGCAAGCCTGTGAGTGAAGTAGACATCACCATTGTTTTCCTTTCACAGCCTGTAGTGTAGTTCTCACCAAAACATTCTAGCTGGCTTCAAACTAGCACACACGTAGGCACATAGGAAAATATTCTAATTAAATATAGTGATTCAAGCACCATGTCAAAAACACCACAGGCAGAGACAGAGAAGAAGGCTACACAATTTAGGCTGTAGCAGCAATGCAATTCTACTCAAGTGAAGTAAATTTATCTCTGTCAGAGACAGCTTGTTTGGCTGTCAGGTTTTGCTTATGTGTAGTCTTTTTCCGTCTTTGCCAAATGGGCTCCTAAGTGTTCGGTATCCTTTGAGACAAAGTGGTTCTGTTTATCTTTCTGGCCCTACTCTTCTAGGGCCTCAGGATCCATCACTTGACGTTCTGGTATCTCAAAAAATTCTCTGCCCTTGCTGTCAGACACTTGAGGGATCATTTTACACCATCATCCTCACCGTAGTTTAAACCACCATCAAGGATGGCTTTTGCTGTCCTACAAACTGAGTTCATTAGCTGTCCTGTCACATACTGAATGAAGTGTCCATACTGCACTGCTTCACAGGACGTAGAAGCACCATGAAGTTTGAAGCACCATCAGATTTCTTCATCTTTAATTCTGGCAAGCCCAACCTCTGTTTTCTGCAACTGAACACAGCCTGCTTATTCCTACAAAAAAAGACTTTGGGTCTGTGCCCAGGGTTGGATTTTTATTTTGGTTTATTCTTCTACCAGGTGAGCCCATCCAGTTCCTTCCACTCAAGGACTAAACTTGAAAGTCTCGGTACCCTTGCTTATCTTTGTTGCCCCCAGCAGAAGTAGGCATCTCTTTTGAAGTTAGGAAATAATCCTTTGCTGTAGCCTTGAGACAATCAGTAATAGTTTATAAGCAAGACCAAAATCATAGAATCATAGAATGTTAGGGGCTGGAAGGGACCTCGAAAGCTCATCTGGTCCAGCCCCCCTGCCAGAGCAGATCGCACAGGAACGCATCCAGACAGTTCTTTATTTTCTCTGAATGACTTCCCTCAAATACATACATCTAGAAGTGGATTGTATGCATTCACACTGTGACACATAGCACCCAAATCTACAAGGCAAATTCTCAGATCAGAGGATCAGTTTAGCAGGGTCTTTTTCATTCACAGAGAAAAACTGCCTGTGTTCTTGCTGGAGTAATTGGACCAACTTATGTCAGATTATGATAAAAGTTCATGAAATTGAGTTTCACACTGCCCTGTTAAGCATTGCTTTAAAAACACCTGGTGCTTTTGAGGCCCACTGACTTAGATTCCTCACTGAGAGATTATCTGCATCTGGTAATTGAAGCTTGCTGTTGTCTTAGCCCAGGGATTGCCCTCTGGCTTGATTTAATTGCAAGGGACAAATCAAGTCTCAATTAAATAATGTGATTCTGGATGCCTGCAGATCACTTGTTTCCCAGTTGCTTGTTTCTCAACTAAACACAAAATTTTAACCCCTTCCTCCAGTTAGAAACATTTTAAGGCCAGGCTGGAAGAGGCCTTGAGCAACCTGCTCTAGTGGGAGGTGTCCCTGCCTATGGCAGGGGGTTGGAGCTGGATGATCCTTGAGGTCCCTTCCAACCTAAACCATTCTATGATTTTCTTACCAGTTGCCAAGATGCTGTTTCCTGTCGGTTCACTTCTCAGGTCTGCCTCTCTTAAGTCATTTATTTATGTGTCTGTGGCCTCCTGCGTAAGCAGCTTCTCCAAAAGGTCTGGTCCTAAAATACAATAACGAGCCTAAGAAACTACAGTAACTGAGGGAAGGTTTAGCAGCCTTGTTTGTGGTGTACGTGTGAAGTAAAACATCTCTGTGTGGTTTCCATGGGAAAGCTCTCTTGTTTTTCACTTAAATAGGCATTCAAGTGTACATAAATGGAGTCTTTAAAGAACATGCAGACTCTGTGCCTGGGATTTTATGAAGGACTACTCTAAATAAAGCTTGTTTGTTTATACAAATAAAATTCAGCTCTTAAATGCACACTGGTCCAATTTCTGTTTGACCCAGTGCTGCTCTGCATACTTAGGTTATACTTCGGGGAGGGCAAGTCAGGAGTCGGTTTACTCTTCTACCCTACATAAATCCACCTACTCATCATTAAAAATAGCAGGAAGATGGAAAACTGGTGTGACAATGAGAAGTTGTTCTGAGGGTTTGTATTCTCTTTTCTCAAGATGTCTGATAAAACTGTTTTCTGAGTGATCATCTGGTCCCTGGCCATTCAGCAGTGTTTGCTTAATGTGCTCTTAATTTTACCCCAACAGAGTTGGGGCTCTGCAGCCTGGAGAAGAGAAGGCTTGGAGGAGACCTTAGAGTGGCTTTCCAGTATCTGAAGGGAGCCTACAGGAAGGCTGGGGAGGGACTATTGACAAGGTCTGGTAATGTCAGGACGAGGGGGAATGGGTTTAAACTGGCAGAGGGGAGATTTAGACTGGATGTTAGGAAAGGGTTCTCTGCAGTGAGGGTGGTGAGACACTGGCACAGGTTGCCCAGGGAGGTTGTGGATGCTTCCTCCCTGGAGGCGTTTAAGGCCAGGCTGGATGAGGCCTTGAGCAAGCTGCTCTAGTGGGAGGTGTCCCTGCCTATGGCAGGGGGTTGGAGCTGGATGATCCTTGAGGTCCCTTCCAACCTAAACCATTCTATGATTCTATGATTCTATCCCCTCTATGTAAGAGGGAAAGCTTAAAAGGGCTCAAAGTGCTCACAAGTGTGTATTGGCTGTTGCTCTGCCATGAGGTCAAGTGCAGCTGAAGATTACCTGTAGATGCATTTTTTGCAAGCTCCTTATGCATCACCTGCATTAGCTGCAGCTACAACTCATGGCCAGCACAAGCATGCCAGCTTTGTAAAGTGTCAGGCTGGTGCACTAGACCATAACATTTTCAGCCTCATAGATTCCTTTTCATCAAATATCATCAAATTAGATGCTGTGTATCATGTGAAGATGCTAGTTGTTGTTTGACTGAAATGGTTGGGTTAAGCTTTTATGTTCCCTGGCAAGAAGAGGAAATGCCATTTTTGGCCAAAGAAAAGGATATTGACAGGAAAAGGGGACATGTGTTGCTGTTTAGGCAAACTCAATTGCAGATGGCAAACTCAATTGCAGTGTATCAAAACCCTTCCATTTGTAGTCAATAAACTTGTAGTGCCCTAAATTTTTAACTCAGGATTCCTTCACATTTCAGGCAACATATTTATTAGTGCATTTTGTATTCTTTTAAAGTAACAAGTTTCTTTGTTTCTGTGAAACTTCTGGATTCCACCTATGCTACCTTGAATCTGACTATGAGGAAATTCTTCCCAGAGAGAGTGATTGGCATTGGAATGGGCTGCCCAGGGAGGTGGTGGAGTCACTCTCCCTGGAGGTGTTGAATACTGGATGAGGCACTTAGTGCCATGGTCTAGTTGAGTGGCTAGGGCTGGGTGCTAGGTTGGACTGGATGATCTTGAAGGTCTCTTCCAACCTGGTTGATTCTATGATTCTATGGTCAGTGAGTGTCACTTCAGCGTTTTCTTGTCCACATGGTACCTTAAGAAAACAAGAGATTTGTAAAGCCTTTAATTTTCTAAAAGCCTTTGTAAAACATTCCAAAATACCTGTTGATCTGGAACACAGACCCTATGAGGAGAGGCTGAGGGAGCTGGGGGTGTGCAGCCTGGAGAAGAGGAGGCTCAGGGCTGACCTCATTGCAGTCTACAACTACCTGAAGGGAGGTTGTAGCCAGGTAGGGGTTGGTCTCTTCTGCCAGGCAACCAGCAACAGGACAAGGGGACACAGTCTCAAGTTGTGCCAGGGGAAGTATAGGCTGGATGTTAGGAGGAAGTTGTTGCCAGAGAGACTGGATGATCTTGGAGGTCTCTTCCAACCTGATTCTATGATTCTATGAAGTTTACATGTAAACATTGCACTTATTCTGTAATTTTCTCTCCTCGATAGAAGTAATTTAGGCAATAACATTTTTTTTATTATTTGGGTTGTATTTTAGTATTTTTCCTGCTTATTCATATGAGTTGCAAATCAGAATTGCATTTATTATGTGATTTTCATGCACATTAGGCATCTTTGAAGGGTAGATTTCAATGACTGACTTGTTTGCCTTTATGTATACTGTCTTCACAAACCTTTTAGAATCATAGAATCATCCAGGTTAGAAGAGATCTCCAAGATCATCCAGTCCAACCTAGCACCCAGCCCTAGACAGTGAACTAGACCATGGCACTAAGTGCCTACTTTATGTGACTCTGTTACACATTACCTTGAACTTAAAATCACAGAAAAAAGAGAGTAAAAGGCAGAAAACACAGGGACATAATCCTTCCCTAGGTGTGGAAAAGCTCAGAGAATTCTTTCTGGAGAAGAGCAGCAGGATAGGTGCAACCTAAGGGGTGAGGTGCTGAGCTGGGTTGTTTGTTTAACTCTAATTTTTGGTAGTCTACCATCAGAAACTGAACAAAAGTGATTTCCTTGTGTGAAATGGAGTAAGGCTGACATTTTCTTGCTGCCAGTGGGCTCTTTTTCAGAACACAAAGGAGCCAACACATTGTGACAGGCGTAGCAAGAAGAGATGTGGCCACCCAATCATGGGAAGCTTCCAAAGAAGTTAATTTAATTTTATAGACCATTAAATCAAAACTCTGAGTGTCAGCTGATTGGAATTGTATGTAAAAAGTAGCAAGGCAAATGGAAAAATACACATTCTGTTTAAGTATTTAGTTCATAGAATCATAGAATCAACCAGGTTGGAAGAGACCTCCAAGATCATCCAGTCCAACCTAGCACCCAGCCCTATCCACTCAACCAGACCATGGCACTAAGTGCCTCATCCAGGCTTTTCTTGAAGACCTCCAGGGACGTTGTTATTGCATTTGTCCTTGTAGCATGTTCTACAGCTGATGTACCAGAAAACTCTGGTAACAGAGTTATTTTGATTGGAACAGACAAGAGACAAAATAGATAAAGCTTTCAATTACAATTTTCCTAGCATACTGTTTTCTTTCTCCTTTGTGTCTCTGCATACAGCACAGACCACAGTGCATACACATGAGAGTTGCACTTCTTGGGTCATATTTTTCATGTACTTTACTTTAAATGTCTCCTTGGATAATTAAGTCTGACTCTTAAGTTATGGTATGTTAGATTCTGACAGGTGCCTGCCAGGGATCTTCAGTGCTGTCATGCATTATGTGGATTCCAGCCAAGACAGAAGGGCCTGGGTATTTGTTTCTGGTCACTTCTCATTAAAGCTTTGACTGTGGGAAAAGAAAAACAACTATTTAAAGATGCAGAATGTAGATGCTATAGCAAATGTATAGAAATCTGTTAAGCAACTGCTTTTTGGGGGTGTTTCTGTAGATGTTAGGTATATATGTGAACTCTACTTATGTGTTTTGCTATCTAGTACATTTTCTGCAAAGAAGGATTCTCTCACATTGATGAAGGAGATTAGAGGAGTTGGCTAAGTAGAAGCAGAATATAATAGCACTTTTCTGGGAGATAGCTGCTTTATAGGAATTAATGTAGGTGGTTCTTAGATAACCAGGGTTAGGTGTTCTAGAAACACTGTGATCAACTCTCTGATTTGGCTTCATTAGAGGACTCCATTATACATTTATTAAAGCTGCTAGATCTGCAGGGAATTGTGATTAGGAGCTGGTGAAAAAAAAATCCTCTCCTGCTTGATAAGGAAAGGGTAGAGAGAAGTACATGAGTCACAAAATGTTAGGGGTTGGGAAGGATCTCTGGGCATCATCTAGCCAGCCCCACTGCTAAAGCAGGTTCATCTAGGACAGGCTGCACAGCAGTGCATCCAGAGGTGTTTTGAAAGTCTCCAGAGAAGGAGATTCCACAACCTCTCTGTCCAGCCTGCTCCAGTGCCCTGACCATATAGAAGCTTCTCCTTATGTTAAGTCTTGAGTTTGTAAGGAGCTGAGATTTAATAGCCCATATAAATACTGCTACTTGGTCGAGAAACAGTAGAAGTCATGGATGGTGTTACCCTTTGCCCTTTGGGTAATATGTGTAACTGCTCTGTTGAACACAAAGAAAGGTCACACTAGGTCAAACTGAACATTCACTTAACCCCCAGTCTCACATCTCTCTCATTAGGCAATAACTGAAGCCTGTGGAAGAGCATAGCAGGACATGTAGTTGTATTTGCCTGGCCATGTTGCACCATCTTCAAGAATTTCTGTGTCTGTAATTGGTTACATTTTCTATTCAGTAACCCTACTTAGATTCCCTTCTTTTTCATTACTTTCTTTGAACCTGAACTATGCCATCACAAAATTCTGTGGCAAAGGATTGTACAGATAACATCTGAAGAAAAAGCTTGGTCGGTTTTTGCATTGCTACCTCCTGTTAGCTCCAGTTGGTACCCCCTAGCTCTTGTGTCAAGAGATAGTAAATTAATCTACTGATCCCCTCCATAACCTTTGTCATTTTATGAACCTCTTCATGTCTCTTTAGCTCTCCTCACTCCTTCCATGTACACTTTCATCAACATTACCATCGTAGAATCATAGAATCATAGAATGGTTTAGGTTGGAAGGGACCTCAAGGATCATCCAGCTCCAACCCCCTGCCATAGGCAGGGACATCTCCCACTAGAGCAGGTTGTCCAAGGCCTCATCCTTTCCATGTTTCTGATTGTCCTTGTCCTGATTCTTTATGCCTTTACTATTTCTGTCATGTTCTTTCTGAGACAGGGCACTGCATGTAACCCATTCATTCACCATGTGTTTATATGATGACATAGTGAGTTTGTCTGGTTTACACTTTATTCAGGTTCTAGTATCCAGTTTGGTTTTCTGTATACAACTGACAGTTACACTGACATTTTAATATCAATTTAATATTAATATCATTAATATCAATTTAATAATACTATAATGAATGTCAATTTAATATTAACATCATTGATGTCAATTTAATGTTAATATCATTTTAATATCCTTGCTATCTTGCTCTCAGAGAGCGTGGGTTTTGCGTATGCAAAACTAAGTCCTTTTCCTCATGTAGTTCTCCTTCTTGTTTGTCAATATTGACTTTTCACCTGGTATTTTATCTCCCAGACTCCCAGTGCTGTAAGAGCCATCTGCAGTTTGTCAGAGTTGTTCCTCTTTTTTCTTTCTCTGACTAGCATTAGCAAACTTTGCTGTTGTTTTTTCCTCACTTTCACAGGTCATGTAGGAATATGTCAAACAGCAAAGGTCAAGACACCCATTTCTGTGAAGTTCTCAGGTGACTTCACCCTAATTTTACTCATCATTCATTCCTATCTGTTTTTGCCTTATCTTGACCTGCTATTTATGCACTCATGGATCTCTTCTGCTGTGGTAATTCCGTTTGGTAAAAGCCTTTTTAAAAGCCTTTGTAAAACATTCCAAAATACCTGTTGATCTGGAGCACAAACCCTGTGAGGAGAGGCTGAGGGAGCTGGGGGTGTTTAGCCTGGAGAAGAGGAGGCTCAGGGGAGACCTCATTGCAGTCTACAACTACCTGAAGGGAGGTTGTAGCCAGGTGGGGTTGGTCTCTTCTCCCACGCAACCAGCAACAGAACAAGGGGACACAGTCTCAAGTTGTGCCGGGGGGGGTATAGGCTGGATGTTAGGAGGAAGTTGTTGGCAGAGAGTGATTGGCATTGGAATGGGCTGCCGGGGGGGGTATAGGCTGGATGTTAGGAGGAAGTTGTTGGCAGAGAGAGTGATTGGCATTGGAATGGGCTGCCCAGGGAGGTGGTGGAGTCACCGTCCCTGGGGGTGTTCAAGAAAAGCCTGGATGGGGCACTTAGTGCCATGGTCTAGATGAGTGGCTAGGGCTGGGTGCTAGGTTGGACTGGATGATCTTGGAGGTCTCTTCCAACCTGGTTAATTCTATGATTCTATGCTCAGCGAGTGTCACTTCAGCCTTTTCTTGTCCACATGGTACCTTAAGAAAAGAAGAGATTTGTAAAGCCTAAGTTTGAGTTCTGCCCAATATATTTTATTTACTCAAGTCCTCTACTTCTGGACTTTCTACAAATGTGTGGATTCTTATAACAGTCTCTAGTAATTCATGAGGGACAGACATGAGATATGCTGGTGCACAATTCCCTCTATCCTTCCAGAGGTTGTATAACTGACATCAGACTTGTCTGGTAACAGGCTGTTTAAGCAGGATGTTACAAGCTATTAATATAGAATAGAATAGAATAGAATTGAAACTCTTCTATTGAAGAGTTTAACTTAATCACACCTACGTTTCTCTACAACTCAGTTGTGAATATCATCTGGGGCTGCTGATTTTCTTGTGTATGTTTTGTTGATTTCTTCATCACCTTTTTGCCTGACATTCGTGCCTGAGTCAGCTCTTTCACTACATCCCTTGGTAAAAGGTTCTGGTCTGGCAGCCTCTTTGAGCACCTCCATGGTGAACTCGAACGCAGAAATAATCTCTTTTATTCTTTGTTGACTTTATTTCTTTGGAGCATTCTTGTTACTTTTTGACCTCCTTTAATGCTGTTTGGGAAGTTTTTATCTGGACAGCCATAGTTAATTTGTTCCTAAAATTCATTTTTGGTCGTTGTTGCTCTGCTTTTACCTGTAAGTCTCTGTCTGGTTTTCCTGTTTGGAGAGGTCTCTGACCTTTTAAGAGTTGTTCTCTTCCTTCTAATAGCAAACCTATCTCTTTTTAAAGATAAATTAATTCTTTAATATGCTTTATATAATCACAGACGTGTGGTATCTCATCCTTTTCCTTCTGACTGGTTTGTCCCAATGAATATCCAAGGAGGTTTCTTTTATGTTTTGGTATGTTGCCTTCGGCCCCTGTTGATAAGCGATCTGGCAAAGCAAAGAAGATAGCATGATGAAATCAGTACTTTCACCTGCAAGCAAACTTTGTTTTCAGGGATGATGGTTGTCAGACTCATTATGGATGCATCTGTGGTGTAACCCTTCATTTCCACCTCTGAAATATAATTAAAGGATTCAGTCATCTCTTAAAGGTCATTAAAATTCTGTTGTTCCTTCTGCGGTCCCCTCTCTTCTTGAAGCTCTGAGCTTGGCTTTCCTCACAGGCCTCACTCCTGAATATGATTTTGTATTTTCTCCTACTTAGAACATTGTCCTTATTTCCCCTCTCCTTATTTCATTGCATACTTCAGCCTCATTTTTATACTTACAGGAGGTTCCTAGTTGCGTATTGTAAGGTATTGCCTTTCTCCTTTACAACATAGAATCAATCATAAAATCAACCAGCTTGGAAGAGACCTCCAAGATCATCCAGGCCAACCTAGCACTCAGCCCTGTCCAGTCATCTAGACCATGGCACTAAGTGCCTCATCCAGGCTTTTCTTGAACACTCCCAGGGACAGTGACTCCACCACCTCTACTAAATAATTTACTAATCTACTAAAT
Source organism: Tricholaema leucomelas (assembly GCA_013400475.1). Taxonomy (NCBI): domain Eukaryota; kingdom Metazoa; phylum Chordata; class Aves; order Piciformes; family Lybiidae; genus Tricholaema lacrymosa; species Tricholaema leucomelas. The sequence continues at coordinate 101,167 of WAAF01001957.1, read as the reverse complement.
AATTTGCTAAATGATTGCTGTCCAACAGCAGAGATGTACATATGTAACCTTGATAGGAGGAAAGAATCATAGAATCATAGAATGGTTTAGGTTGGAAGGGACCTCAAGGATCATCCAGCTCCAACCCCCTGCCATAGGCAGGGACACCTCCCACTAGAGCAGGTTGCTCAAGGCCTCATCCAGCCTGGCTTTAAATGCCTCCAGGGAGGAAGCAGCCACAACCTCCCTGGGCNTAAATGGGGAGAGTCCCCTCCCTTGCCCTGCTGGCCACACTGCTCTTGATGCAGCCCAGCACATAATAAGTGTTTTGATTCAACAGTATCTCTTTAAGAAGCTAACCTTCACCTGGAGTGGAAAAATATGGCTCTAGCACTTCAGCAAATAGGAAAAAAAGAGCAGGTTTGTCACACTGCAGCTCTTAGGACTGGAAATTTCCTGTGAATTAGCACTCTATTTAAAAAGACTGTATGAAGATTGAATTTTTCCATGATGGCCTTGGAATATCATTCTCATGATCCACTGGTAAGGAAGTGGAGTGACCGTGCTGTGACAGATATTCCAGTGTCCCCTTTGCACCCTCTACCCCAGCACTGAGTAATCTCTGAGGGGAAAATGTAGGCTAAGAAAGCAGAAGCAAAATTTGCTACGAACTAAGACCACAAGCCTTCATCTGACTGAAGCAAGTCTATTTATGTACATTGTGGAGAAGGTGAAGGAAGTGAAGTGTTTATCTCTTGAAGTGGCAAGCAGAAGGCATTGATGAAACTGTTTCAAAATGAGAGGTTTGTTCTGCAGTGTATGCTTTGGGACAATTAGAGCTGCTGTGTCTGTGCAGTACACCTTTACAACCTGCCAAATACCTGAATCAGAGACCTGAGTGAGAAGAAATCCTAGATGATTCCAAGAAGTCACTTGCATGGTTACTTGCTTTGGTCTGTCTGCACTAATTATGTCCAGTAGCTGTAATTTCTATCTGTAATTGTCAGTAAAGATCCATGCATTTGGGAGCACATATATTCTTGGAACCAAAGGTACCATCTTCTACGTAGTGATGACCCTGCTTAGGCTTCTTCTCTAAAATAAACATCAATTGCCAGCTTACATAATGATCATAGAGCCATAGAATCAAGCAGGTTGGAAGAGACCTCCAAGATCATCCAGTCCAACCTAGCACCCAGCCCTGTCCAATCAACCAGACCATGGCACTAAGTGCCTCATCCAGGCTTTTCTTGAGCACTCCCAGGGACAGTGACTCCACCACCTCCCTGGGCAGCCCATTCCAATGGCAGATCTGTAGTCCTGTCTCCACAGCAGTTCCCTAGAACTCCCTTCCTTTATGTTTTGCCTTTAGTCACGTTGTTATATTTATGGTTAGTTCACGATTTGAACAGATTGTCAAGATCCCTTTTGCTTTATGGTAAGTTGGACAGCAGTCATCTTCATCTTGGTGTTAAGTACTTGACTTTATTTGGAAAACCAGTTGATGTAATAAGTTTTATGGAACAGACACACAAATTAACCAAATGAAAATTGAGTCTTTATTCCTCTTTGCTTCGTGAGAGTCAGTGCCATGCTTTAGTTAATTAGAAGGGTTAGGTGATAGCTTGGACTCGATGATTCTGAACATGAGCCAGCAGTGTGCCCAGGTGGCCAAGAGAGCCAATGGCATCCTGGCCTGCATCAGGAATGGTGTGGCCAGCAGGAGCAGGGAGGTCATTCTGCCCCTGTACTCTGCACTGGTTAGACCACACCTTGAGTACTGTGTCCAGTTCTGGGCCCCCCAGTTTAAGAGGGACATTGAGATGCTCGAGTGTGTCCAGAGAAGGGCAACGAGGCTGGTGAGAGGCCTCGAGCACAGCCCTACGAGGAGAGGCTGAGGGAGCTGGGATTGTTTAGCCTGGAGAAGAGGAGGCTCAGGGCAGACCTTATTGCTGTCTACAACTACCTGAGGGGTGGATGTAGCCAGGAGGAGGTTGCTCTCTTCTCTCAGATGGCCAGCACCAGAACAAGAGGACACAGCCTCAGGCTGCGCCAGGGGAAATTTAGGCTTGAGGTGAGGAGAAAGTTCTTCAGTGAGAGAGTCATTGGCTACTGGAATGGGCTGCCCAGGGAGGTGGTGGAGTCGCCGTCCCTGGAGCTGTTCAAGGCAGGATTGGACGTGGCACTTGGTGCCATGGTCTAGCCTTGAGCTCTGTGGTAACAGGTTGGACTTGCTGATCTATGAGGTCTCTTCCAACCTTGGTGATACTGTGAGACTGTGATCCTAGAGGTCTTTTCCAACCTAGTGAATTCTGTGGTTCTGTGGGGAGCAAATCCCCCCTGTTACTTCTTCAATCAGAAAAAAAATTACAACATGGCTAAACATAAACATTTTTGTACTTTTCTGCATGACTTGAATCAGAAATTAAAGTAACTCCAAGAAGAACTTTTGAGGGAAAAAGGCATTGTTAGCAAAATACAGTAAACAGCTTTTGGACTTGAGTGAATTTTAATGTTTAAGCTTCACATGTGTGCCTGGTTTCAGTAGTTCTCCTACTTGTACTTCCTGTTATGGTTTTGGTAGCACACTTTGTTTAGTTTGTATTTCTGCAGATTATTTTCTGTCTTGTAATGTTATTAATTGACTTGAAGGCAACAATATTTCTTAAAAACTTGAATTCTGATGGCTACTCACTACAGAAATCCAATTCTGGTGCATGGTTACTGTCCTGTCCAACATCCTAGACGTGCAGTCAGTGCCTTGTGTAGACTGACAGATAAACTTTTTGTAGGTAAATCACAGCAAAAGGACACAGGGAGATAGAAATATTAGAAGAGAGGTTATGTAATGGATTTGTTTGGCACCTGGAGGTAAAAAAAAAGGCTAGGAGCATAATGGCATTGTGCACTGAGTGCTTCCTACATTTGTGTTTAGCCAGTTACAGTAGCAGTAATTTAAGAACTATTGTCTTGCTGTTGTATAAACACTTCAGATGTTTGCTTGGCATTGCCAGTTTGGGAGATATATAAACCAGAGGACTGTGTAGACATTGTGTTTCACATAAAAGCAAAATATTTGCTGTAGATAAAGCTGCTTAGTAAGGAAATTACAAACCACATCCCAAAGAGCATACCACCAAGAAGTTTAGTTTAGTAACGTGACTACAAGCCAAGCATCCTCACGTATGTTTGAAGCAGTAAAGAAATCCTGGAAGGTAATTCTGTCATTCTGCTGCTGTACTTGAATAGTTTGAGTGATCATAGAATGAATCTCATCTGATAGAATGAATCATAGAATCATAGAATGGTTTAGGGTGGAAGGGACCTCAAGGATCATCCAGCTCCAACCTCCTGCCATAGGCAGGGACACCTCCCACTAGAGCAGGCTGCTCAAGGCCTCATCCAGCCTGGCCTTAAACACCTCCAGGGAGGAAGCATCCACAACCTCCCTGGGCAACCTGTGCCAGTGTCTCACCACCCTCACTGTAAAGAACTTCCTCCTAACATCCAGCATAAATCTCCCCTCCTCCAGTTTAAACCCATTCCCCCTCATCCTGACATTACCAGAC
>WAAF01001957.1:3087-82375 GCA_013400475.1 Tricholaema leucomelas | reverse complement strand
GGGAAGAATAACCTCCCTTGTCCTGCTGGCCACACTGTTCCTGAGCCAGGCCAGGATGCCATTGGCTCTCTTGGCCACCTGGGCACACTGCTGGCTCATCTTCAGCTACTATCTACCAGTACCCCCAGGTCCCTTTCTTCCTGGCTGCTCTCCAGCCACTCTGTCCCCAGCCTGTAGCGCTACTTGGGGTTGTTGTGGCCAAAGTGCAGAACCCTGCAATTGGCCTTGTTCAGTCTCCTCCCCATGGCCTCTGCCCACCCATCCAGCCTGTCCAGGTCCCTCTGCAGGGCTCTCCTACCTTCCAAGAGATCAACACCTGCTCCTAGCTTGGTGTCATCTGCAAACCTACTGATGCTGGACTCAATCCCCTCATCCATATCATCAGTAAAGATGTTGAACAGGACTGGGCCCAGCACTGATCCTTGGGGAACAGCACATAGGTATTTTAGCTAGTTTATAGGCAACATTTCAGTCTATGTTTAATACAAAAGTTCTCAGCTAAAAATTAAGCAGCAAACAAAATTGGAAGCCTTACTGCAGCTCTATAGAGGAGGGGGCCTATTATGTCCTGTGATCCACCCACTGGTGACTCTCACTGCTTTATCTAAGGGTTGTAAACAGCACCAAAGGTCTAAGCCCTAATTCCCTCTGTGGAGGCATTGCATTAGGCTCTTGCATACAATCCAGGACTTATGATAGGTGGGGAGAGTAACAGACTTCTGTGAATAAAAACTAACTGATGAACATTAAATGACTGAAAACATACATTGCTGGGATGATCCACATCTGTATTTCTTCAGGTGGAAGTCAAGGCCACACACAAATTCAGGAGTAAACTAACTCTTGTGAGTGCAGCAGGACAATGAGGATAGCTAATGAAAAACATTTGTTGTCACGGCACAAAATCTGATAGGAGCAGTCTTCTAGCTACCTTCAAAAGGTAAAAAATGAACCTTCAGGTTGCATCAACTGATTCTTACAAGCTTACATTTTATGTCCTTGTGGTTGGTACAGTGTTATAGTGATTGCCTCATGAATGCAGTGTTTGCTTCATATCTCTCCTCTTCCAGTGTCACGAGCACCTCTGCTATGAGGACAGGCTGAGAGAGTTGGGGCTCTGCAGCCTGGAGCAGAGAAGGCTTCGAGGAGACCTTAGAGTGGCTTTCCAGTATCTGAAGGGAGCCTACAGGAAGGCTGGGGAGGGACTATTGACAAGGTATGGTAATGTCAGGACGAGGGGGAATGGGTTTAAACTGGCAGAGGGGAGATTTAGACTGGATGTTAGGAGGAAGTTCTTTACAGTGAGGGTGGTAAGACACTGGCACAGGTTGCCCAGGGAGGTTGTGGATGCTTCCTCCCTGGAGGCATTTAAGGCCAGGCTGGATGAGGCCTTGAGCAAGCTGCTCTAGTGGGAGGTGTCCCTGCCTATGGCAGGGGGTTGGAGCTGGATGGTCCTTGAGGTCCCTTCCAACCTAAACCATTCTATGATTCTATGATTCTAAGTTACCATGGTTCAAAGGCAGTGCACGATTCACTTCCAGAACATTTCAGAAGAAGGTTCTCTTTTCAGAATGAGCACACATTTGGTTGAAAAAAAAAAAAAACAAAAAGGCATCCTTCAACTCACAGGATCAAAGGAAAGGGCCCAAAGAGATCATCGACTCCAACCCCCCTGCCACAGCAGGACCGTGCAGTCTAGCTGAGCTCACACAGGAACGCATCCACACAGGCCTTGAAAGTCTCTGAGGAAGGAGACTCCACAGCCTCTCTGGGGAGCCTGTTCCAGTGCTCTGGGACCTTCATGGTGAGGAAGTTCCCTCTTATGTTGAGGTGGAACCTCCTGTGCTGCAGCTTACATCCATTGCTCTTTGGCCCAGTACTTTTGGACAAAGGACTACTTTCTTATTAAGGGATTAAGATTTTTAGAAGTCGTATAAGGAAATATTTTGATGCTAGAAAAAGCCTAATTCATCAGTTCCTTAGGTTGAAATTAACCTATTACACATGGCACAGCAATATGCCCTTGTGGCCAAGAAGACCAATGGGATCCTGGGTGTATTAGGGTGTCCAGCAGATCAAGGGAGGTTCTCTTCCCCCTCTACTCTGCCCTGCTGAGACCTCATCTTGAATACTGTGTTCAGTTTTGGGCTCCCCAGTTGAAAAGGACAGGGATCTGCTGGAGAGGGTCCAGTGGAGGGCTACCAAGATGATGAGGGAACAGGAGGGCACGGCTTATGAGGAGAGGCTGAGGGACCTGGGGCTGCTTAGTCTGGAGAAGAGAAGACTTAGAGGGGATTTGATAAATGTTTGTAAGTATCTGAAGGCTGCCAGGAGTGGGGGGACAGGCTCTGCTCACTGCTCCCTGGGATAGGACAAGGAGCATCAGGTGTAAGCTGCAGCACAGGAGGTTCCGCCTCAACACAAGGGGGAACTTCTTTACTGTAAGGGTCCCAGAGCACTGGAACAGGCTCCCCAGAGAGGTTGTGGAGTCTCCTTCTCTGGAGCCTTTCAAGGCCTGTCTGGATGTGTTCCTCTGTGATCTGTGTTAGATAGTGTTGTCCTGCTCTGGCAGGAGGGTTGGACTTGATGATCTCTTTGGGTCCCTTCCAACCCCTAACATCCTGTGATCCTATGAAATCTGTAGTTCCACCAACTTTTCACTAGCATGTATACAAATGGAACTGTGGTATCAGTGTAATTTTACATCATACTACAACTGGTAATACTAAGAGAAAAAAAAATGGAAGAAGGTAGAAGAGTCTACAAACTGAAGTGTTTGTGTTTAAGATAAAATCTGCAAGCCTGTTAATTTTTAGATTCAAAGAAAAGGTGTTTTTCAGACTTAATGAACATTTTCATTATTTCAGAGTCATGCTGCACTCTGACCTGCATGGTATTTTACAGAAGATTCTATTGGGGGTGTTAGTGCTGCAACTACCTGAGGGGTGGTTGTAGCCAGGAGGAGGTTGCTCTCTTCTCTCAGGCGGCCAGCCCCAGAACAAGAGGACACAGCCTCAGGCTGTGCCAGGGGAAATTTAGGCTTGAGGTGAGGAGAAAGTTCTTCCCTGAGAGAGTCATTGGCTACTGGAATGGGCTGCCCAGGGAGGTGGTAGAGTCGCCGTCCCTGGAGCTGTTCAAGGCAGGATTGGACGTGGCACTTGGTGCCATGGTCTAGCCTTGAGCTCTGTGGTAAGGGGTTGGACTTGATGATTTATGAGGTCTCTTCCAACCTTCTTGATTCTATGATTTTATGAAACCTCTTATCACTGAGACCCATTAACACATGATTTTCCAAAGATCCTTGAAGTGCAGACCTAGAGCCAAGCCTTTATTCATCTGCATGCATAATCCACTGTGCTAAAAGTAGTACCAGATCTTTCATTTCCAAAGTTCTGCTTGTTGTGAAATTGTTGGGAAGACTGGCCAAGCAGCTGGAAGAACAAACAGACGCTAACTAGATGATACATAGTTTGACCATCACTGATCTTTCACTTGTGTTGGTCATCACTTTGTTGTCAGCATGTTTTATTTGCTGAATTGGCAGCGTCTTTGGTGTGATTAGTCTTTGAACATCCTCTCTTTCGTGTATGAAGGAGACTTGATTCAGGTTTTGAGAATAAATCATTGGTAGGATTAGCATGAGGTCCTGAATGTGTTGTTAGACCCTAACTAGGCGTATTTCTGTGTGTGTTTCCTTCTGCCCAGCCTGTCTGACACTTGCAGCAATACGAGTCTGTGGTAAATCAGTCAAGAGATGATACTTAGCAGTGAAGTGCAGTACCTCACGTTCTACTTGGATAACAAGTTAACCTTGGCACAGCAATGTGTCCTTGTGGCCAAGAAGGCCAGTGGAATCCTGGAGTATGTTAGGAGGAGTGTTTCCATATCAAGGGAGGTTCTTCTCCCCCTCTACTCTGCCCTGCTGAGACCTCATCTTGAATACTGTGTTCAGTTTTGGGCTCCCCAGTTGAAAAGGACAGGGATCTGCTGGAGAGGGTCCAGTGCAGGGCTACCGAGATGATGAGGGAACGGGAGGGCATGGCTTATGAGGAGAGGCTGAGGGACCTGGGGCTGCTTAGTGTGGAGAAAAGAAGACTTAGAGGGGATTGGATAAATGTTTATAGGTATCTCAGGGCTGGCCATGAGGTGGGGGACAGGCTCTGCTCACTGCTCTCTGGGATAGGACAAGGAGCAATAGGTGTAAGTTGCAGCACAAGAGGTTCTGCCTCAATATAGGGGGACTTCTTGACTGTAAAGGTCCCAGAGCACTGGAACAGGTTCTGCAGGGAGGGAATCTCCTTCTCTAGAGCCTTTCAAGGCCTGTCTGGATGTGTTCCTCTGTGATCTGTGTTAGATAGGATTGTCCTGCTCTGGCAGGGGGTTTGGACTTGATGATCTCTTTGGGTCCCTTCCAACCCCTAACATCCTATGATCCTATGATCCTACTTCAGGTGATTTTACACACCTAGGAAAGACAGGAATAGGTTTGGTTAGAGTCTGTCAGGCAGGGCCTCCTCATAGGAGGCTGGGATGGAGCAAAGGTCAAAAAGCTGTTGAAGTGGAGAGTAAGGAATGCTTCTTGGACATCCTTCTATGTCAGTACCCTTAACAAGTGGAGGAGCAGCAGGCAGTAGAAACCCACAGTAGCATGTGAAGGTCACCCCTGCAGGGCTGATGTGTTTGTACTACCACATCTGTGTGGCAGTGGTACATGGAGATAAGGGAGAGGTGTCCTCTGTCAGTGGAGAAGGGGAGTTTCTCACCTTTCCAGCTTTGTCAGGTGTGCTGTGAGGAGGTAGCAGATTTTGGACAGGGCTCCTGACCATGACTATCAGTTACAGTGTGCTGCCCCTGCTCTGTCAAGCAAATGAAGTCTGTGACCAAGGCTGACTGCCATGACTGCCATTGAATGCTCTTCGCTTACATTGCTTGTGTGTCTCTAATTCATGTATTGTAACGCTCATTAAACCTGAGGGTTACGCTGTGTCTTACCTTCTAAATGTTACTGAAGATCCCTTAAGTCATCTCCTTTTCAGGTGTTTGTAATGTTGTGGGAAAATTTCATTTCATCCTTACTAGTTACTGCTGTTTCTAGCAGATCTGAGGTTTATGCTTTAACAAGGCAACCAGTAGTTGTTCCAAGTGTGTGCCAGAATCATGTGCCCCTACATTAAATATGAAAGTATCTCACGTCAAAATAATCAGTCCTGCTGTAGAAGCTGGGGGGGGGTTATTATTATTTCTTATTCTAGGAATTCTCCACAGCAGAATAATTCTGAAGATGTTCTATAATTGCTTAGAATAGAGGGGACAATCATGCTGATGGCACGGGATACATTTATTGCACCAAGTTGTAGTTTAGTTTGCCTCCTAGCATCAGCACAGGGAAAGTGTGTTCTCCTTTTCTGCAGGAAGCCTGTTTGTATTAAAACAGGGTTAGTCTCTATGGGCAGAGCCAGTAAAAAAAGTCTGAACAATGTACATCAACGTTGAGGGGGGTCAAATATTTTTATTTACTGGTTTTCCAACCTTTTGCTAGTGGATGATACACTCCACAAATACTAGAAACATGAAAGTAGTTTCAGCGATGTATGAAACACCTTCATCGATGACATTGATGTGGGGACAGACAGACAGAGTCTGTCCAGCAAGTTTATGCTGATGACACTAAACTGAGAGGCTTGACTGATACAGCTGAAGGCTGTGTGGCCATCCAGCAAGACTTGGACAGACTGAGAGCTGGGCACAGAGGAACCAAATGAGGTTCAACAAGGACAAGTGCAGAGTCCTGCATCTGGGGAGGAATAACAAACTGCACCAGTACAGGCTGGGAGGTGATCTGCTGGAGAGCAGCCCTGTGGAGAGTTGGTGGCTAACAAGTTACCCATGGCACAGCAATGTGCCCTTGTGGCCAAGAAGGCCAATGGGATCCTGGATGTATTAAGAGTGTGTCCAGCAGATCAGGGGAGGTTCTCCTCCCCTTCTACTCTGCCCTGGTGAGACCTCATCTTAAGTACTCCGTTCAGTTTTGGACTCCCTAGTTTAAGAGGGACAAGAATCTGCTGGAGAGGGTTCAGTGGAGGGCTACGAGGATGATGAGGGGACTGGAGCACTGCCTGATGAGGAGAGGCTGAGGGACCTGGGGCTTTTTAGTCTGGAGAAGAGAAGACTGAGAGGGGATTTAATAAATGTTTATAACTGAGGGCTGGGGGTCAGGAGTTGGGGCACAGGCTCTGCTCACTTACTCCCTGGGATAGGACAAGAAGCAATGGATGGAAGCCGCAGCACAGAAGATTCCACCTCAACACAAGGGGGGGAACTTTTTTTACTGTGAGGGTCCCAGAGCACTGGAACAGGCTCTCCAGAGAATTTGTGGAGTCTCCTTCTCTGGAGACTTTCAAGGCCTGTCTGGATGTGTTCCTGTGTGACCTGAGCTAGATTGTGTGGTCCTGCTGTGGCAGGGGGCTTGGACTTTATGATCTCTTTGTGCCCCTTCCAACCCCTGACATCCTGTGATCCTGTGGAAGAGTAGCTGTCTAAGTACCATTCTGTAAGAACTCGAGGTTCTGCCATAGTTTTCTAAGCAGGTGACTTGAAAAGCCACAGAGTACAGGAGATTTTAGCGCTGCTTTTTCCTCTTCTGTTCCCTGTCTTACGTTAAAAAGCTCAATTCTTGGTTCCAAGGCACTACACAAACCATTTTGTTAAAATGGTAACTACCAAGCAAAAAGGCAAAGGGGGGAGGGAGGTGTGGAACTGGGATCAGCTGCTGAAAATAGGTCTTAAAGCATCAAGAAATCAACAAAAGAAACAAGGTTTGGCAGCTGCTCTGCCACTTGCTGAGTCTACAATATGGGCCTTCAAACATGTCCTCAGTGCAAATTAAAAAGTACAGGAGATTTTTCTTGCAGTGCTAAAGAATAAATACAGTTTTAAACAACAGGAAGTAAAGCAAGCATGAAAGGCAAAATACACACTAGAAGCCTAATGTTACTTGTGCCTACAGCTCCCTGTGTTTCTCCTGTCATCAGAGAGGGTGAAGAATTAATGCCTCGTGCTGCAGCTGCCCGTGGTGAAAATTGATCCTTGGTGTGCTTACTGTTTTCATCAAACTCTATTTAAACTCTAATGATGCTTTTTCTATCCCTGAGGATAGCAATGTGGTCCAAGGAAAAGCAAATCTTATGCTATCAAGGGGTTTGGTTCCACTGCTGCTCGATTTCAAGCCTTTGATTTGGGTGGGGCAGGCACTTTGTGAGCCACCAGCAGGACAGCAAACAGGGTACGTTTTATTTCCTTGGTGTTTATTTTAAATGCTTCAAGCTGATTATAATTTGACAGCTTGTTTCTTCTATTCCATTGTCCCTTTCAGCACAAGTTTTTTCATACTGGTTTAAAAACCAGAGCCATCAAGGCTATTTGTGTCTCGAAAGGAGTACAGCACCGGTGTGAGAGTGGAGCTCAAGGCTGGAGCTGTACATTTCTTCTCTGAACTGAGCAGGCAGCAGCAGCCCAAGCATCACACACCCCTCCCAGCAAACCTCACTTGAACTCACTCTGACAAGATGACAACAAGGAGTGACAAAAACTCTGAAGGATGGTTTTGCTTTTCTTTAGAGGGCTGAGCAAAACAGCCTTCCCTGGCTCCGTCACTGCGTGTAGCCTCCTCTACTAGCCACTCCCTCCTTGCTCCCTCCCCGTGAGATCTCAGCTGCAGGACATGGCAGGCTGTGGTTGCACATGAGCTGGGCCTAAGTTCGTTTTTGTACCCAACAGAGGAGCTGTGCCAGATGGGAATGCAACCCTGCTGCTGCTGAAGCCAGGCATTTCCTCTTAAAGCTTTCATAGGCAGTTGCAAAATACAGCTGCAGGTCAAGTATAACCCTGCAGATAAAGGTCATTTCTTGTGTGTTTTGGCCAACTGAAGGTGCTCTCCATTCAGCTGTGTCCATTCCACTGGACACTGCAGTGGAACAAGGGGACACAGTCTCAAGTTGTGCCAGGGGAAGTATAGGCTGGATGTTAGGAGGAAGTTGTTGGCAGAGAGAGTGATTGGCATTGGAATGGGCTGCCCAGGGAGGTGGTGGAGTCACCATCCCTGGAGGTGTTCAAGAGAAGACTGGATGAGGCACTTAGTGCCATGGTCTAGTTGACTGGCTAGGGCTGGGTGCTAGGTTGGACTGGATGATCTTGGAGGTCTCTTCCAACCTGCTTGATTCTATGAAATGTTCTTGCATTGCCAGCCCTAGGGACATACAGAAAATTCAGAGACTCATCAGCTTGAATTTTCTGTTCTTTCTGTGAGAGAAGGAAGCAAAATGTCCAAATTAAAATCCATATTGCAGACACAGCTTGTTTCTTGCACTTCTTCAGTTCCATGGCTTGTTTCAGTGGTTGTTTCATGGTCACTCACCAGTGAAAAAGATACTGTAGCATGCTGCGTTTCCTGGACTTTCCACACTCCTCTCCCCATCTCTTGTGTCCAGTAGATGCTATGTCTAAGCATATCTGTTTGCTTCTGGACCACAGAGGTGTTCTCAGGCAGCCCATAAGTGAACTGGGAAAGAGGATGGGGAATCTTCTGGTTTCAGCAAGAAAGAGGTGAGTCTGAGTGAACGAGGTAGTGCTGTGAGAACTGGACTTCTTCAGAGCACCCACAGCACTTTTAGCCAAGAAGAAATAACAGCTTCTATCTAATGGGGTCAGGTAGCTAAATGAAGCAGTTTCTGCACCGTAGTGTCTGGGATAATTATACACTGGGCCATAGCGTGTCTGGTCCTAATAGCACCCAGGACTCTTGTGAATGACTCAGCCACTGCTTGAGGCTAATTATGGGCAGGTTGCATAAAAAAAAAACCCACAACTTGATCCTGCCTTCCTCTTTTCCAGTTGATGGGTGTTCAGCACTGACATAGATTGCTCACTGCAAAGCTGGGTAAATGCCTGCTCATGAGGAAAAGGCTTTTCAATACAAGGCTGCAGACAACTCTTGGAGGTGCCTGGTTTTCAAAGAGGAGGCGTTGTCTGTCAGGACGTTGCACCGTCAAACCCAATTCCCTGTCTCTGACACAAGCCACTGCTGGGGTACCTTCATTATAAGACAGGTTCCAAATAATCTAATCACCTGGTTTCTTGAGCTTTTTTGTGGATGGCAGGAATGCTCCTGTGTTTGTAATTGCCATTTCATTGAGTTTAGTGGTATTTTTGTTTAGAAATGGGGCATGTGATTATTTGGCCCTTCTGAAAATTCAGCCATGTATTCATCACTGTGATACACTCTGGCAGAAGAACCCCTACATTAGCTCTACTGCAAGAAGTGTTGTTTCTCTTCTCTGCCCCAGAGGTACCACCATGGAGTGGGCTCAAGAGCCAGGTCCTGTGCTTGAAGGCAGCTCAGAAGAAATTCTCAGACGGTGCTGGAGGTGACCAGCATCACATAATGCAGTTTGTACAGACCTCATCTTTCCTAAGAATGGCTTCACCAGGGGAAGTCTAGGCTGGATGTGAGGAGGAAGTTCTTGCCAGAGAGAGTGATTGGCATTGGAATGGGCTGCCCAGGGAGGTGGTGGAGTCACCGTCCCTGGAGGTGTTCAAGACAAGACTGGATGGGGCACTTAGTGCCATGGTCTAGTTGAGTGGCTAGGGCTGGGTGCTAGGTTGGACTGGATGATCTTGGAGATCTCTTCCAACCTGGTTGGTTCTATGATTCTACTGATTTTAAAGCACATAGGAGGAAGAAATACCAGAAGTATATACCTATGTCTAGTGTTACAGACAGGATTAGGGACCTGCAAGAAGTTGTTGGAGTTAATTTGTGAAGAGTCTCCTGACTCCTTCATTCAGGCTTTGTCAGATTTTGTTTTCAGAAAGGACTCCTATCAAAAATTCTTCCTCCAAAAGTGACACAATCACAAGAACAAATCTCCACAGATTTTCAAGTGCAGGACAGAGAGCACTTCCACCAAGAGCACACGGTCTAGCAGTGGAGGGAGTGCCCCTGGAGATGAGAGCATCTCCCAGGAGATTTTTGAGACATGAATAGGCAAAGCTATGGCAGTTCTGATCTAGCAACTGTTAATAGTCTCGCTTCTAGTGAAAGGTTGGTCTAGATGACCTGCAAACTTGCCTCTTGGGCACCTTTGACATGGTTTTATTAACTTTTTTTAAACGTGTGATACAGATCTAAGCACAACCAAGCACAACCTGATACTATCTACCCTTAAAGACAGTACAGAGGCAATAGTACATGGAAACAAAGAGCAGAAGTGGTAAGATTTCAAAAGTTTACTGTTTCTAATTAATTTTTGGATCTTAGAAGGGCAAGCAAATTCAATACTCTTTCAGTTATTCGTGTATACAGTGTGGGACTTAAGTTACAACCTATGCTAACTCGGAACCAAGTAGCTTGAGTACTTGAATCACTGCAGACATTGCATCATCCCTTCATTTTTATGAAAGGTACCTTGATGTTGCCTTGAAGAAAAACCACGTTTGGCTTTGAAAGTAGGCTGGGCATCTGGAGCCAACACTCCTGTATACAAACAAGATGCTTCTCAAGGGAGGAGCTAGGGCTGGAAACTCACCCAGCATGCACTGAATCCTAGTCATCTGGAGTTGTTTAGACTAGTTTAAAAGCAGTTCACAAACAGCAAAGTGTTAACACTGAGTGAAATAAGCTGCTTTATGGAGCACCTATCAGGGCAGACTGGAAATTGTAGCAAGAAGCCCTGTGCACATCACCCTGAGGAGCCTGTTCGCAGAGAAGTTAGTTTTTACACCCTGGCGTCTTGCTATAGAAAAATAAGAATTGTTTTGAGACTTGTCTTTGCATCTAGTCCTGCCACTCAAGATTAAATCTCACAGACAAAACAAGCTGTTTGGGAGGCAGACCAAGAATGCCTTTACCATGAGGAAAAATATAAACACTCAGCCAACTGTGATTAACTATTGAATGCAAAACACTCCTTGTGTTTTTGTTTATTTGTAGGCTCTAGAGAAAGCTCCCAAACGGTGCCATGCTTTCAACGTGAAAACACTTCAGCCTCTGCAACCCACTATTGCTGGGGGCTAGGGGAAGGAAAGGGCTTTGTGCAAGCTGGGTTTTGGTTGCCTGGGTTTTTTGCCAAATGTGTTGTTTGCTTGGTTTTGCAAAGGTGGTATACCGTGGTTCCTCTCATTGTGCGTATTCTTGCCCCAAGCTGCTTGCTGGACTTCAGCTTCTTTCCCTCTTGCTCCGCCAGGCAGGATGGGCAGGCAGTGCCTGTCCCAGATGCGGTGCTGCTAGTCACGCTGCCATGCACGGTATCCCAATGTTGTCCAGATGAGCTCAGCGAGAAATTGTCATTAAAAACAAAACAAGAAAGGCTTAAGAAGTGCTTGTGAGCAATGGCTTATTGCTTGCAGGCAACTCTGGGCATCCCCAAGCTTTCACGCGGTTGCTGGAACAATAGCATACAAAGAGCCCAAGCACTTTGCAGCGTGTTTCATGTGTATATTGTGCTAGCAAAATGATTCTGGCTGCTTTTGCATGGAGCAAAAAAATAAGTGGGTGCTGGCAGTCAGAGAGAGAAGGAGCTAAGGCTCATCACCACGGTGCCGCTGGAACAACGCTGCCGAGTGCAGTGACATTATCCTGTCCTTGAAGGAGTTAGCGCAAGTACGACTTGTAAATGTGGAGTAAATATTTATATGGAGTTTTATTCCAGTTTTATAGTCCAATTTGAACCGAGTGTGACAGCGCCTGAGCCGTGGACAGTCCGGGTGCTGTGTATGTGCTATAAGGGCAAGTACGTGGAGTTGTGCAGGCTTGCTGTTCAAGGTCGAGGAAATGCAGAAAGTAAACAGTGTTAATTGGGAACAAAAAGCAGGATTATTAAGAGTCCTTTGGCTCCAGTTTTCTAAATTACAGGAGTCAACACATTTGTGTTTTGTCATTAACTTATTAGATGCAGCCCTGGACAGGCCTGTTGGGAATTTTAACATTTAATATGTACTTTCATCCCTTCCCTGCGTATATACATCACTGAGTCCTCTAAGGGAAGGGCATACAGCACAGCTTCCTTCTGGTTTAATATGAGTTATCAAATGAGTGTGAATTAAAACACAGGTTCTGCAGTCGTGTCTGCTGGTGCAATAGCACCGTGCACTTCGTGATGAAGGCAGAATCAAGACTTCTTCTTGGTTCCAGCTCCCCAGGTTGAGTCTTCACCACTTGAGTAGTATAAACTCCCAAGGGGACAGATAGTCTTAATGGCAGATTAGCCAAAGATATTCAACAAGATTTGTTTCAAACAGGCTTTTATTTAGGTGCTGGGTTACATCTATGAAATATAAGCCATGTACAATCATTTGAATGCCCAGTTAAGTGCTCCTGTAGTGCAACCTTTTCCTCAAACTTGGGTTAAAAGGCCTTTTCAATACAGTTACTGAAGGTGTGACCAGGGCACACCAGTATACACAGGCATATCCAATTGGGGGGGGTTTGGTTTGGGGCTGGTTTTTTTTGCTGGAGGTCTGAGGTTTTGGTTGTTGTTGTTTTCCTTTAGCTTATGTCATTGACAATATGAAGTCACTTCTGGCCACTCCCTAAAGTTCCAGAGGACACACCTCTGAATTAACTCTTCCTTCATTTTGTTATGTTAGCCTGCAAAAACAGGACGGGATCCCAACCACAGTGCAACAGCTTCTGTATGTGTAAACAGCAAAGCTGATAACATCTAATCAGCCTCTTTGCCAAGGCAAGACAGCAAGAAGTTCTTGCTTTATAACATTAAATATGCTTTGTAGTTATATAGGACTTTTCATGCAAGGACATCAAAGTGGATTGCAGGTATTAATTAATTAGGTTTCACAACGCTCTTGTGAAGTATTTGTGTCCATTTTACAAACAAGGGACTGAGGCAAAAGGCAGGGATGTGACTCCTCCAGGGTGGCAGGGCAGGGGCTAGGCCCAGCCGCACTTGCTCCCAGTCTTGCCAGGCTGCCGGGCAGCTATGCCTGCTCTCGGTGTGAGGCTGGGAGACAGCTTTGTCCTTAGCCTGGGTCCTTCCTACTGCATCCCACCTGCTTCGCCTGGGAGTGGATGTGCCAGGAAGAGCAGTGTGGGGGCTCTCTAGCTGCCCTTGCTCTGCCCTGCAGCCACCTGGCCTGTGCCCGAGCTGGCATGTCCCATCCCACAGCCAAGCAGCACAGCAGCCTCAGTGGGCAAGCACAGGAGTGGCACAAGGCTGTGCTCCTCCCCGTGTGGGCTTGAGGCTCTTCACCCCGCTCCACTACACAGCCCAGCGGTACCGACTCACAAGATTTCAGTCCTTTAGAATATTATCTAAAGCTGTAGGTCTCTTGACGCTGGTTGGCAATAGGCAGAGCTTCCGCAGGAGCCTGCCAGCTTGCTGCTGGCCGTGCCAGTGTCACCTGCCTTGGCTCATGGCAGGGCCAGGCTGCTCCTGCACCGGCCGTGCACTCGCACCAGCCCTGCTCTCAGAGGCTGCTGTCAGTACCAGGCATGCTCGGCGCTCCTCTCCCAGTCGCCTGTAGGAATGAGCCCTGTGTAAGGTTATCATAGAATCATAGAATCATAGAATCATAGAATGGTTTAGGTTGGAAGGGACCTCAAGGATCATCCAGCTCCAACCCCCTGCCATAGGCAGGGACACCTCCCACTAGAGCAGCTTGCTCAAGGCCTCATCCAGCCTGGCCTTAAACACCTCCAGGGAGGAAGCATCCACAACCTCCCTGGGCAACCTGTGCCAGTGTCTTACCACCCTCACTGTAAAGAACTTCCTCCTAACATCCAGTCGAAATCTCCCCTCTTCCAGCTTAAACCCATTCCCCCTCGTCCTGACATTACCAGACCTTGTCAATAGTCCCTCCCCAGCCTTCCTGTAGGCTCCCTTCAGATACTGGAAAGCCACTCTAAGGTCTCCTCGAAGCCTTCTCTTCTCCAGGCTGCAGAGCCCCAACTCTCTCAGCCTGTCCTCATAGCAGAGCTGCTGCAGCCCTCTGAGCATCTTCGTGGCTCTCCTCTGGACTCGCTCCAGCAGTTCCATGTCCTTCTTGTGTTGGGGGCTCCAGAACTGCACACAGTACTCCAGGTGGGGTCTGAGGAGAGCAGAGTAAAGGGGGAGAATCCCCTCCCTTGCCCTGCTGGCCACACTGCTCTTGATGCAGCCCAGCACAGGGTTGCTGTCTGGGCTGCATGTGCACACTGCAGGCTCATGTTGAGCTTTTCATCGACCCAGACCCCCAGGTCCTTCTCCTCAGGGCTGCTCTCAGCCATTCCCCACCCAGCCTGTATCTGTGCCTGGGATTGCACCGACCCAGGTGCAGGACCTTACATGGTCCCTGCCAGTCCTGTTGAACACAGAGAAGCTGCTGCCGCCACCCTCTCGTTCGGCAGCTGCGTGGCTAAGAGGAACAGTGGTGCAGTTCAAAGCTCCTGAGAGCTTCTCCTCAGTGCTGAGCGAGGCACCCAGGCCTGGAAGGAAAAAAGAAGGCATCCAATGGCTTTACCTCCCACAGCAGTGTCACCTCTGTGTGGGGCAGCACAGGTGTGCTCAGGAGAGATGGGCCTAGGGTGAGGGAAGCACAAGGCCCTGGGCTGTGTGTGGAACACAAACACTATGAGGAGAGGCTGAGGGAGCTGGGGGTGTGCAGCCTGCAGAAGAGGAGGCTCAGGGCAGACCTCATTGCTGTCTACAACTACCTGAAGGGAGGTTGTAGCCAGGTGGGGGTTGGTCTCTTCTGCCAGACAACCAGCAACAGAACAAGGGGACACAGCCTCAAGTTGTGCCGGGGGAGGTCTAGGCTGGATGTTAGGAGGAAGTTGTTGGCAGAGAGAGTGATTGGCATTGGAATGGGCTGCCCAGGGAGGTGGTGGAGTCACCGTCCCTGGGGCTTTTCAGGAAAAGCCTGGATGAGGCACTTAGTGCCATGGTCTGGTTGACTGGCTAGGGCTGGGTGCTAGGTTGGACTGGATGATCTGGGAGCTCTTTCCCAACCTAGTTGATTCTATTCTATTCTAAAAGAGAGAGGCCTGTGGAGGCTACAGTGATGCTGAGGAGACTGGGGCATCTCTGTGAGGAGGAAAGGCTGAGAGACCTGGGGCTGTTTAGCTGGAGAAATGCTAAACTTTAAAGAAGGTTGTAGTGGTGCTGGTGTTGGTCTCTTCTCCCAGCTAACTAGTGATAGAATGAGAGGAAATGGATTTAAGTTGTGTGAGCAGCCAGCTTGAGGGGTAGCTGAGCTGGAAGCCACTTTCTCAGCAGGAGGAAGGTGGGGGAGCATTTGCATGCCTCTGCTGTGCCTTCCTACTCCCGCGACAAGGTATGCCTGCCGCTCAGGAAACCGCCCCAGAGCCCTTTGATCAGCAGAGAGAATAATGGAAAATATTTGATTTAATAGAGGTCAAATTAACATAGATTCCATTCCCCACAGCTAAATGGGAAACATCTTAAAATAGAAGATGTTCCTTAGAAGAAAAAAGGGGGAAAAAAAAATAAATTAAGACCAGATGAGCCTTGTCCAGCTAAAAAGCATAAAATGTTCTTTCCCAGCATGTTGTGGTTATTTGGTAATAGCCATGCATTACACTGATATGCCTATGTAATTGCATACAGGGAGAACAGGAGCAGCATGTAGTAGAACATCGCCAGACACCATCAGCTACCATGAAATAAGGCCTATTTGTAGTGGTCCACAATTTCCCCTTATGCATCAGTCTAAGTAAGCTTCACAGCATCACAGAATTAAGCAGGTTGGAAGAGACCTCCAAGATCATCAAGTCCAACCTAGCACCTAACCCTTCTAATTCACTAATCCCTGGCTTTAAGTGCCTCCTGCAGCCTCCTCTTGAACATTTCCAGGGACGGTGACTCCACCACCTCCCTGGGCAGCCCATTCCAATGCCAATCACTCTCTCTGGCAACAACTTCCTCCCAACATCCAGCCTAGACCTTCCCCAGCACAACTTGAGTAAGGAGTGAGGGAGCAACACTCCCCTGTTCTGTTGCTGGTTGCCTGGCAGAAGAGACCAACCCCACCTGGCTACAGCCTCCTTTCAGGTAGCAGTGAGGTCTGCCCCAAGCCTCCTCCTCTCCAGGCTGCACACCCCCAGCTCCCACAGCCTCTCCTCACAGGGCTGTGCTTCAGGCCCCTCTCCAGCCTTGCTGCTTTTCTCTGGACACCTTCCAGCACCTCAACATCTCTCTCAAATTGAGGAGCCCAAAACTGGACACAGTTTTGTGTGTGTGTGTGTGTATATATATGTATGTATAAAGTAATTCCCTTCCTTCTGTCATCTTGCCTGATTAAGGTGGATTTTTTTTTCCCCCAAGCTTTGACCCCATAACTTTAGGAATTGGAAAGTGTCCTAAAAGACCATCTCATTGTTTCATTCATTCTCCTTGAATTCACTGTCATCATCATCATCATAGAATCAGCCAGGTTGGAAGAGACCTCCAAGCTCATCCAGTCCAACCTAGCACCCAGCCCTATCCAGTCAACCAGACCATGGCACTAAGTGCCTCATCCAGGCTTTTCTTGAACACCTCCAGGGACGGTGACTCCACCACCTCCCTGGGCAGCCCATTCCAATGGCAAATCACTACAAACAGTTTGACAG
The DNA here is from genome assembly GCA_013400475.1 of Tricholaema leucomelas. Classification (NCBI taxonomy): domain Eukaryota; kingdom Metazoa; phylum Chordata; class Aves; order Piciformes; family Lybiidae; genus Tricholaema lacrymosa; species Tricholaema leucomelas. Next base: position 65,754 of record WAAF01001957.1, on the reverse strand, counting down.
TGAAAGATGCCAGAAGACAATGTACTGTCTGCTTTTAGTTCTCCTTGATCTTACAGTGTTTCTGATGTCCTGGCTGAGCTGAAATGTGGAAATTCCTCTATAAGATGCTTAACTATTTTTTTTTAAATGACAACAAATGCGGTTGGCCAAGGTGCAGTCTTCAGGCCCTGGTTCAAAGACAGCATTTAAGCACTTCTTAACTGACTAATTGGAGTCACTGGGATTTGACAGACTTTGCTGAACTGTGAGATTTTTGTGGACGTTCGTGCCAGTGCATTTGTAATACAGAAATTGAGTCGTGCCAGGTTTATTTTGGCTCTGGGTTTCTTTCTGGTGGTGATTGACAAATCCACAGAATTGGACTCATTCCAAAGAGGTGATGACTATAGGAGAGTTGATGACAAGAAATAATAAATTTTGAACTGGCAAACACATTTACTTAGGCAAACTGAAAACCTCTATGTAAGGGAATAAAAAGTTCCATTTATGCTGATAAATGTACTCTTTTCAGGAAGACCTCCAGTTAATCAGCAACTAATGTGCTGGGACAGCTAAAAACTCTGAAGCAAGTCCTTCTGTAAGTGGTGTAACTGCACCAAAGGTTTTGGAAAGAGACAGGTTTACATCACTGGGGAGCCTAGTCATGTAATCTTATAATCACTTTGAAAAAGATTCATTTCCTGGAGAAAAAAAAATGTGCCTTTACATTGCAGGCAATAGGACAGAGCTCAGCATAGTAATGGATTCTGTGCCTGTTGCTGGAGGTTGTCCAAACCCACCCCACTATCCAATAAATCACTACCTAATTGAAAAGATTCACAGAGGCAGATTACAACATTGAGGGCAGAACCAGTACAGTAGGAATTAGACTGACGGTGTCCATACATAGGGTGTTGTGTCAAAAGATGATCTTACAGGCTGCCCAAACTTGCCCTTCTCCCTCCTCTTCCTCCTCCTGCTGCTCCTTGCTGCCTGATTGCTCCCTTTGTCCTCCATGCTGGCTCCAGTACATACCTGGTTGTATGCAGAGTGAGCTCAAATCACTAACCCAACAGAAAAGAAGAAAAACTAAACCCATTTTGCAGTTGGGCTACTTTTTTTTTTTCCTGTTTTAATGAGCTTACTCATTACAGCACTATCAGCCAAGGTAAGTAGAGATAGTGTGGCCAGAGAGAACCTCAGTGCTGCTGTGGACATGGGCCAGCACACCTTGACCGTGGTGTGGCAATTTCCACTTTACTGACACTGGGCAGCACAGGCAAGTTACTGCCGGTACATCAAAAGAACTGGGAAGAAATTAATCAGCAGCACCTCTGAGTTATTAGGCATAGGCTATAGTTAGATAAAATCATAAATCATGAAATCTCATAAAGATTACAACAAGTATTGTGGCAGAGCTCATAAAACTCTTCACTGCATTTGAGCATTTTCTTTCCACGGAAGACGTCGTTTTCTAAAAGTGGTTCTTTTATTGCACAGCAAACTCAGGCTGGGCAGAGGCGAGAAGGGCCCCAGCCCATGTGATGTCAGGATAAATATGTGGGAAGCCAGTGCAGCAGAAAATCCAGCCAGAGGAATGTCTGGTGCAGTAAGTGGTGCAGGAGTGGGCTGATTGCCGCTCCCACTGTCCGTGGCACCCAGGTGCAAAGCGAGTGCTCAGGCTCTGGCCGTAGCTGAGGTCTGGGTAGGACTGCAGTGAGGCTGCACAGCCTCAGCCTGAGGTTTGTCTCCAGCTCGCATGTCTTCTGAGGGGATGCCATTCCTAAATGTCTGTTCACTTCCCAGGGGCATACTGAGCTCGGTGAAACGGATGGGCCTCTCTATCTGATGCAGAAATAATGAGCCTGGGCTTTAATGAAGTATTTTAGCATCTGAGTGTAGGAAACCTTAACAAAAGATCTTTGCATTAGACTTTGCAAGTTTGTTGTAAGCAACAAGTAACAAGAGCAGATACAGAGATAAATGTAATAAGAACCATTCCATTCCCTTGCCCCAAAGCCTATAATTCACGATTTTGGCTCTTGACTGAATAAATGCTCTTAGATATAATTTGAAACAGGTAGTATCACTCTGAAACACTTGATTTAGCTCAGTTTGTGAGGGCTTGGGTGAGGAGGCTTCCAAGAAGAGGCTTCCCCTCACTTCTTAACCAGTCAGGAACTTGAAAAACCCTGTGCCCTGCCTGTCCTGTTTTAGCTGAACCTGGTTGCAGCTGAACCCAGCTGCACGGGTGCAGAGGTCCCTGCTGGCCCACTACCATCTGCATGCCGAACAGGCAGGGTGAGGCACAGGGCAGAGCCAGCTGGGTTACTGGAGCCACAGGGCAGATGGCCTTCTGTCTGGGGAGGAAGAGAAGTGACTTTTCTGAGCCTGCTGATCATTACCAACACATGACTATAGGAGGCATGTAGTCCCACCACCATACATTTCTTCCCCATGTGCCGCGTACCTTCCCCTTCCAGGACACCACATCTGGCCTTACTGAGGGAGAAGTTTCCTCTGCCTCCATTCTTCTATGATAAAGAGGAGCTACCTATAAAGTTTCTTCACTCTGGGTAGCATTTATTCCTCATAGCCCTATCTGTGGTGGCTCAGATGTCAAGCATGGTTTGAACTCAAGCCAAATAGCCGTCTAAAAGATACTTGCACAGGAAACTTATGTGCCTGCATGAGACAAATCATCACTCTAAACCCCATAGCACACCTCATATGAATATTCATCAGTTTAGCTTCTGTTGCTTTGGAAAGTGCTTAATTCAAACTTTTTATCTGGAACCATCCAGAAGGCAACCATAATGCTATAGCTGTACATTGGTAATAAACAGTGAAGCTTGCCATGGAAAGAGGAGCAAGCACACCAAGTAGTTCTGCAGAGTGCCAATGCCAAGCTAGATCAAGGCAACAGAATTTATAGCTGCTATTATCCATGTGAGGTATATTTATGACTCCCCTCCCTGTTGCTCTGATATCTTCAAATCTCACAATATTTGTATATTCATTCCCACAATATTCCCGTAGGTAAGGAATTTGCAGACAAGAAGCCAAATATTGGAGCTGTGCAACACAGAGCAGGATTTAGAAGGTAGGGAAAGCTCAGAAGCCTTCAGCAGTTAAGACACATCCACAAAAATTAACTGAGTATCGTTGTGTAAGTAGTTGGGCTATCTACAAGGTAAGTAACTGAATTTCTCTGGCTGGGCAGTGCAAGAGTTCAAACCATATGATGACAGTGAGTCTTCAGCACCTTAAAATATACCTGAACTTGCAACCTAAGCAATCCTGATCTAAAACTCTAGATACAGGGTGTCTGAAGGCATAGGAAAATCTGAGTGTTCCAAGCCCTGAGATTTACAACATTAAGGGGAAATAATAAGCAAGTGTGGGGGTTCAGATTACTCCTTAAATTCTGTCCCTAATTAACACTTGATTTACTATCCATTTCTTTCAGAAAGTACTAATCTCCCATAAGACTAACACAAAACAGAAGATAAATGAAACAGGATGCCTTTTCTGTTATTCAGAGAGATTTCACACTGCTACAGGGAGTTTATATTGCTGTGTCATTTTGGCCTATATTTGTTACAATGACATCAGTGACATTGCATTCCAAACTGATTTTTAACAGAATGTATTCCTGTCCTTCAAACATGATCTTCTAGGAGAGGACACCCTTGAGCAGAGTTGACTGGTTTGCAGGCTGAGGCTCTGCTGTTCTCTGCAGGAAGGTTTTCAGTCTGGTGACTGCATCTGGGAATTGCTCCTTTTCCGCACTGGTCCCTGAGGCCTGACAGGTGCTCTTGGGCAAGTCTGGCCTGAGTTCTCCATGCTGTTCAGGGATGATAATTATTCATACTTACCTTGGTGAGCTTAATTAATACCTGCAAAGCGCTTTGAGATCCTTGGATGAAAGACTGTTGACAGACAAAATATTTTTACAGTGACTGTCAAATTAAGGTCCTCTGTGCTTCCTCGGCAATTTAAGAGTTAATTATCTCATGCCAGGAGCTTGCCAGCCCCATCACAGACAAGAGTGCTGGGGGTGAAGGTGCCCATCCCTGGCCTCTTCTCACCGGGGTAGTTTTGTTGAAGGAATCTCCTTGTCTTAATCACATCTCAGCGTTAGGAGATAGTGTCCTTGCAATGAACATGGATCTTCCACCTGCTTGTGTCATAACCATTTCCCTCTCCCTGGCATGCATCCTGCTCCCACTGCTGGAGCCAAGGCAGGCTGCTTTCCTTCTGTTGTGAGTGCCACTCATCACCGTGCAAGAACCTGCCTGGAGGAGCCCAAGAGGCCAGTGCTGGAGCTATAGGCAGGTGGACAAGCTCTTCAGCAAGTGAGGTGCTGCCCCGCATGCTGGCAGGAAACCAGCTTTGTTTCCTGGGCAGGTCACAGGAGGAAGGCACTCATGAGTAAGCCCAGGGTTCATTAGACATCATGCACTGTCTGTGGATAAAATAAGGGAAGCCTGTGCCTACCTTTGGGGGCTCTGTCCTCAAGCACCACACAGAAACTATGAAACAATGACTGAAGCTCAGTCATGGTTTTGTTCAGACACTAGAGTTGTACTTTCAAAGCTGAGGCAGCCATGGCACAGTTTGCTTTTGCACCTTTTGCCCACATCACCACAGCTTCACGTGGGCAGCTCTCAAGAACAGTGCCCTCAGATCCCACTCTTTGTGGCTCACACCAGGCTGAAACAGCTCACAAAAAGCACATCAGCTGCCAACCAGGCAAAACCTTGTGCCCTAAGAAATCATTGTGTCATGCTCATAGTAGTCCAGCTCAGCATGGGTCTGAAGAGGGAGAAAGTTGTTAAAACATGGGAGTGACTTGTGAGAAAAGAGAGAGTGTCCTTGTCATCAAAACTAGGGAGAGGGTCAAACCTGGAGTGGACAGTGGCAGCTGGGGTCTTCTGAGTTGCAGTGCAACTCCATGTTGGCCTTGACACCCTTGGCCAAAGAGCCAGCTGCTTGTCTGGGCATCCCTGCACCATTCCCCTCTGCCTGTGTCAAGGAGATCAACATGGCTGTGTTTCCACTGGTGATGGTAAGTTTTTTAAACCTTCTGTGTGGTTTCTCTGTTTTTAGCCAGGACAGGGAGATCTGGTTTGCCAGTTTCCTTTCTTTGCTCTCTCTGTGTTCACTAATGCAGCCTCATGCTGCCTGTGCCTGACACAACTGTGCCTACCTGTACCTCATTTCACAGCTTTCCTGTCACAGAGACCATTCGTAGTTTTGGCTGGGCTGGTGTTTACCTCAGCAGATCACAGTGCTCCTTTGGGCGAGCCCTGTTCTANTCGTAGTTTTGGCTGGGCTGGTGTTTACCTCACTGGCGAGCCCAGTTCTGGTGCCCTCATTCCCTGCTGTCCGTAGCAACGGCTCCTCAGGGAGCATCCTTTCAGCTAAGCATCCCTGCTCTGGCACAGAAAGAGGCACCTTCTTCTTTCCAGAAGCATTTAAGGACAGAAAGAGCGAATGTGTTACCTGAAGCCATGCTTTCATTGAACCACAGAATGATAGAATTGAGCAGGTTGGAAGAGACCTCCAAGATCATCCAGTCCAACCTAGCACCCAGCCCTAGCCAGTCAACCAGACCATGGCACTAAGTGCCTCAGCCAGGCTTTTCTTGAACACCTCCAGGGACGGTGACTCCACCACCTCCCTGGGCAGCCCATTCCAATGCCAGTCACTCTCTCTGCCAACAACTTCCTCCTAACATCCAGCCTATACCTCCCCTGACACAACTTGAGACTGTGTCCCCTTGTCCTGTTGCTGGTTGCCCAGGAGAAGAGACCAACCCCCACCTGGCTACAGCCTCCCTTCAGGTAGTTGTAGACAGCAATGAGGTCACCCCTGAGCCTTCTCTTCTCCAGGCTGCACACCCCCAGCTCCCTCAGCCTCTCCTCATAGGGTTTGTGTTCCAGGCCCCTCAGTAGCCTTGTTGCCCTTCTCTGGACACCTTCCAGCACCTCAACATCTCTCTTGAATTGAGGAGCCTAGAATTGGACACAACACTCAAGGAGTGGCCTGACCAGTGTTGAGTAGAGGGGAAGAATAACCTCCCTTGTCCTACTGGCCACACTGTTCCTGAGCCAGGCCAGGATGCCATTGGCTCTCTTGGCCACCTGGGCACACTGCTGGCTCATCTTCAGCCTACTATCTACCAGCACCCCCAGGTCCCTTTCTTCCTGGCTGCTCTCAGCCACTCTGTCCCCAGCCTGTAGTGCTGCCTGGGGTTGTTGTGGCCAAAGTGCAGAACCCTGCACTTGGCCTTGTTCAATCTCCTCCCACTGGCCTCTGCCCACCCATCCAGCCTGTCCAGGTCCCTCTGCAGGGCTCTCCTACCCTCCAACAGATCCACACCTGCTCCTACCTTTCTGACCTTTGCCGGAGAAAAATCCCCAGCCTAAATCATTCATTCCTTTCCCTGGGGAGGAAATACTGCAACTTGACTCATGGGATTTTCGACCACACTTCTCATGTGTGTGTTTACCAAAAGGCTTCATCTTGTGCCTCAGCTAATTGTCATTTGAAGCAGCCTGGGGAGGAGAGCCTAAGATTTCTTAGAACATTAAAAGTAGTAGTGAAAGTCAGAAGGCCTTTTTGCTTTATACAACTGAAGCCAAATTTGAGCCGTTCCCCCTCTGATGTCTCCGAGGGGAGGAGATGTGACGTCTTGAGGTAAACCACACTTCCCGTAACTACCACTGTGCCGTTCGCGAGCGCTGCCTCCCTCGAGAAGTGGCAGAACTGCTTTTCAGCAAAAGTCACCACGTTTTTTTGAGGGGAACAATTCCAGTCAGAGAATGATCGGGCGGTGGGGAGGAAGAAAACCCAACCGCAATAAAGTAGCCATTGAACCTGAAAGGAAAAAGACGTCAGCATCTCCGGCAGGGGCTCTCCTTTTTTCCTGGTATATTGGTGAACCATAATTATGTGGAACGAAGTCGTGGGTGGGACCTGCTTACTTACTGACAGGCTGAACTTTATAACCTAATGATCTGATGTTGTGAAGGAACAGGGGTTTGCCTGCTTGCCTCATGGGACCCGCAAACTCACGAAGGCGGTTTGCAAGGGTGATGACCTACCTGCACACCTTCATTAGCCTTCATCCAAGTGATGGGACTGAGGCAGTGCTGGGGGGGGAGGGAAGCCCAAGGGAAAGCTGGCACCAAAACTGCAGGGAATCCTGGTACCAGAAACTGCAGGTGAAGACCAAGGTACTCATGCTGTAGAGTACCTGTATCTGGTAGAGTTTGAAGTGAATGATGCAGCTTGTTGAAACACTAAATCCCTCAGAAATGGCCCTTTTGGTGCACATGAGAAGGAACCTAAAGTCAGCAAAAAGTACTTGAAGGAGTTGGAGCACCTTGGAGTGGGACCTGGAGGCAGATGGGTGCCAATCCAGACCTCCCAGGTTAAAACACTGCAGTGAGATGGCTGATTAGAGCCCAGCTGAGGGACAGATGTTAGGAGAACTTCTCAACCCCTTGTTAGGTCATGCTCCACCCCTCATCTGTTTAAATAAACAGTAGCAGAACATTGAAGTGGCCAAGGAATGACTATAGGCAAGGTCTGAGGTGTACACCTGGTATCTTTCCAAGTCTATGACTGAAATAGAAGTCTAAGTGTATCTGTAGCAGAGGACTTGGAGTGTGCTGTCCAAGTCAAATAAGGATATACAGCCCTGGGATGGCATGGAGAGCTGCGGGTTAGGTCTGTGCTGAGGAAGCACCTGCTACCATTGGCTGCACTAAAGGTTGTTTTTTGGCTCTTTAAGGTCAGCATTTTGCTGATCATCTCTTCTGATTTGCAAGTTTTGGTCTTTTGCTGTCCTTTCGCATCACTGTACTTCAAACAAGATGAGAGGGGTAAAATGTGACTGCTCATCTTGATGGTACAAGATGCGATTCTTGTCAGTATGTCTCAGGTGGGGCAGCACAGGGATCATCACTTACCTGGCTCTGGAATCTAGGACAGCCCTATTTCTAGCACCGAATGGTATGCCGTGTCATTGACACCTCTCTCCTTCCTGTGACCACTGAGCACTGCTGGGATATGGGATCCCCAGTCAGCACAACCTGGCAGCTGTGCCGGGAGGAACAGACCATCAGCACTGCCAGGCAGTTTTGTTCCTTCTCGTCTGGTGGCCACCCGGCAGCCTGGCAGTGGGATTGCCTGTGCTGCTGGCAAAGGCATCGATGGCCTCTGATATGTTAATTCCCCTGTTTACAGGCTCCTCCAGGCGCAGAGGTGTTTAGGTGGCTGAACCTCCTCTTGTTGTTTTAAGGATTCTGGCAAACAGTCAAGAACAAAAGCTAAGACAGCCAGTTCCCGTTCGTGGGCACGTCCCTACATTTCAGTGTGGCAAACCTTGTGATTTAGCAAGTGAGAGCCTTCTGCCCCAGGGCTGTTAAAACTTGCTTCTTTAAAACCAAACCAAACAAAAACAACAACCTGTCAAGAGTTCCAATGAGAAAAACAGCAGCATGGATGGGCTGCAAGACTGGGACCAGGCTACTATGACTCCATGCAAGGGAACCTCCAGACTGAGACTCTAGACCTTTGAAAGCTGTTGGGGGCTTTTTGTTTGGTCATTTGACAAGCTTGTACATAAGGAGAAAAGAAGAAAATGCCAGCAGCTTTTGTTGGCATCATCAATAATGTTTTGCTCTGATTCCATTTTATGCTTTCCTCCCCAGTAGTGAGTACCCCCTGGCTGAAACGGAACATGTTGGTTCATAGGACAGTGTTCATCTGTGGAAAAGGACAAATTTAGTCAATCTGGTCTAATACTTTCCACTACTGCAGCCTGTGGCTGTGGCTGGTGGGAGCCTGAGCCTGGCAGTCTGTGTGCCTCCCTCAGGACCAGCCCCTGGCACAAACGGAGCATGCTGTCACATGCCAGGTCCCCACAAGTATGCATGCATGTGCATGCAGGTGTGTGTCCTCCATACAAGTGCCAGAGTGTTTGTGCCTTGACGGATCAGCTCTTGGGCCCCAGGGCTGTACCAGGGTGGCAGTGAGAAGCCATGAGGATCCCGATGGTGCTTGTGCAGTGGTCCCAGGCTGCTTCAAGGGGACAGCCATCAGTTGGTGGGCTCAAGGAAAGAGCTGAAGCTCCATAGTTGGTGCAGTTGTCAGTATAGGGTCACAAGCCCAAGAGTAATGTGCACAAATTGCCTCATGTCGTGAGTGGTGGCATCCTTGCACAGAAGGAAAGCAACCTGCCACCTCTTTGGATTACAAAATACAGCAGAGATGGTGGCAGTCTTAAGTCCCTGACCCTTGCAGTGTTGTGGTTAGTCATTCTTGGAGAGAGCCTGATGGCACTCTCATCCACCTGGATGGTCTGCCTTGTCCTCTTCCTGCAGCTCCTCCTGCTCCCTCCTCTCAGCCTCCAGCATATCGCAGCCCGTGCCAGCACTGCCTTCAGGGGTCGAAGTGCAGCAGTGAGTGGAGACGACTGGGCTGCTTACATGTGGCTTCTTGGTTGTTTATTTTTCGGCAGCCAGCAATGGGGCCAGCTCTGCCAATGAATTAGAGTCTGTCCCCGAGCACCTGGCTGTATGTGTCAAACCAGGCACCTTAAATGAGAAGCCATTAAAAAAACCAACAAACAACAAAATGCAGATAGCCTCCCTGAATCCATGCACCATAATGTCAGTGGGTGAGATCTGTGGCACGGCACCTGGCTGCAGAGCTGACACCCAGAAAGCCAGGGAACAATCTTCTCTGCCTTTGGAAGCAAGATTGGTGGTAACATATTTATTGCACGAATGAAAGACAAAAGAAGCAGAAAGTCTGCCAAAAGCAAGTGAAATGGGCATGCTTTTTAAAGAACTACCACAGGACTGATTACCTTTCCAAGTAATTAAACATTGTGAAAGGTTATTAATGTGCTGATAATAGACAGCTTTGCAAACTGCCAGCACAGCATGATCTGACAGAAGACAGCACCATGGCAGTGAGCAGGGCTCCTCTGCCTTCCAGGCTTTGCAGCCCCATGGGCTGGATGCACGCACAGGAACTAGCCTGCACCCAGCCAGCCCTGGAGCTCGAGGGTGCCGAAGCCTCCAGCTGTGCCTGAGCGGCTCCAGGGTTCGCTGTCGCTGGCAGAGGGGCTGTGAGATTGCAGCCTCCCGCACCAGATCAGCTCTCCCACAGCGCGCCCCCGGCTGGGGACAAGGCAGCAGGTGTCCGCCAGCAGCCCAGGGCCTGTCCCCACTTGCAGCCCGGCGCAGGTTTAGTGCCTATTATTTCGCCTTAAACTGACTCACGTCCACAAACAGCATCTCTTATTCTGGAGCCGCTGGTGTTTTCCTGTATGGCTTTAAGCATGCTTACCAAGAGGTGCCTGCAGCCACGTGGGCATGGGCGCAGCCAAAACGGACCCTGCTGAGCACCCCCACTACTGTCCCCCACTCCTTTGCCAGCTCCCAAGAGTGCCCCCACTGCATTTACCCAGGCTTTGCCCTCCTGCTTTGAGCGTGCATTTCCTACACATCACTTCCCTGTCTGAACAGTTGCCCACATCCATGGGCTGCCCTCACTGATCCCCACTCCTGGGGAGCTTCTGCATTTCATCATGACCCCAGTGATCAAATCCTAGGGTCATATCCTAGCCGAAGAGGTGGTAGGTGGGCAAACAGTTGTTCAGAGCAACCACTTCCATGTCCTTCCCTGAGACCCCAAACAGAACAGCTCTGCTTTTTCCCAATCATTCTGCACTCAGCAGCAAAAGGAAGAAGTCAGAGGAAGGAAGGAGGAGGTAAGAGCACCCTTGTAACCCTCCAAAAGGTTGCCCCACTTTTCAAATGCTTCCAGTGTTCATGCTGGCATATTAGCGTGCATTTCTCTAAGAGAACTTGAAGTGCCTTGCATACAGACTGAGCTTCTGTGTCATCCTGCTGCTTTCAAAAGGCCCATTCTACATTCCTGAACAAGCTAGGAGTTTATTATGGGAGGTGTTTAGACTGGGGCATTTAAAAAACAATACATAATAGCAGTCTCCACCTCACATCCCAGAGAATTTGGCTAATATTGCTGGTATTTAAGTGTCATCAGGATAAATACAGAACTAAAATAAATTGGGGCAGTTCACATTTTCCTGCTGTGACTCCTGTGGGCTTTCCATGGGCTTTGGGAAAGAGCATGGAGCTGACTTATGCATGGATTGAGCTCCTCATCAGCACAAAAGGCTAGAAGCAAGAGATGAAAAGTGTGCTCCCGTGAAGCAAATGGCTTTGGCTATGAACTCCAGGCAGCCACTCTTTGCTTCTTCATCGTACCACCAAAGTGTCTGGGGCAGTGAGAAGCAGCATTCCAGCTGTACTCCATGGAGTCCACGGGTTACACAGACCTCAGCCCAGTGGGAATGCCACCATACTGCTTCATGGAATAAGGCTTCAGTTCTGGGTTTGGCTTCATGTGCTGGCGCAGTTCTGTCCCACCCTTCACCCTTTAAATGCCAAAATTCTTGCAAGACATCAGTGCACTTAATGGATGCTTCTTTGACAGAGGTGACAGAGGTTAAAACAGCCTAGAAAGATGGAAGGAGTCACAAGTGCAATCCACTGGGATGGAGATGAGCCAGTCTACAGAGGGACCACAGCTTCTGGCCAGCCAGCAAAGCCTTTCCCTCCTTCCAAAGGTTTCAGCAGTGCACAGGTCACTATGGCAGGCAACAGAAAGGACATTTTACAGATTCAGTCAACAAATTATCCTATCTTTGTGTCTCAGCCATCTCTTTTTCTCACTTACTGATTGAACTGTGCTGAAATCCCGCCACTGCCTCAAGCTGTGTCTGCAGGCACTGCACTAATCAATATTACTTGCTGGAGAAAGTAAGTCTCAGTTATTGGCCACACATTCCCCTGAGTGCTTGTGTCAAACTCTTTCATGTCAGCTGAAGGGAGGCTTTACCAGCAGAAAGGTCAAACTGCCTCAACAAGATCTGAGCTCAGCCATTAACTCGGGTGTGTTTATCTGCCTTCCGCTATCAGGTCTATCTGTGTGCACACACGCCTCTCTTCTCCTCCTCCTCGATGCTGCTGTGCTGCTGGGGAGTACTTCGGAGGGGCTGAATCACTCAGGCAGGAACAATGAGCTGTCTGATAAGCTCATCTGTGTGATCCACTTGACCCACACCTAATGTTTCAGAGAATAACATCCAAAACTCTTCAGCACAAGCATACAGGAGAGTTGCCCTCCTGCCAGCCCAGTCTGCAACGGCACTCAGTGCCTCTCAGCAATGCAGCTGTGAGCCTCATCCTGACTGTAGCTGAGGGCAGACACTTTAAGAAAGATGCTGTGCTCAGCATCGGTTCATTTGGGCTATGGGGGTACTGAGAGGGGTGCGTTTTCCGTCCTTTCCACTGTTCTGACACAAGAAATGTGGTTGTTGAGGCCTCACAATATATATGGCAAGAAGATATTTAAATCCCTTACCAAACTGGGCAATGGGCAAAAAGCCAGGTGTGAGCTCTGCAGAGCAGACTTCCTATCCCCTCAAACACCTCCTGCTGCAGCATCTGCTGGGTTTGCCCTAGCAGCATTGCATGGGATCTCACATGGAAGCCCCTGGGCTGCAATGAAGATAAGCCTCAGTAGGACTTTTGGCAGCTGAGACTAGAGGTGGTGTCTGCAAGATGTGGGAGAGTGGTAAGGCTCTCGTGTTTCTGAGACTGGTTTGGAGCTGGGCAAACAAACACAGGTATCAAGATAAGACTATTCATCTCATGCCAAGAGGTGCCTAGAACTCCACATGTGGGACCTCTGTTCCCATTTCTTGTCCTGTGTACTCTTGGACTGGGAGGGAATGTGTTCATCCCTAGACTGGTATCTTCTGAAGCTGGTTTCTGCTTCTCTACTCCAACAAAATGCTGTAAACTGTGCATCGTGGTCACTCTCAACCTTAATTAAGAGCAATCCACTTCTTGCACCTGCTGCTCAGTGGATTGGGAGGATCTTTGTTCTGGAGCATTTTAAGAGGGCTGAAGCTGTTTCTGCTTTGAAGTAGCATTTGGCTTTCTTAGCATCTGGGATTTCTGCAGAGCTGACCCTGAGCTGGGCCAACAGGACTGCTGGCTATGGCACTGCACCATGAATGTGCCACAAACCTGACTGAGCACTGGCAGAGGCGGTTGGTGCTCATGCTACTGAGAGACTGCCCTCTTGCTGCCCTGCCTATATCCCAGGCCCTCAATATCACCCAACTCTAGTTTAAGAGGGAAGCACATCACAGCATTTGGCTTTATCCCGGCCTTTTATTTGCACTAGGATTGGGAAAGAGTCAAACAATGTTGCATCATCACTCAGCAGCAGTGAGAATGGCAGGATTAGCGTTTTTACACTAAATAGCGCTCACTTTGCCAGGAGCACGGGGCCAAGATAGCTGTGTGCTTGAGCAGTCTCACTGCCGTCACCTGAGATCGGTTGAAGGGAGTGACTCCCTGCCCTAAAGATAGGATGTACTGCTGGAGGGAGACCCTGTGGCCACCCTGAATCCTTCTGAAAATAATGGGATTATCGGCAGGTTCCATGCTCCGCGGGTACGTGAGTAGCAAAAGCACTCTTGCTTGGCGAAAGGTGTTTGCCGAACCACATTCAGGAGCCCTTTGAAGGAGAAAACCTCCGTTCTCCCTTGAATATGCTGAAGTGCTTAATAAATAACTGTAATTAAGTGTGAGGTCGGAGCTTAAGAGCTCATTCCCAGCAGTTAACATCAAAACACTTGCTCTTAGCGCTTAGAGAGACAATATGAAAGCAGACCATGCACAGATGAAAGCAGAGTTGTCAGAAAGGACTGGAGAGCCCTGCAAAGACACTGCTTCAGAAGGCTTGAGGAAAAGGTCTTGGGAAGCCACGGAGTCATTTCTGCAGTAAAAGTCCTTTTTAAAGGGTGACCGAGATAGCACCAATCTAGAGTGAGGTGGGAGTGAGTTTTAAAACAGGAGTTGAGGAATCAATCGCATTGGGAAAAGCGCCACAAGCCCTTACCTGCGCTGTCCCCCGCACCTCACCCGTGCAGAGTAGCTGCAGTCCTGCCAGCACCGAAGCCACTCCCCGGCCCGGGGCTGCCCTGCCCCACAGCAGGGCCCGCCAGAGTACATCCTAGCCCTCCTTCAGTGGTGGCAGTACGTGATTAAGGAGATAAGATTACGGTAGGCTTCTTCCCAGATGTCTGAAGGGTTGTTAAAAAAGAAGAGCAAGGAGAAAGATAATTTGGACTGCAAATTTTTTAATAAGAAACTCACTGGTTTTGTCCTTAGGCAGGCAGCATGGCTTGACTCGTGCAGCCTCACACTGCCAGGGAGACTGCAGAAGCAGGCCTGCATTGCAAGCTCTGCCACATGCTTGCCAAAGGTCAAGTCTACACCACTGCTGAGTGCCCTTATCCTCTGCTCCTGTGAAAATACAGTGGAGAGCTTTTGATGGTCCAGGTTTCAGTCTCCTCATTGCTGCCAAAATCAGGAAGTGTGAGAAGCCAAGGTCTTATTTGCCTTACAGTGATCCTCTCCTGCCCTGGATCTTGGGCTGGTCTTAATTTGTCTATGGTTCAGACAAGAATGGACTAGGCAGATGTACATGTTATCTCATGTTTTTTTGGAAGCAGGGAGCCTATTGCACAATGAAGCTTGGTCTGGATACAGATTAAAAATGCATGTGTCTGGGGCACCATAGCCACGCTAGTCTGAGTTACTCTGAAGAAAACCCCAAACAAACAAAAAACAAAAGCAAAACAAAACAACAGCAAACGAAAACAAAAAAACAACCCCTCACAAAACCAACCAAAACCCAACCAACCAAAAAAAAAATCCCCAAACAACAACAACAAAACCTGCAAAGGCTCATACGGGAATGAGGAGTCTCCATGTGACCGATTATTCCTGATGGGACGTGTCAATCAGTTCTGTATTGCATGAGGCCATCTTAGCCAGAGAGGGGTTTGTGCTCCCAGGCCAGCAGAAACTCTCATGAAGTCAGTGTAAATGTACAGAGTACAGCTTCAGAGCCGCATCTGAGGGCTGCAGATCAGGCACTCACACAGGGCAAGGTGGTGCCAGTCTAGCTATGGAAGGGAGGTTCATCACCCTGCAAGAAGCTGAGGGTTTGGCTTTAGGTGTGCTTTCAGCTTCCTACACTTCTTACAGGGCTTTTAACTTGAGGATTTAGAAGTGTCAACTAATTGCATCCACATTAACTGCAGCCGAATATTAAAACAGCACTTGAATGTCGTTTCAAACGAGCTGTTCCCAGACTACATCTCATGCAAATTCGGCAGGACAGGGTAGGTGTGCCAGAATCATGTTGGAATAATGTTTGAAAACAACACTCATGATGTTTGTACTCGAACAGAAACACGAGGAGAGCAGGTAGTTTAGGTTTTATGATACACTGAAAAACTGCAGAAGGAGTTGTCCTCTTGCAAAATGCTTCAGTGCTAACGCTCCAGCACCCCATTCTCCACCCCCATCTCTCTTTCCTTGGGCCAAATACTTTTGCATTCTTCGTTGCACAGTAGCATGCTTTCCACAAGCCCACCAGCCTGATTTAAAACATGAAGAAAACTGGGGCTGGAGATCTCAGATGTTCCCGACGCGTGATAAACCCCGGGGCTAGCAGCAGCCTCCACCTGAGGAGAGCTGGAGGCAGAGCCAAGGGAGATAAGCAGCCAAAACCCACCCCTTTTGTTAAGCTGCTTTATTACAATGCGTGTTTTCCCCCATCTCTCTTCGTCTCGTCACAGCTGCAGCCTTATTCCTCTCACATCTTGAACCGATTCTCTTTCCAGCAGAAAGCAGCATGTGCAGATCACCTGCCTGACACGAAACCCAAAGGGAAAACCACGTCACAGCCTCTCTGCGCCTGCTTAAGTATCCCCTCCCCCTCCCAGTCCCTTGCTCCTAAAGCAATGCGAGTTGGAAACACGGGGTTGTTTTCACAGCCCAGTCCCCACCTCCTCCAAAGTCAGATGCTGCAGTTAATTCAGATGGAGAATTTAAATTGCCTGGAAATGAAGGTGCTGAAAACCAAAGAGCATCGCCAGGAGTTTTAGTCCCAAATGCCTGGCTCTGTTCTAAAAAAGAAGTCAGATGCTGAAGACTTTCCCCCTACTGACTGCTTCATTTCCCAGATCCTTGAAGGCTCTGGGATGGAGATGGGAGCTGCCTCACTCTCGCCAAGGAGGACAGTGGAGTGGAGGAAAGCCCATCACTCTCAGAGGAGCGCCTGTGGGAAAATAGTTTGTCTGTGAGACAGCTTAAATGAGATTTTATAGCCTGAACTCAGATGACTTCTCTTTCCCTACCAGCAAAAGGGACACACTAAGGGACTCATCCAGGGAGGATGAAAAGACATTTTGGGTCTAACAGAAGCGTTTTAAGAGCCTGTAAAAGTGGATCATTGCTATAGTCACTGCAGATCACGCAGGGGCACATGTCCTCCCTGTAGGTGGCTTTGCTCTACCTGCTTCTGCCACCTTCCAGCCTGTGCCAGTCAGTGACCTGGCAATGCCACAGCCACCTGAAGCAGGCTGCGAGGTCCTCACCTTGTGAGATTTGGCTGCAGGGCAGCCCCAGGGCTGTTACCTGCCCTTCCTGCGGTGTGCTCTGCTTTGACAGTCTGAAGTAGCTCTGCAGACAGATCTTAGGAGTTCATTTGAAAAGTAAAAAAAAAAAAAAAGGAGTGTAAAAATCAAGGGAAGGGAAGAGAAGGGAATAGGAAAATTATTAAAGTATAAATACACCTTTAAAAATGAAAAGAAAATAACCCAATACAACTCAAAATAAAAATAACGATAAAATACATCAAAATAAAATTAGAGATTAAAAGTAGGTTAAGATTGCCATGAAAACCACCCTAGCCTTACACGTTGTTTACCACTGCTGTGAAGAAATGGGCCGAGCACCAAGGTACCTCGGCCGACATCCATTCCCCTGCCGGGATTTTGGACTGGACAGCGCCCCGTGTACCAACCCCCGGCGGGAGAAAGCCGGTCTGTGGGGCGAAATTTCCGCCCCGTTCCCCAAAAGCCGCCCACCCCGGCTCTCACAGCTGTGTGCCTGTCCCTTTAAATCCCGGCGGCGGAGCCAGGGAATCCCTCTCGCAACGCGTCATCCGCGGCAAGGAAACCCGCTCCACGTCGTGCGACGCAAATGACCATTTTTGGCAACGTGCGACAACGGACGGGACCAAGTGGGGCGGGGGGAGGCGGGGCCTGACGGGAATAGGCCACTGCGCCCCACCTCCCCCCGCTGCCGCTTCGCCCGCCCTGTCCGGACCCGCGAAACCCGGGCGGGGCGGGCGAAGCGGCGGCGGGGTTGGGGGGGAAGAGAAGGAGGCTGTCTCGATCCCCGTCCCGCCCCCCCCGGCGGCGGCAGGTGGGAGGCTCCGCGTTGGCAAGGTGGGGCCGGTGCGCCGCGGGTTTGACGTGTGCGAGTGCACATGGTGCGGCGGCGGGCGGATAATAAGCGAGTGGGGCCGGAGCGATGCCATTGCTCTGAGTCACCGCGGGTGCGCGGAGCTCCCATTTCGCGCTACTAGGGGAGCCGTGGGGTGCAAGACCCGAGGTTGAGTCACTCCCCACGCCGGGAAAAGGGACGGCCGGTGGTAGGGAGGAGGAGAGGAGGGGGGAGGCGGAGTAGAACCGCTCCGCCTGTAGCCCCCGGGCCCGGGGCCGCTCCGCCGTCGGGGCGAGTCTCTCCGGGCAGTGCGAAGAGAGGACATCGGCGTGTTCGCTGCCTGCGCTAGCCTTCGCGCAGGGCTTTACTCCCGCCGCGCTGCTGAGCCCTCCCGTCCCGTCCGCCCTTCGCTGCTCTCTGAGCCTCTTTTATTGTTTTTTTTAATATCTTGATTTCCCCTCTTTCAAAAAACCCAAACTTTTCTGATTTTTTTCCCCATCTCCTCCCTCCAAAGCTTTTTTTTTCTTCCTGCCTTTCCGCGGAGAGCGTTGGGAGGCAAAAACCAAGAGCCGAAGAGGCCGGGAGGCAGAAGGGGGCGGGGAGACGACGAGGGAGCGGCGGGTGTCGGTGCGGGAAGGCGGGGACGCGGTTCCCCCGGCCCGACCTCGGACCATGTACCAGGACTACCCCGGGAACTTCGACACGTCCTCCAGAGGCAGCAGCGGCTCCCCGGGACATCCCGAGAACTACTCCAGCGGCGCAGCCCAGCAGGTAGGGCCAGGCGCTGCCCCTCTCCCCCGGGGGCTTCTGCGAGCGTTCCCGGCACGGGAGTTCACCGCCACGCCCGGGGAGCGGTGCCTGGGGAGCGGCGGCTGGGGAGCGGCGCTTCCTCCACGGTGGAGGCGCGGGCGCTTAGTGGAGAAGCGCCGTCCGCGGAGGCTCAACCGGTGCCGACGGGCCGCTGCCGCATTGGATTTCTCCTTCCTTGCTTGCCCACTCTTGCGGGCGGGACATTGAGCGGAGTTGCTCTCCGGTCGATGCCCACTCGGGGCCGAGGGTGCCACGGGAGGCAGCGGCCTATCCCGAGCGGGGTCGCGCGGTGAGGCAGCAACCGGCCGGTTGCCACCGCCGTCCCAGCCCCAGGTAGAGCAGGGCCCGTGGGTGTTGGTGGGGGACACCCCGTCTGGTATCCGGGAAGCCGCCGGTACCAGCTCAGAAATCAAAGGGTTTCTCCGGGCAGCTCCTCTCCGAGGTCGGCAACGCAAATACACGGGAGCATCCGACTCTTCCTTTTTCCTGCTTTTGTTCTCGTTAGGAGCTTCTCCGTCCCTCCTTTCGCCGGCCCTTCCCTGTTTCTGTCCTAGGCTCTCTTGCAACAGTTTGCGTGTCCTCCCTGGGACTTCGGGAAGTGCCGCTTGAGTTACTTTCAAGGCGCTGTTGCGGCCGCACGCCGGGGATGGCTTGAAGCGCGTTCTGGCGTTTTCAAACACCCGAAGCGGTCGCTCCGCTTCTCTTCCTAAAGCGGCTCCTCGGCGGTGACACTGATTTTGCCTTTCCCACCGGTGAGACCCAAAGGTCGGCGGCGTGCCCTTCCGCTGCTTTGTGGCTCCACCGTGGACCGCCGGCCAGTCTCGGGCTGACGATGGCTCTTTCTCGAGCAGGAGCTTCCCGGGGAGCCGCCGGAGCGCTCGTTGCGCCGGCCGGCCGCGCTCTCCCCTACAAACGCCCGCTGCCGGGCGGCGCTGGAAGAGTAGGAGATGCTCGTGGAAGCGGCGTAAATTCAACCGACTTAGAAGCCCGGTCAGGTGGTTTGGGGGTCTTTAATTTTGTTTTTCTTAAGAAAACATCTCGAAACGGATTATGTGCCTCCATCGACTAAATCCACCACTTCTGGGGAAGCCATTACACAATCGGGCCAGTTATACAAACCTGGGTTATTTCATAACTTGTTTACATCAGCTGGTCCAACCTCACTCTTTTTTGGCTTTTTCAGAGTTGCAACCACCGCCCCACCGTCCCCCTTCCCCCCCCTAATATTAATAGTTCTCGTGTGGCTTGTATGGGCGAACTGGCAGTATGTGCATATTGCCGTCTTCGCATCAAGAAGTCATTGGATCATTTGAAAGAAAAAAAAAACCCCAACCACCCAGTTTTAAACTTTGCCAGCCGTACCAGCCCGTGACATTCCTCGCGTTAAAGAAGTTTTACCAGAAATGACTCGCCGCTCCCCGCCTGCGCAAAACGCATCTCGCTGGTGCCCTCTGCGGGCCGCCGACCCACATTGCCGGGCACTGCAGCTCGGCTCCAGCTTATTCCCTGTTTTAACAGTAAACGCCAGGACAAGGTGGGGGAGCGGCGGGGGACCGAGACACTGGAAACGCCCGGCAAGCTGCGCTTCCTTTCCTCCTCCGACAGCTTCAGCAGCTGCACTGAATTTAAGGTGGTGAAACTCCAGCGCCGCTTAGTATTTGCGCTGTCGAGGTCCGAGGGGTGACTGGGTTTTTCCCCGTTTCATTTTCTGGGACTGCACGTCTTTCACAGGCAGCTGGCATGCGTGGCATTTGATAGAGGGGCTGGATCCTACTTTCTAGGGTCCTTATCTGAATCGGGGCTTTGAGCAGTACGCTGGCTTAGCGAGAACATAAATGTTTTCTTTCAGAATCTGGGAGATTTCTCAAGGCCTTGTGCCTCATCTTTCTCTTGATCCTTACAGATGTTGTAGATTAGGATCAAATGTAAGCAATGCCTTTACCCTAGCAGTCGGGCTGCTCTGCCGATTCTGGTCTGTGGTGATCTGCTGGGTTTTATCACTACAGAAAATGTGCATTGTAGAAATAGTTTCTTCCTTCCCCCCCCACCCTCCTCTCCAAAGTAAGAAAAGATGCCTCAGTCACATGTTGAAGTGGAAACTGCCTCTGAGCCAAAACTTTTATACTTTTAATTATTTTTCCCATACAACACAGCCTTGGAACTTTTTTCTTTTAAGTTGTGTGTCAGGCTATTTTCCTAATCTTTGACCTTGCCATGTGGTAAACACAGACTTTAATGGGAAGAGTTTGTGTACTCTTTCAGAGTGGTTGTCTTTCCCCTCAAATATCCTAGCATTGTGTCCAGCTCTCCTTAGAGGAGTTATTCATCCTAGAAAGCTATCAGAGACTTTATTATAGGATATGTCTTATACACACTGTATTTGATAGCTGAGTAGTTGTAAAAGATCCTCTTAACGTTTTTTTGGTGGTTTTGTTGTTGAGTTTGTTGGTGTTTTGTTTTTTTTTCCCGTGGCCATTTGCTTGTAGATTGGTTTCTGGCACCGCTTAGCACTTGTAGTTACACGTGTAAGTGAAGGTCTAGAGGGGAGCAGAGATGCAGTGGGGCACAGGACAAAGAATCTCCATTAAGATGGAGAAGGGAACTGTGGAGCCAATGTTTAGAGTTTTCCCATGCTCCTAAGTTGTGACCTGCTAACACAGCCTGTCCTTGCCCATGGTAAGACTCTGCTGGGGACACTCTTGACTATGGATGGGGGGAGGCTCCCATCCAATGCCTGATTTTTAAGGCAGAGCAGAGACTGGCCTCAATTATTGGCACTTTTAATAACAGTTGCTGTTCAGTTGTTGGATTTTTTTAATGATGTCTTCATCTGCATGTTGCTTAGGTTGGGAGAGGAGAGCAGAGGCTTCATGGCTGAGCATGTGCTGCATAGGTAGCCCTGCAGTGCTGTGAGTTCCTAGTAGACAAGGAGAACTGAGAGCTGGCAGAGAGTTGCCTGTCAGGAGCCTCTCCTGAGTCAGGAGAGGAAAGCTCTGGGTGTCCTGGGTGACAAAATGGTTGGAGGTGTTCTGTAAAGCAGAGAAATGGGGAGGTGGGTAATGGCAGGCAGTACTGCCAGGGTGGCAGAGGTATCAGAACTCTGTGAGGGGAGGAGGAATGAGGTGAGCAAAGCTGGGACAGGAGTCTGGGTATAGATCTGGAGCTTCCAAGTGAGTAGGCCAGTACTTACAGAGGCCGTTCAGGGGAGGTAGGAGGGAATCTGGGACCTGACACTGAAACTACCAGCATCCCAGGGGGCAGAGCTGACAGCTGCTGGGTAGAGCATGGGAGGCCAGCTGCACTTTGCCACGGCAAAGCTGATCCAGTGCAGTGTCTCAGTGGAGAAAGCAAGGTATGTGGGGAAAACCTGACCAGTCAGGAAGCAGTGTTTGCAAAGCCCAGCAGCAGTGGTAGCTTGAGTGCCCCATATCTGAAGACTTCACCTGTCGCAATAGCAAATCCCTTCATTAGTTATCTGGGGAAAATGCAGAATGCAGAGGGAGTTTTTGAAGATACTTCTAAGGATTAGAAAGGAAGCTGCTGACAGAGATGGAGCATGGCACAGACAGGGACTGCAAACAAGCACCAAGCCATGCGGCTACCAGAGACCAAAGGATGCGGCTGAAGCAAGCAGCTCCCTTTTGTTGTCCAGAAGACCTCCACTACTGTTAAAGACTACATTCAGCATAGGAGTGATTGCAAACGGAGTAGTCACTTCATCAATAACTTGAAGCCTGATCTTTGTGTCAGACATAACTTCCTTGTCTGCTTTGGTGGTGGATCTGATTCTCTCAGCCTCTGATGGGAATTTTTAGCAGGTAGTTGAATGCAGTTGGGTGTTGGAGGCTGCAAAGTTTGTTTGCTCTGAAATGCAAATGGTATGTTTGCATAGCAGAGCACAGAAAGATCTTTTGCAGAAAGCCTTAGCTTTCTAGTGTCTCTGCAAAGAAGACAGGACTCTGCTTTTTTTGGGTACAGGAGGGATGGTGGCACGGGTAGGTAAAGGTCACGATAGAAGCCTCTTGTGGAACTGGAAGCAGAACTTGTGTCCACTGACGTGAGTACTTGTGGTTCAACTAAGCTTGCATTTCCTCTTTTGCGAGGTTAAGATCCCTTTGTGTTAAGGTTGTGGAGGCACCAAGGTGTCTTCTCCTGCACCGTGCAATCATAGCTTACCTTGGGCAGAGCAAAGAAGGGATTTGTGCACATAATTTCCTCTACAGTGTTGGCAGTTTGCAGCTCTGGGCCTCTGTAGTTAATGGAAAGTGCTCACAAAGCCTGCATGTACTCCAAAATGTGGGGAACTCTGAGGTTGTGTTGGACTTGAGTTCCAGGTGAATGTCTGATACTCTGGTGGGCCTTTTACAAAGGCCTTGGTGTCAGTGCGTTCTCTTTGTGCAATTCCCCCACTTGCTTAGCTTGAGTCACTTGCTTCTCTTGTCCTTTCTTACTCGATTTGGAGCTGTAAGTTCATGCTCAAACTGGATCTCCTGGTCTCCTAGTGCTGGCGGCTGGACTTCTGAAATGCTGTAGCTATCAGAATGTGAAATACTATTTGCAGAAGCCTTGGTTTAACAAAGCATTTAGGCGCTTACCTAGGCACACCCTAAAAAGGAAATCTGTGTTGAACTGCTGTCCCTTATCTGGGATGCTTACCTGAGCCGAGGTCAGGCTGATGCAAGGCCTCTCTGTTCTGGGAAGCTGGTTTGTCCACCCAAGAATGTGCATTTTTCATGGGATCATTTCGAGGCTTACAAATCTGAGCTGGTGATGGCTGATGGTCCTACAAGACCTGTCCCTGTCACAGTGGTTGCTGGAGCAAGGCATGTGTCTGAAACAGAGTCTGACAATTGAAAGGCTCCTGAAGAAGCTCAGCATAGACAAAAAACATTCTTTCTGCCCTGCTTCCCCCTCTGGGGACCAGCGATTGTTTTTCTTGTTTAGTGCCAGCATATTATCCAGTTGGATTTACCTCTGTCTGAAACAAGGTGTACATGTATTTTGGAGGAGATCATTACTTGCTGCCTTGGTTTTACTGCTGCCTTGTTTTGTCTAGACAGTGCAGAGAGCTGCAGGGAACTTGTCCGATCTGAATCCTAAGACCTATTTTATAGGCTGCTATTAAAATACATATCCTTGCACGTAACAGTCCTGGGGCTGGGCTCCTCACCCTGTGTGTGGCAAGGCAGAACCACTGAAAGAGAAGCAAGATACTGTTCTCGTGGTACCAAACCCCATGCTGATCGAGCTCAAAATTCAGGAGAATCATCTGGTAGAAAAAAGCTTTGCTCCAGTTGGTAATGGCATTTCAGAAGTGCACTTTCTCTTCCTTTTCTTTGGACTGGCAGAGAAGTGGGTTTTTTTTCCACTTGATTCTCTTTTTGCTCCATGCCGGAAGGAGCAGTGGACACAGGCAGGAGGTAGTGGCAGTAAGGATGCTGCCCAGGAGGGGAAGCTGGTGTAGGAGGTGTGGGAAGGATGAGGAAGGGGACTGGGAGAGGTTAGGGTGGCTCTGAAGAGGAAGCACTTGAGCCTAGCACAAGTCCTCAAGGGACTGCAGTGGATAAGGGCAGCCTGGGATGCTGCAGAGGCACCAGCAACCAGTGCCTCTGCTTCAGGTGCTGCTTTGATCCTCACTGGTGCACTTCCCGAGGGCCTACCTGGTTTCTGAGTAACCGCTTATATTCTGCTTTCATTGACAGTTTCTCTCTCTTCTCTCTTTCACTTCTCTCTCCTGCCTCTCCTTCTAGAAATTTCGAGTAGATATGCCAGGATCAGGCAGTGCTTTTATCCCTACAATCAACGCCATCACAACCAGCCAAGACCTGCAGTGGATGGTCCAGCCCACTGTCATCACCTCCATGTCAAGCCCTTACTCTCGCTCGCACCCGTACAGCCATCCCCTGCCCCCGCTGTCTTCAGTTGCTGGACACACAGCCCTTCAGCGACCTGGTGTCATCAAAACCATCGGGACCACAGTGGGCCGCAGACGGAGAGATGAGCAGGTAACCGTGGCGAGAGGAGTTGCTGAGGGTGCCTCAAAAACTCATGCGGAGGTTCCGACCTGACCTCTCTTGGGATCTCCTGTCTCTATGGGGAAGCACTGAGGTCTGTCCCTTGAGCTGTACAGGTGCTAGGGTTTCTCAGGGTGATGTAGGGTATAAGCTGGAGGGTGATTTTATTGCTGCTTCCTCATTGTATGTCAAGAGTTACCCAATCTCCGTCAAACACTTTACACTGCTGGGCTGCATCACAACAAGTGAAATTTTGAAGTCCAGCCCTGTGTGTCAGTTTGAGTGTCTCTACTCCAGGCAGAAGGAGACTTCTGAGCAAGCAGAGGAGCTTTTACATAGATCTTTTACAAGTCTGACACTAAAATTACATCAGCTGGTGTTTTATATCTGCTCTGTGGCAGCTTATGCTGCTCCAGTCTCAATTATGGGTACTGGTACTGCCAGTACCAGCCAGCACTGTGCAGGGAGGAACAGCTTCCCTAGAGCTCCTCAACTCTAGTAGCAAGAGAATCCTGAAAGTCTGGCGTTTAAACCCACCTTCCTGTTAGAGACATGCAATCACTCAAACTTTACCAGAGGGATGTGGGAATCCCATGATTTCCCCACCCTGCTCTCAGCCCAGTGGCTTGTACCGCTTTCATACGTAGGATGCAGTGGCTTGTACCACTTCTACCCTGTGCTCAGCCTCCCAATGGGATTATCAAGATGGGACACTGGATCCTGTTCTGGGACAATGCAATTGACTACACACAGTCACCCCATCTCTTGGAAATCCTTTCAGCCCTGTCAATCTCTTCTCAGTACAGCCTTCTCCAGGGCTGTCTGGTGAATAGCCATCCACAGTGATAGGTTGATCTCTTTAAAAGGAAAAAAAACACCTGGGTAATAATCTAACTCTCCCTGAATTGCTCCCAAGCACTGGTTGTGTGGGTCTCTGCAGATCAGTGTCGTGAGGCACACTGTGCATCCTCTGTGCTCCAGCACAGGCTGTTGCATGAGGTCTGTTTCTAATAAGACTCACCAGCCCTACTTTTACTTCCACGTCATCTGTTTTGGTTCACACTGGGACTGTTTTATGTGGAGTTGCTGTTGTAAAAGACAGGGAAGGGGTTAAAGTCGCTCGTCCAGAGTGAGCTGCACCTCTGTGTGGGGAGCTGGTATGGGTGCACTAAGGGCCTGTTTTTGGAAGGAAGGATGGGGCAGCTGTGGTGGTTTGGGTACAGTCAGCCCTTTCCACCATCCGGAGCTACCTCCCAGTTCCCTGCGTGCAGGGCTGGTGTCCAAAGCCAGGGAGGCTCTCACGAGAACTAGGGGAATAATTAGCAACAACTAATTTGTTTGACAAATGCTGCCTCTGTGTTCACAAATTGGCCGTGAAGAGATCACCATATTCTCTGCTTTATTTGTTGTTCAGAGTTATTTGCTGAAGGATGCCTGCCAAGCAATTCCTGGCCTCTGGCTTGTTTGCAAGCCGTTCATTCTGGGTCATTCAAAGCCAAGTCCTTTTGATTAGACGCGTGCTAAGGCAGTACCCAGGCACTTTACCGTGGCTCCTTGGCTCAGGTTTCCACTGCTGGTGCTTCGAACACCACATCGGAGTGCCTTTCTGGAAACCATTGTGTAACACTTCATGAAAAAAGCCTGGTTTGATGAATGTTTCTGCCAGCGAGTGCACGTATTGGGCTTGGACGAGCTACAGATAATGTGTACAGCAGGGGCACGAAGAGTGCCAAATCCAGCTGCTTTCAAACAAATCCAGCGACCGCTGACAGAATATTCCCTTTAAAACCCAGTGTAATGTTAAGCGTGCCCAGATCAGGGGCTTCAGCCGTGTCTCTGAGATTTTTGCAATGCACAGCATCCAAGACAGATAATTAAAAAATTACCATAGGCGCTGCAAAGAGAAATTTCCCTCCCCAATATATTTCTGTGCTTCTGAAGGATGAAGGGGCTCTTGAAAACTGTACTCGGAAACCCCAAGTCAGCACAGAAGCTGTGTGCATGCTTAACGCTTTTTGGTACTGCAGATGTTGGTGTGCAAATACATTTTAAGCCTGCTCACACGCAGGCTGGAGAGTGAGCAGGCAGAGCTTTACCAGGGGGGAGCAGTGCCTGCTGGAGGCTTCCCACTGAGAGGAATATGCTGAAGCCCCACTGGCTGCTTCCCAGCATAGTGGAGGTAGCCCCCAACCCAAGACAGAGCGCTGTGATCTGTTGATAGAAAAGCTTTCAGTCCCAGAAGCGGTCTCCTGAAGGGCTTGTATTGCTCAGTGAGCAGGCAGCATCTCGTGCTGTGTGCAGGTGAAATCACAGGTACCAACCAGAGCTTAAAAAAAAAAAAGGCAGAACTGAGTGAGGGGAATGTCCAGAAAACTGCACCGAAACTGCAGAGATTGAAATTTAAGGAAATAAAGCAAACCAAAACAAACCAGAATGAGGTCAGAGTAAAACTAACACTAAAAAAGAAAAGACAGTAGAAGGGTTGATGTCTCATTTGTGATTTGGACGGCCCCTGAAGATATTAGAAGTGAAAGCTTTTATGCAAAGGTTTTTCTTTCCATGTTCTGCTGGCACACTGTGAGATCTGACACGCGCTTCGCAGGGTACTCCTTTCACTTTTGCTTGCCGTCACCGTGCCAAAGCTCCTGCAGCACATGTCAGTGTGGCTGAAGCGGAGAGCGTGAGGTCAGCCTGCAGCAAAGGACGCCTGGACAAGTGTGTGCCGTGAACCCCAACGTGGGTCTCTTTGCACCGGCTTGTGTGTGCTATGGCAATGAGCTGGGGCCGTGCAGCTGCCTTCACGTGCTGCTGTACCGGCTCCCCAGCCATGGCAGGGGTGCAAACCTCTCCACTGCTGGGGTTTACAAAACCTCCTCTCAAAGCCCAAAGCTGGGCCTGACTTGTCCAGATCTTGTGGGCTTCTGCTCACTTCCCCTGATTTTGCAAGAGTGTTGCCATATGGGTTTCTATGGAGTTGCTCCTGATTTACATCAGTGAGGATGTCAGCTGGCCTCAGAAAGCCCTTGATATCACTAGAGCCTTGCCTTGCTGATGCAAGAAGCATAGTGTGTTATCTCACTTGAGTGCTCAAAAATCTGAGGTCAGATTTTTGGGTGGTATAAATCATTGTTGCTTCACGTACTTCATGGGAGCTGTGCTGATTTCCTCGTCTCCCCCTCCACCTCATCCTCGACCTTCAAGCTAACAACTATTTTTGTGTGGGAAGCAGCAGATATTTTCTTTCAAGAAAGAAGCACTTACAACATCATGCTCTGGTTTTGCTTAATGTACCACCCAAGTTGTGAAACAATCAGAGCATCTTTTATCTGTTTGGCCTTGGTGCAGATTCACTGTCCTCTTACACAATCTTTACCC
This sequence comes from Tricholaema leucomelas, assembly GCA_013400475.1. Lineage (NCBI taxonomy): Eukaryota > Metazoa > Chordata > Aves > Piciformes > Lybiidae > Tricholaema lacrymosa > Tricholaema leucomelas. The sequence goes on along the minus strand of WAAF01001957.1, from coordinate 38,147 downwards.
CGCTCCCCACTCCATCTTCTCCTCATCCTTCTGCTAAGACCCAGTGCAAGTGGAGATACTGTGTGCTTTCATCTTCTGCTGACAGTGAAGAAGAGTGCTTAGCATCCTGCTGGATCAGGCCTTTTTCCTTTGCATTGTGGTTAAATCCTGACAAACTTCAAGGAATGCCTTGCTTAGATCTGATTGTAGATTTTCTTGGCACTTGCCCACAGCTGTCGCCTGAGGAAGAAGAGAAGCGAAGGATCCGGAGAGAGAGGAACAAGCTGGCAGCCGCTAAGTGTCGTAACAGGCGTCGGGAGCTAACAGAGAAACTCCAGGCGGTATGTGCTCTGCATACGTTTCCCCTTCCTTGTCACCACCCTTTGGACCAGCTTGAAGGACATTATTCTCTCTCCAATAGCATGTTGGAGGAAGGTGATATAAAACACACACCCTCCCCTTCCAAGGATGCCCAGGGTCTTTGCTGCTACATCAGCAGTGGTGAGGGCTTGGGCCTGAACCTTAACAGCCTGAATTCTCCTTACTGACTGCCCAGAATGTCCTTATAGTTTCTCATCTAGCACCGAGTCTCCCTACCTCTGATCTGCCTCCATAAATGGAAATAGAGATGCTGTACGCCCCAAATGCAGGCCTTAAGACAGAAGCACTGAAGACATTAGGACCGTCTGTAAGCAGTAGAAAATGAGGCAGATGTTAATGTGTACCTATCAAAGCTGCATCCTTTAGGCTAGCCTTCCTCTGGGGTGGGGGGAACTGATTTCCTGCACAACGGGAGCACCGCAGGCAGGTGGTTGGGTGCCATGGAGGGAAAAACTGCTTAAGCTGGAGTAGGTAGGGATGAGTGCAAGAAATGTAGGGTGGGTAAGGGACTGTCTGAAGAGGAGGTCAGAATGAGTTGTTTCGAAAGAAGCTGGAGGGAGGACTCCAGTGCTCCAGCTTAAGAACCAGCCTGGGGCAGGTTTTATTTGATGATCTGATTAACGAGGGCAGCAACAGAAGTGAAAGCACACCAGGGAAACGTGCTGCTGACTCAAATTTGGGAGGTATTAGTGTAGGAGAGGCAGGGCATCCTATGGCAAGAATAGAAGGATTGTCATGAATAATACAAGTCAGAGGAGTGCAAACTAGGAGGTCATGTCCTGAAGGACTGAGAGTGAGGGGGGTTAAGTTTTTTTTTTTTCTGAAGTGGAGAGCTCCTCACACAGGAAAGTGCTGATTGCTCTGGGCCGTGTGATGTGACTATGGAAAAAGCGCAGTAATTCTAGAAGCACCAAGAGATGGTTCAGTGGAGATGGAAGCTTTGGTCCTTTGTGCAAGTTAGACAAGAGCTGGAGCTAATCTGGAATAGGAAATCAAAAGAAAGAAACCAAGTTGAAAGAGAAGGAAAATTGAAACAGTTAGAGATTGCTTTACACTACCTTTAAGTGAGAAGAGTATTACTTAACCAACACAATCTGAGTTTTCTTCGCTAAGGTGTCTGTCAGGCAAGACAGGATAGCAAAGTCACAGGCCAAACAACAGTAGAAGCTGGCCAGGAGAAAGTGAAGGCAAACTCATGGGATGCGTTTATAATCCTTAGATTGGTGAAGTCTGGGAATGGGCTACTGGTAGACACATGGAATGCAAGATGTGCAGCTGGCAGTGACCTAGTGCCTGCTTGGCTTGTGAAGAATCTGGGATGTATCTGCTTATGCCTTTTGGGAACTGGACTCGATGGCCATCTTCCAGGTGAGAAGCAATTCCAGAGCATCTGGTACTTACTTAATCCTCTTATCCGCAGGAAACTGAAGTGTTGGAGGAGGAGAAGTCCGTGCTGCAAAAGGAGATTGCAGAGCTCCAGAAGGAGAAGGAAAAGCTGGAGTTTATGCTGGTGGCTCACAGCCCTGTGTGCAAAATCAGTCCTGAGGAGCGTCGGAGCCCACCATCCAGCAGCCTCCAGAGCGTTAGGACTGGAGCAAGTGGAGCAGTGGTGGTGAAACAGGAGCCTGTGGAGGAAGAGATCCCATCTTCTTCTTTGGTCCTCGACAAAGCCCAGAGGTCTGTCATTAAGCCCATCAGTATTGCTGGAGGCTTTTATGGGGAAGAGGCACTCAACACTCCCATTGTGGTAACCTCAACACCAGCCATCACTCCTGGGTCCTCCAACTTGGTATTCACCTACCCTAATGTGTTGGATCAGGAGTCTCCTCTCTCTCCATCTGAGTCCTGCTCCAAAGCTCACCGGAGGAGCAGCAGCAGTGGTGACCAGTCCTCGGATTCCTTGAACTCTCCCACCTTGCTGGCATTGTAATTCCCCTGTGGCCCCCCATTTTGCCAGTGTGTTACATCCCCCACCAGAACCATGGGGGAGCCCCCCTCCATGGGATTAGAGACAGGCACAGGATTGTTCAAGCACAAGGGCAGCAAGAACAAGGAAGGGGAAGTGCTGCAGCTCCAGGAAAGTGAGCGAGGACCAACACCAGCTCCCTGGAGGCAGGAAACGGCAAGGGTGCGACCGATGTGCCAAGACTGTTTGGAAAGGGTGATGTTGCCTCTGTAGGGACTGCCTATGGAAACCTCTTCATGGCTATAGTGGACTTGGGGAGCACTCTTGGCCATAAGCAACAATGAGATGCAGACAGTTGCTAGTCGTCCCTTTGCCTTGCAAATCAATCTGATCGGTCATGCTCTGTGCTTAGATCATTCTGGTTGATCTTACATCTTCTCTCATTCCCTCTCTCTCTCATTGCACTTGTCATTTCCAATGTTGTCAATCCCATGACATTTCATCCAGTTCCTCTAAACTCTACAGGCTTGTTAGGATCTTTCCTCTTGGGACAGGCTGTGGGAAACATGTAGGGCTGCCGAAGTAGGAGTGGGGGATGGCTGGGATGCCCAAGAAAGGGGTGACCATGGAGCTTGAGGACTCCCTAACTCTGTCGTGGGGCACTGAGGCAGTAGAGACAGCAGGAGGCTCATGTAGAAGTCTTTCTTTTTTTTTTCCTAATGTAGATATATTTATCCCCTTAGGCTCCTCCAAAAACAAGTTAGCATCTCAGGGCCAAAGTAGAATTGGAAAAGCTGCTAGAGTGGCACTTACCAGTGTCTGGCAGGGTTTTACCCCTAGTTTAGTGGATATCTAATCTGCTGCACGTTGTTTACTTTTCCTGAGCTGCCCGCTGCAGAGGGAGTGTTGCATCTTTCTCCCCATCAGGACTCCTGACTCAGAGGCTGATCTCTTCCTATTAGTAAATCTTCCCCTCCTCTTGGCCATATTTGCAGAAGAGAAAGAGGTGGCACCATGTGCCTATAAATCTAGGGTGGAGACTGGCAGTGGTTAAGAGAGTGAACCTAGCTGGCTGCATGCTTGCTGGCTTTTTCATTGCTGGGAAACAAGCAGCACGCATCCACCAGTTGATACTAGTGGGTGTTGTTTGCTCAAAGATTCCCAGTTTCCATGGTTGAGGGGAAGGCAGTGGTCCAACCTCCAGAACAGCACAAGCCACAAGGTGCTCCTGACCAAGCAAGAAGGCACGGTTGAAGTAATGACCTTTTTGAAGTAGAAGAGAGCTTCTGATAACTTCTGGTTATGAATGACACATTGTCAGTGAAGAAAATCGAATGCCATTATTTGCACCTCAGCCTCTGGCCTCTGTTTTGTTGTTTTCTGGTGGGTTTTTGGTTTTGTGTTTGGTTGGCTTTTTTTTTTTTTTCATTTTGCATAGTAATTGATTTGTTTTTTATGGGGTTCATTGCCCTGAAGACAAAAAAGAAATCAGAGCGCTCCTTTCCTAGCCCTGGGTCTTCTCCAGCGTGTGGGTTTGGCTGCTGCTACTAAGTGCTCAGAGAGGGCACAAACTCTCCAGTGCTGATGTTCACTACTGAAAGCAGTAATGTGTGTAACCTATTCCCACATGGGTCCAAGCTCAATGCCTGTTAATGTCAACACACTAACAAATCACGACCGTGTGCACGCTAGGACTGCACAGTTCTCCAGCTAAGCAACTTAAGAGACAGTTGTTTGGTTCTGCCTGTCGAGGCTGTGGTGACAGCTATTTATTTTGATGTGACTTCTTTTCTTCTTCTTTTTTTTTTTTAATCAACTGAAACCAGGGTGTTTCTTGTTCAGGCTGGACCTGGAGAAATGTGATGTGACACAAGGCTAGTCCTGTGAGATGATACACTGCTGCAGCCCTCAGCAACTCCACTGAGAATTAATAGAGTTCTGTCTTGTGGAAATGGACCTTTACTCAGCAGGGCTGGCTTCCCTGAAACCCTGGCCACTGCCCATTCCTTGAATCATTCCAAAGGGACATTATTTTAGTTCTAAAGGTAGTCTTTGCTTTTTTTTCCTTATTACTGTTCTTTTGAAACCAAACCTGCCAGACAGTGAAAAGAATGATCTTTTTGTTTCATAAAGCTGACTTAGATTCAAGCTTTTACTCTTATTGCTTGAATATTTCCACCATTGCAGAGGTTTCAAATTGAGCTTATGCAATAATTAACATTGATAAAGGAGTGCTTGTCCTTACATGAAGATCAAGTCTTCCTTTCTAATAAAGCAGATTTTAAACTGCTGTAGTTAGCACAGGGGATCCTATTTCCACAAGGTTTTATGTAGATGCTATTCCTTTAGCTGAAACTGCTGCTTCTCTGTCTCTAATTTACCTGATGCTCATTTGAGCCACTTTGGATTGAGAGTCTAAAACTTTTCAGTCTTTGCATATAATTTCTAACCATTTCTAAGCAGAATGCAGCATTGTCATAGAATCAAGCAGGTTGGAAGAGACCTGCAAGATGATCCAGTCCAACCTAGCACCCAGCCCTATCCAGTCAACTAGGCTATGGCACTAAGTCAAGCGGTGAATCCTAAAGTGATGCAGCTACCTTTGTGGCCAGGAGATCAGGAGCATTCCTTCTGTGGTTTTCACAGAGTCAGATTCCTCCTTAAGCTTGAGTGATCCTAACTCTTAATGAAACAACAAAAACATACCTTTGCTTTTGCTCACTGGAATCATGACCAAAAAGAGCTGTAGCTGGCCCTTGTCCGCTGCCTTGTCATTGACCTCCTCAGAGACAGGACAGTCCCCTTTCTTGTCTGATGCTGGTGGGAGCCATGTGAAACTGCCTAGAGAAGAGGGTCATTTTTTGCTACCTGGAAAAAGCCCCAAGTAACTTTGTGATTGCTTGTTTTGTTCCTCTGATCTCTCAGAGGATGTCTGCGTTGCAATCTCTGGTCTCTTCTCGATTTTGTAGATCAGTCTTTAGTTGCTGGCCGACAGGCACAACTCAATCTCTGCCATTGCTTTGGTTTGGCCCTGCATTCTTCTTTTCAGGTTTACAGGTGTGCTTTTTGGGAACTAGCTGTCTTCCCTATCTCAGAAATGGTGTTTTCCATGAGTACCTTCCACTCCAGTTTCTAAATGTGGTGTCTCCATGTTCTACATGTATTGGGATTGCAGGAGCTGTTATAACTAGTGACTGACCAAGAGTTATTGAAGTCAATAGATAAAAGGCCTGGGGATTTCAGGTGGTATTGGGTTAATCCCCTAGTGACTGGCCCAATGAAGTCTCTAATAACACCTTAAATTAATCAATGCCAAACTGGGAGGAGCAGTAGCAGCTGCACTGAAGGACATGTTCAGCTTCCAGGTGATGTTTGCCATTCCAGTTTTGCCCTTGTTCTTCCTTCCCCTTTCCCAGTTTGTGGCATTGCCTTCATCCATTCCTTTCGTGTAGATGTGGAGACTGGGTAAGTCTCAGAGTGCTTGTGATGTGATGGGATTTGGGACCAACATGCTGGGGACAGTGGCTCTCTGTTGTGTTTTTGTAATTATTATTTAAGTAATCTATTTAGTTCATCTGAACCTTTAATTTTGCTGCTTACTCTATGTAGGATCCACCTGGCCTTCATCCTAAATGGAAAGAAAACAAAATGGAAACAAACCTAATACAACACCCCCCTCTTTCCTGGTATCTTATTTATTGGCAGGCAGCTATCTTGTGCCTGCTCCAGCAGATCTGTCTGCCATTAATTTAAAGCATTCTCCCAACTCAAATTCCTGGTGTTTGGTTGTTGCTTTCTGGTTTTGGTGTTGTGTTGTTTTAACTCTGAACCAGGCTTCTGAAATGTAAGAAATCTTATTCTATCACTTAGAAGTTCATTTTCATTAGGAAGGCCAAGTCAAACATTTTAAGAGGGGGGTGTGTGTGTGGGGGAAATTATCTACATTTTATTTCTTATTTATTTATCATGTTTACATCCTTTTTTTTTTTCCTCCTCTTTAAGACTTGGATATAATAAAGCATTAAAAATACTCTTTTTTTTTTAGGTTAATGATTTTTAATTATTCTTTAAATAAAATATACTGGGTTTTGTTGTTGTCTGTATAAAATGTAAAAAGAGATATGTTTCTAAAGATGCATTATCATTCCTCTGTGAACAGTAGGTGGAGTTGAGGACAAATCTCAGAATACAAGATAATAATAAAATCCCATGCTGTTTTACTGCATTGTTCCCCTCCTATCCTGTATGATTAAAGGGTTATTCCACTTTCTCGTTTTGTGGTTACTTGATATTAAAACCATATTAAAATGTGTAGAAAGTAGATATCCAATTGTTTTTTTTTTTGCTCAGTGAGAGGATAAACTTGTATATATCTTGATATACTGTGTAGTTCAAAGTAACATCAGTAAGGGATAGTGCATCTTTATTAGAGAGATAAGTTACTAGTGTCACTAAAATCTACTCTAAGATCCTCAGATACAGAAAGGTCCTGGTTCTGATTCCATTCTCCTGGGGGCAAACTGTAAGCATGAGTAGCATTTCTGTGCTGCAAAGATGGTGTTGGAGGTGGAATGGTGAAATCAAGCCTCGGTGGTTTAATAAGCAACCATGAGGATTAATGAAGGTTTGGGGGCACCATTATATATTTTTCTTTTATTTCTCCCTGAAGTTTTAGACCATGGCTTGCTTTTTTTCTTTCTGTTGTCTTTGTCTGCAGTGACAAGGTTTCTGCCAAGGAGGTTCTTAAAGGTGACTGCTGAATTGGGACCTATCTTTGCTTATTCTTGCAGTCCTGGAGAATTTCAGCTCTGAGGCATTCTCTCTGGTGTTGTCTCTTTTCTGTTCTTATTTTACTGATTTACAGGCCTACAGTATTTGCACTAAACCAAAAAGCTTGTTAGAGAAAGCTTGCTGCTATGAGAAAAAAAGAACATATTTAAGTGGTTTTGCTTTTACAATTTTAACTGAGTAGCATTTTGTAGAATAAAATCAATTTAGACTGAAAAGAAAAAAAAATACTTTCTTTTCCCTCTGCACCTTCCACCCTCATACTCCTTTCTTTGTCCTCCAATTCTTCAGTGGTGTGATGTTCTCCCTTGGTGCTCAGTTGTGATGATTGGCTGTATTGTTGACTATGCTGCTGAGAGTTATGACACTTGTAAATCTTGTTTTAATGACATTGTGGACATTTTTGTATAGCAAGAGCTAACTGGAGTTCTTCTCTCTCTGTTAATTGAAGTCATTAAAAAGCTCCCTTTGCCATGAACAATTAAGAGCTTGCCTGTTCCTTCAATAAGAACAAAATGGGTATGGCGTTGCCAGGTACCAGGTTGTGGCACATTTCAGGGCTTCTTTCATTAGAGCAGCAATCCAGACAGTTGTTAGCTGCAACAGTGGTAAATGGAGCAGAGGCTAGCAGAGTGGACCACCTGGGCTAAAAGGCAAATAATGCATGAATCCCTTTGTCTTGGCTTCAAAAAGGAGATAGAGCTAGAAAATGTGTGCTGAGGTGACTTTACTTTTTTTAAATCCATCTCCTTGGCCAGGGCTTGAAGCTTCTGCTCTGGAAATGTGGTGCGGAGAGCATGGTTGCATCACTCGCGGTAGGGAAGAGGTTGAAATGGGATTCCCTCGCTCACCTGGGCAAAGCTGTAGTGGAAGGAACCCAGAAACACCAGGTTAGGAGTGGAGGATGTCATATCCATGTTAAACAGTGGTGGGGAGGAGGTGTTAGGCGAGTCATGGCTAGCCAAGCTGGCACCAGGCCAGGTTGCTCCTTACTCACGGGTTTCCTCAGGAGAAATCATAGAATCAGAATCATAGAATGGTTTAGGTTGGAAGGGACCTCAAGGATCATCCAGCTCCAACCCCCTGCCATAGGCAGGGACCCCTCCCACTAGAGCAGCTCGCCCAAGGCCTCATCCAGCCTGACCTTAAACACCTCCAGGGAGGAAGCATCCACAACCTCCCTGGGCAACCTGTGCCAGTGTCTCACCAACCTCACTGGAAAGAACTTCCTCCTAACATCCAGTCTAAATCTCCCCTCTGCCAGCTTAAACCCATTCCCCCTCGTCCTAACATTACTAGACCTTGTCAATAGTCCCTCCCCAGCTTTCCTGTAGGCTCTCTTCAAATACTGGAAGGCCACTCTAAGGTCTCCTCGGAGCCTTCTCCTCTCCAGGCTGAAGAGCCCCAACTCTCTCAGCCTGTCCTCATAGCAGAGGTGCTCCAGCCCTCTGATCATCTTCGTGGCTCTCCTTTGGACCCGCTCCAGCAGTTCCATGTCTTCCTGCTGGTCTGGTCCCTGTGTTCTCTCAGTGCCATGGGGAAGCTGATGAGAGATTTGGAGCAGGTTATGTGGCTGGCGTATGAAAACAGTGAGTTGTGGGGGATGCTGAAGGTGCCACTCACCAGAACTGACAATCTATACACATGCCTGTCTGAAGTTAGCTGAGTGCTCAGGAATCCATAGTGTGAGAAAGCTGACATGAAGTCAGCATGCGCCTATAGAGCTGGAGACAGCTTTAGGGTGCCCCATGGGGTCGCAGATGATACAAATGGTAAGAGAGAGACTCTGGGAGGGTTTTTCTAATTGCAGTCATCCTGGTGAGGCTAAAGGAAAAAGTAGTTATTCTGAGAGGCATGGTACTTATAAGCAAATTTGTGGAAGAATCCGAAAGTGTAATCTCTTAATACCTGTCCCCAAAGGGCCTCAGCCATGAGGGAATTCCCATCTGATCTCCTACTGTACACTCTAAGGGGAGTGCCTCCAGCATTTCCTGCCTTATGAAGGGCTTTCCCCAGTATGTTGGTGCACAGAAGCATCTATTCTGGGCCCTCCAATTCAAGAGAGATGTTGGGGTGCTGAAACGTGTCCAGAGAAGGGCAACAAAGCTGGTGAGGGGCCTGGAACACAAACCCTATGAGGAGAGGCTGAGGGAGCTGGGGGCGTGCAGCCTGGAGAAGAGGAGGCTCAGGGCAGACCTCATTGCTGTCTACAACTACCTGAAGGGAGGCTGTAGCCAGGTGGGGGTTGGTCTCTTCTCCCAGGCAACCAGCAACAGAACAAGGGGACACAGCCTCAAGTTGTGCCAGGGGAAGTTTAGGCTGGATGTTAGGAGGAAGTTGTTGGCAGAGAGAGTGATTGGCATTGGAATGGGCTGCCCAGGGAGGTGGTGGAGTCACCGTCCCTGGAGGTGTTGAAGAAAAGCCTGGATGAGGCACTTAGTGCCATGGTCTGGTTGACTGGCTGGGGCTGGGTGCTAGGTTGGACTGGATGATCTTGGAGGTCTCTTCCAACCTGGGTGATTCTATGATTCTCAATTTTGTCAAACAGCCTCCTTTGGCAACATATATTCTGTTTCCAGCCCCTCCTTTAAAAAAGGCTAACAGGAGGATACGTTCTTCTTTGTCTCCTGCCAACCTGAACTCCTATTTGCTAACAGTGCCTTTCAAAAATCTTAATGTTTCTTGTCTGCAAATGTTGGTTGTGAGGTTTAGGCTTCCCACTTGATTTCCTCCCATCACCGGCTGCATGAGACTGCTTTTTATCATCATCAGCTCACAGATGCTGGAATGTCCACAGCAGTTACTATAATTTGGTATTGAAGCATGAAATTACACAGCAGAGCAAAGTGTTTTCCACCAGTCTTCTAGCTGTGGGAGGCCAAGTTCTACCACACTGACATGGAAACTGTGTATTTCCCTGACACCCTCATCTTGGTTCTCACATAGAGAATTTCTGCTCCTTCTGCAAAAGGCTCCCCCTCCCTCCATGCTGCAATGCCTAAACCTTGTGAAGGATCTGTGTGTTGTCATGGATGGAGCAGAGCTGTGATGGGAGATCAACCATACCTTTTAGAACGTGAGTAGCCTCTGCACCAAAAGCTTGTCCATTTGGGTTAGTCCACAGCCCAGTGAGGTCATTAGCAGGTACAACAACTCAGAGAGGCTCCTCATTTTCTATTGCCTGCCCCTTTGTATGAGGTGAGACTCACTCCTAGACTTCCCTTATGGTTACTTTTCTTAGTGAAGTATCAAGAACTACTGCTTGGTCCCTCTAGGCTGCATGAGAGACCAAGTGTTTTAAAGGTGGAAGGGAGACACTGCCTGAGACAGAGCTTTTGTGGCAAGAAAGAAGTGTGGGCAGCAGGGCAAGGGAGGGGATTCTCCCCCTTTACTCTGCTCTCGTCAGACCCCACCTGGAGTACTGTGTGCAGTTCTGGAGCTCCCAGCACAAGAAGGACATGGAACTGCTGGAGCCAGTCCAGAAGAGAGCCACGAAGATGATCAGAGGGCTGGAGCAGCTCTGCTATGAGGACAGGCTGAGAGAGTTGGGGCTCTGCAGCCTGGAGAAGAGAAGGCTTGGAGGAGACCTTAGAGTGGCTTTGCAGTATCTGAAGGGAGCCTACAGGAAGGCTGGGGAGGGACTATTGACAAGGTCTGGGAATGTCAGGACGAGGGGGAATGGGTTTAAGCTGGCAGAGGGGAGATTTAGACTGGATGTTAGGAGGAAGTTCTTTCCAGTGAGGGTGGTGAGACACTGGCACAGGTTGCCCAGGGAGGTTGTGGCTGCTTCCTCCCTGGAGGTGTTTAAGGCCAGGCTGGATGAGGCCTTGAGCAGCCTGCTCTAGTGGGAGGTGTCCCTGCCTATGGCAGGGGGTTGGAGCTGGATGATCCTTGAGGTCCCTTCCAACCTAAACCATTCTATGATTCTATGAAAAATCCCAGAGGACTGGCCTGTTTCTATCCTGCCAGAGATGACAACTTTTCAGATTAAGGCTTTTAACGATTTACTTTTTCAGTTTGGGTTTTTTGGGGGGGGTTTATAGCATTTTGTTTGCTTGGTTTGGGTTTATTTTCGAGATTTCATCTAGAATCTGCAGGAGCAGCTGCAGGAAATTCTGCAGACAATAGAAAGAATAATCTTGTGCTGCACCTGAAGAAAGTTTAGTTGCAAGCAGAGCTGGAGTGTGGGGGAAAGGACAGCATCCAGCATGGTGGTTTGCAGTGATGCTTCCACTGTCACGTGGGAAGGATGTGACAGAGGAAACCTGTGACATGGTGATTGCATCAGATACCCCAAAGTGGAATGAATGATGCCTTTTCTTTTTTAAGCACACCAATTTATGACCTGGGTCCTACTGATGAATATGACTTCCTTCCCTCCAAAGTTTTGTGTTTGTTCTAACAAACTCTTGAGTTCAGTTGCCAGAGTGCAGTGTCTCCCTGGGGCACAAGTGAGACCCCTCTTCAGTAGCGCCTGGCTACTGTCAGCACAAGGAGCAATACAGATGGATTATCAACCTGAGTGGAAGTTGCTGACACCTTCTCATAAGGCTGAGGTTTTTTATGCATGCTCCAGTATAATGTAGCCTTCCAGTACCTGAAAGAGGGCTACAGGAGGGACTATTTACAGGGTTGTGTAATGACAGACAAGGAGTAATGGCTTTAAACTGGCAGAGGGGAGATTCAAACTAGATGTCAGGAAGAAGTTCTTTACAGTGAGGGTGGTGAGACACTGGAATGGGTTGCCCAGGGAGGTTGTGGCTGCTCCCTCCCTGGAGGTGTTCAAGGCCAGGTTAGATGAGGCCTTGAACAACTTGTTCTAGTGGGAGATGTCCCTGCCTGTGGCCAGGGGTTGGAACTGGGTCATCTTTGAGGTGTTTTCCAACCTAAACCATCCTATGAGCTCCTAGACACCTTAGGAAGGTTTTCCTTGATGAAGACAATGCAAGGCTGGGAGAAGAGGCTGAGAGAACTGGGACTGTTTGGCTTTGATAGGTTCAGGGAGGATCTTACCAAAATGTGTAAATACCTGATAGGGGTAGGGAAGCAAACGAGGTGTGGTCAGATTCTTTCCAGTAGTACCAAGTGACAAGGTGAGAGGCAGTGGTCACAATTTGCCATAGAGGACAGGGAAAGAACTTTCTCGCCTCAAAGGTGATTAAAGACTGGCATAGGTTGCCTAGGGAGGTTTGTGGAATCTCTCTCTTTGGAGACATTCAAAACCTAACTGAATGTGATCTTGAGCAATATGAATCATAGAATGGTTTAGGTTGGAAGGGACCTCAAGGACCATCCAGCTCCAACCCCCTGCCATAGGCAGGGACACCTCCCACTAGAGCAGCTTGCTCAAGGCCTCATCCAGCCTGGCCTTGAACACCTCCAGGGAGGAAGCATCCACAACCTCCCTGGGCAACTTGTGCCAGTGTCTCACCACCCTCACTGTAAAGAACTTCCTCCTAACATCCAGTCTAAATCTCCCCTCTGCCAGTTTAAACCCATTCCCCCTCGTCCTGACATTACCAGACCTTGTCAATAGTCCCTCCCCAGCCTTCCTGTAGGCTCCCTTCAGATACTGCAAAGCCACTCTAAGGTCTCCTCGAAGCCTTCTCTTCTCCAGGCTGCAGAGCCCCAACTCTCTCAGCCTGTCCTCATAGCAGAGCTGCTGCAGCCCTCTGATCATCTTCGTGGCTCTCCTCTGGACCCGCTCCAGCAGTTCCATGTCCTTCTTGTGTTGGGGGCTCCAGAACTGCACACAGTACTCCAGGTGGGGTCTGAGGAGAGCAGAGTAAAGGGGGAGAATCCCCTCCCTTGCCCTGCTGCCCACACTGCTCTTGCTGCAGCCCAGCACAGGGTTGCTGTCTGGGCTGCATGTGCACACTGCAGGCTCATGTTGAGCTTCTCGTCAACCCAGACCCCCAGGTCCTTTTCCTCAGGGCTGCTCTCAGCCATTCATCACCCAGCCTGTATCTGTGCCTGGGATTGCACTGACCCAGGTGCAGGACCTTACACTTGGCCTTGTTTGATTTCATGAGGTTGGCCTGGGCCCACCTCTCCAGCCTGTCCAGGTCCCTCTGGATGGCATCCCTGCCCTCCAGCAAGTCAGCTGTGCCACACAGCTTGGTGTCATCTGCAAACCTGCTGGGGCTGCACTCAATTCCTCTGTCCATGCTGCTGACGAAGATGTGAAACAGCACTGGTCCCTGCACTGTCCCCTGAGGGATGCCACTTGCCACTGGTCTCCAGGTGCACGTTGTGCCCTTGACCACCACTCTGTGTGTGTGATCGTGCAGCAGGACCATCCATCCTTATCCAGCAGTGCTCCACACAGCAAGTCCATGTTTTTCCAGTTTGGTAACCAGGATGTCATGTGGGACAGAGTCAAATGCCTTACTCAGGTCCAGGTTAATTACTTCAGTAACCTTGTCCACTGTTGCTGTGACTTCATCATAAAAAGCCACCAGATTTGTCAGGCATGGTCTGCCCTTGGCGCAGCCACTGCTGGTTACCACCAATCATCTCTGCTTTCTTTTTCTATTTGTCTTAGCAGAGTCTTCAGGAGGATCTGTTCCATGGTCTTGCCAGGCACAGAGGTGAGAATGACTGCTCTGTAGTCATCCTTTTTTCCCTTCTTGGAGATGGGCATTATGTTTGCCCTTTTCCAGTCAGCAGGAACTTCACCAGTCTGCCATGACCTCTCAAATGCAATGGACAGTGGTTTAGCAACTTCATTCACCAGCTCCCTCGGGACCCGAGAGTGGATCTCGTCAAGCCCCATGGACTGGTGCACGTTCAGATTCCTTAGGTGCTCACAAACATGATCTCCAATTACAGTGGGCAGATCTTCCTTCTCCCAGCCCTTACTTTTGCCCTCTGGCACTTGGACATTGTGGCTGGAGCCCTTGCCATTGAAGAGTGAGGCGAAGAAGTCGTTGAGCATCTCAGACTTATCCGTACCCTTTGTCACCAGCTCTCCATTTCCCTTCTGGAAGGGTCTCACGTACTCTCTAGTCCTCCTGTTCTCACTAATACACCTGAAGAAGTTCTTCTTGTTCCCCTTAATGTCCCCAGCCAGATTTAGTTCTAGATGTCCTTTAGCTTTCCTAACCTGGGCTCTGCTTGCATGAACAATTTCTTTGTACTCATCCCAGGTTCCCTGTCCTTGCTTCCACTCTCTGTAGGCTTTCTTCCTGCATCTAAGTGTGTCCAGGAGCTCTCTGTTCATCCACACAGGCCTCCTGGCATTCTTACCTGCCTTCCTCTTTTTTGGGATGCATTGCTCCTGGGCCTGGAGGAGGTGATCCTTGAACACTGACCAGCTTTCCTGGGCCCCCCTTCCTTCCAGAGCTTTTTCTTATGGCACCCTGCCAAGGAGGTCCCTGAAGAGAGACTTCTAAGCCTGCTTGCACAGAGGGGTTCCCTCAATGCTGTCCAGTGGTGCCAACCAACCTCAACCATTCTGTGTTTCTTATTTTGATTCCACACAGTCCAGGACTATATTGCAAGCATATTTATTTCTCCCTTGCAGTGCTATCTCATTTGAACCCCAGAATTCCTCTATCCTAACTATGAGCTTTTTTTTTGTGCTGGCTATGTGAGGTCAAACAGATAAGGACTAATATGGGAGGAAGATATCATGGCAAACAAGAATGTAAACTGTTCAGTCTGCTGCAGTGTGAATCTCAGATTTCTCTCTTTATTTTACATGCTCCATTCCACAGAGTAGCATGGGGGAAGAGAAGACAGGCCTTAGATGGCTGTAATCTAGAGCCCGCATCCCACAAATGACTGTACAACTCTGCAAGTTCACAGGCAGTGCCAAGAACTGTTGCCTTCTTGCCTTTTGCAGAGTTTCCTACCATGTTTCCTCTGTCAAGCAGAAGTTGTTTTTCAAGTTCCTTGGAAAGGTGAATACAGATTTACATCTGCTGATCCTAGGTGAGCTCATGGGTCAGGCCAAATCCATCAGCTGAGTACAGACACTCCTCCTGTCCCCCCCACACCCTTTCTGTAACCCTAATTTGGCTTTCAAACTTGGAAAAATTCAGCAGCAGCTCCCAGTGATGACACACATTCATGCTGGTGATTACTGATGTGAGCAGCCACAGCAGGAGATGATGTTGGGTTTGGGCAAAGGGAATAAAAAAGCTAGTTCTTTTCCTTTGGGTAGCTCCAGTTATTCCAGCATTGGATGCTCTAATTAATCTAATTCCTATTTCAGTTGCTTACATCATATTGCTACTCTGAAATGCACTTAATTTTGAAATTGTTTGTCTCATGCTAATAAGAACAGAATAGCAGATGCCAGCCTGTGGGCTTGAAAGAGGAGTTGCATGCCAGAGGTCTATGAATGTCTCCAGTAACCTAGAAGGAGAGGTGTGTTCATGGTCCCTCCACGTCTAAGATCACCCTATGGTCTAGCCAGGCACAGCCCTACTCTGACTCCTGAAAGCCAGGGCTCAGGACAGAGGGGCAGCACCAGCAAAGAGCAGCAGCACAGCTGTTCACTATAGCTTTTGTTCTAGGCTGATGTTGACTTAGAAGGCCACAACTTTCTGCTCCTCCCTGTCTGCTGCAGGTCATGGAGATGATGGGAGACATTCTGTAGCCTTGGATTGATCATTGTGTTTATGAGCCGCAAAGACTTTGATTACATCTCTGCTCTGAGCAATGTTGTGAGGCCATACTGGTATCTAATCACCTTCTCCACTTCTGCTAGCTGAGAAAATCAAGACCTGCCTGTGACACTGTGGTAAAAGGGATTGGAATAGGAAATGAGAGTGATGCCTTCAAAATACTAGCTCTGGATGCTTCCATTTACCTTGCGTGTGCTCTTCTGTCAGCACCTGCAGTAGGGATATGTGGTCATCCTGAAGTGATGCTTTTCTTACTCCCTACTCTTGTCATGGTGGAGGGAGGGCCAGGCCTTCCCCCCGCAGCCTTAAGCAAAGTTGTGCTGTGATGGTGTAGAGTGGATGGAGCTGTACAGTTAAGTTCTTGGCAACTCAAGGTCCTCCAAGTCATACCTTGACTATAGGAAGTCCCTGTCTGCCTGTTCACAGGGGCTAGAGGCAGGAGCCTCCCAGGGAAATGGCTCTTAATGGTGTGGTTGCCAGGGTAAGTCTATCCTCCATTTATGATGAGTGCCTCATCACTATTTTGCCTTCCCCACACATACACTTGACTGCAACTTTGAATATCCCTGTGTAGCTGCTGCCGTTGCTTCCTTCCTCAGGACCAGCAGCTGCTCTGGCTGTGGGCAGGGAGGAAGGCAATTTCCACCACAGGACTGTACTCAAGGGTTGAATCCTGTGACCTGGTGCCACAGGGAAGAAAGCTATTAGTAATGCTTGCCCTACAGCAGCTCCACCTGCCCAGCAGGATCAATGGCGCCATTTCGGCCCCATTATGTTGACTCTGAATCAGTGAGGAATGCCACAGAGCTGGGAGGAGAAGGCTTCTCCCTGTGCCTGCTTAGTACAGTGAGGTCTTTCCTTCTTGATTTTGGAAGAGGTGGTGAAGCACTCGGTTGCCCCTATGCCCCACAGGCTAACCTGTACCCTAGAGGAGGATGGGCAGGGCAAAGACCCTGCCAGGACGTGTGCCAGGCTTGCCAGCTCCTGGAGCACAGGATGAGCGTGGGTGCTGTGCACCCTCCCCACTGAGGCCAACCTGTTCTGCTGGTAGGTAGAGACAGGGGCGGATCTTGGAGCCATTTTCAGGGAGCAGACTGACGGTGGGGAAAGCAGGGAGACTGCATCTGCATCCTTGCCTCCATGTTCACGCGAGGCTGGCAGTCCAGCATTTAGAAAAGGGTCCTGTAGAGCTCACTCATTCGGCCCTGCTCTGCTCACAGAGACAAAAGGAGACAGCTGTTCAGACTATACCATTTAAGGAGTTCCTCAGTGTAGTGAACCTCAGCTGACCTCAGGGTATACTGAGTTTCCAGCTCAGCACTGCAGCTGAGGAGGTTTCGGACCCACAGGACCAGTCTGAATCTGAGGCAGCTTCAGCAGCTTCTGCAGGTGCCAGGGCAAGGGAGATGGGAAGGTGCCAGGCCCACAGCACTGCTGGGTGCTGCAAGTTGGGACACAGGAGCATCCCCCCAGCAGTGCAGTGGTTACAAAGGAGAAAAACATTAACAAGGCACTGTGCTCCTCCTGTTGTTTCAACAAGATCAAGGTGTGTACAGGAGAGCGAGTGTGTTTACGCATGTGCGCGTACACACACGCTCACTCCAGCTGGTGTAGGATACTGCTTAGTGCAGGATTATTCCAGCCAGGCTGCAGTCAATACTGACAAATATAGTATATGTCCCATCTTGCCCACAGCAGCAAGGGAGCTGTGGCAAGCTCAATGCTTTCCTCCCTTTTATGAAAGACCTGAGGTGTTTTCAGCAGCACGGAGAGCTTGGGTCTCAACCGCCTTGGGTCCCACCAGTACACAGTCTGGCTGCTGCACCGAGCGAGTTCTGGGGAATACGACTCCCGGTTGAGCACATTCCTTGCTGTCAGATCACCCCTCCATGCTCTGCCCACTCGGCATGATGCACAAGATGGGTTCAGTGTATGAAGAGGAGAGGGGAAAAAAAAAAAAAAAGAGGCAAGCATGTGAGATCATATAATTAAAGATGGTATCAGAATGTCTAATTAGGATGACTGAGAGAACTTGGCTGGGAGACGCAGCCAAGAGCTGAGTTAGTGTGTTTGCCAGTCCAAAGCTCCTTAACAGTAATTAATCCTTAAATGTCCAATTGTTCAGAGTTCAAGGAAACACCTCCTACTACTGTACTTTGTGTTCCTGTTAAGCAAGGAGACACAGCAGGGCGTGTGCCCTTATTCTGTAAGAGCGACACGCCTAGGGGCGTTGTTAGGAACTAGACCGAAGGTTGAATATAATTATTAACTACCTAAGAGTTCCCAGCATTGCACAATTACCCAGGCCGCCTTGCAGCTGTGTGCTTGCCCAGTTTTACTGTGTGTGGGGTTTTTTTTGCCTTTGAAAAAAAAAAAAATAAAAGATGGGGAGCTGTAGTGGTGCATATGTACAAACCATACTAAAGTGTCATCCGCTTCCCCTTCCAGGGTCCTTCATGCCACTCAGCTGAGATTCATCAGTGGAGGGGGCTGAGGGGAGCGTGTGTACGTACAAAGGTACTGTATGAAAGCTGGCAGTCGTCACTGAAATTCAGTAGCCTTATTTGCATCAGTTGCAAATCTGACCTAGAGATTTTTTTTTTTTCCCTTTGTTTTGATGCTGTCAGCGACTCTTGCATTAACATAAAAGCCTGGGCTACCTACCCTCGTGGGATTTTTGAGGTTGCATTTTTGAGGTGGATTGTGTTGAGGGTTTTTTTTTTTCCTCCTTTGTTGATATTAACACGGGGAAAACCTGAAGGAAAGAAGTGTAGGTTTGACGTGGTAGGTGAATTGAAGGGCTTGTTTTGATGTATGCCTTCTGTTAGCATTGGACCCTTGTGTGGGCACTCACTGGGATGATGAGAAAGGGCGCTCAGGTGTGGGTGGCTTGTGCTAGGTGCTGGGGACAGGTGGGTTTGAGGAGCAGAATCATAGAATGTCAGGGGCTGGAAGTGACCTCGAAAGCTCATCCAGTCCAACCCACCTGCCAGAGCAGGATCACCTAGACCAGATCACACAGGAACGTGTCCAGGAGGGTTTTGAGTATCTCCAGAACCACGGCTCTTTAGTGCCTTCAGGAAATCCCATCTCAGTGGTGGCATCACATATCACTTGCAAGCAGGAGGAGTTATGTGTCATTTCCTCAGATGCAGCATCACCTTTTAAGTTACATTTCTGTGTTTTTCCCTCTCCTGTCTTTCTTTAATTGACCCTTTCTGGCGGGTGTGGTGAGGGCCTGGCTGGGAGCTGGCTGGCCAAAGTCGCTTCTGCAGGGGATCATTAACTCAGGCGTCAGCCAAGGCGATTTAATGTTTATAAAGCTCAGACAATGAAACACGGTCTCAGCCCTGAAATGCTATAATTGGAAAGTAGACTGTGACCACGTCCAGTGAGAGGGACCAGCTCCCCAGCACCGAGGCAGCTGTCTGGGTAGGGCCATGTCATCCTGCCAGCCCAGCTGGGCCAGGCCAGGGTCGCGCCATGCAAACGCCCTGCTGGGAGGGACCCTGCCCTGCTGAGCCTATACACTAAAGATATGAAAACAAAGACTAGGCAGGGAAGTAGAGGACAACAAGGCAGCAGCTGGCTTGCCTGCTTGGGCCAGGTTCCCCAGGTGCCGACCACGTTCAGGCCAGACCCCAGTGCCAGCCTACAGGCATCTTCTGGGGTATGACAACCCTCCCCCTGCCATGCTGCCGTTTTGGGAGGGTGAAAGAACTGGCTTTGTGCAGCGACTGCTTCCTAGAGATTTGGAAATGGCCCTTAAACAGGCCATGGGCCCTAGGCAGGCTTTGGAAAGCAGGGTGGTTGGGGAACTTGTTGGTTTACACAGTACTCCTGCAACCCGACTTACAGTCTTACCCGGTTCTGGGTACCATGGTACCAAACACTGTTGATGCCTGTTCCCTGCTGGTGACTGAATGGCCTCTGGGAGCTGTGTGAGACAGATGTTGAACTTGCTTTCCAAGCAGATCTGTGTCTTCTGTAAAGTTTGATGATTGGGGAGGATGCTGAGTGTCAGACTGGGATCACCACAGTCCTGCTTCAAGCTCTGCAACTGACTCACCATTTCACCATGAGCACATCACTTCACCTTCTTGTGACTCAGAATTTTCATCTATCAATTAGGCATTTATGAGGTTTAATTAAGGTCTGCGAAGCCCTTTAAGATCCTCGCTTGAAAGATGCTGTGCAGGCACAAAGTAGTGTATGCAATGAAGAAAATAAGAGAAATTAAATGCTCTAGACGAGAGAGAGAAGAGAAAGCAGGTTTCCCACTGCTAGGTCTCCCAATTACATACTCTTTGTTTGGATGGCAACCTCACTTTAACCTGTGGACAAACGAACTTGTTCACCCTCTCTTACAGCAGACAGGCAATGACGTGCAGCAGTGTCTTACTCATTAGTTAGCCTTCAGTCATCTTTCCAGAAGTATGAAGAGGAAGGGGGAAGAGAGCAAGGGCGGGTGAGGAGTATGAATTCCAGAGAAAAGGGAAGTATCAGAAAGCAAGCTAGGATGTGCAAGGGCCTCGATTACTGCTGCTGAGATCTAGCTCTGCGTAGTAACACACAGCAATAGATCTCATCTGTGCCTAGAGGTATGTGCCCTGTAGCAGGGAAGAGCTGATCAGTTGCAGCAGAGAGGAAGCAAGCTACTCTTCTTATGCAAAGCATCTGTTTCGGTGTCAGAGAGGTGGTAGGCTCAGCTTGAAGGAGTCAGAGGGAAGCGTTTGAACCTAGCTAGAGCGAAAGGTTGTTTTAAATACGTTTTTTAAGGTTAAGGCCTCGTTCACAGAAGGCATTGAACACAGGCTTCATTTGAAGCTCATACTTAAATGTAAGCGTGTGCTTAAGGCCTTCACTGAGTAGGGGTGTGATCACAATTGTTCAGATGCTTGGTGGAAACCACATATAAAGCAGAGGAATATAACAGCAGCTATGAGACTAGTTGAACCGCAAAGGTCCTCAGGAGCTGCAGAAAGCAGTAATGTGTGAACAGCCTTGCCATACTATTCAGAAGGTCAGGCTGACCTAGGGGAGGAATGGGCAAAGAAGAAACTCCATCTCCAATCTCTATTTTCTCCTTTGCTTGCTGTACAAACAGCCCTGTGGAAGCTGGCTCCAGTAGGTGTGGTCTGTGTATGCACTCCTGGGCGTGCCACTTTGTTGTGTTAAAAGGACCATTCCTCACCTGAAAGTATTAATCCAGGTTGTCACCAACAGGCATATCAAAACTCATGACCTCTCCCACCCCCCATCCGCATGCCTTCCCTCTTATGTAAGAAACCCAGAAATACCTATTGAGATGAAATCCAGACTAGGCCTGGGATTGGAGTCTGTCTTTGCTCCACACTGATCTGGAACCTCTTTGCAGAATAGAATAGAATATAGAATAGAATCAACCAGGTTGGAAGAGACCTCCAAGATCATCCAGTCCAACTTAGCACTCACCCTTATCCAGTCAACCAGACCATGGCACTAAGTGCCTCATCCAGGCTTTCCCTGAACACCTCCAGGGACGATGACTCCACCACCTCCCCGGGCAGCCCATTCTGAGCTGCCAGGGAAAACAGATGCATGGATAAATGCTGCTGGCTAGAACAGCTCCCCGAGTTCAGGGTTGCTGTCCTCACTGTCCTTTTCTCTTTGAAAAAGTTCCCCCAGTCCATACAGATTTCCTCAGGGTTTCTTAAGATTTCTGCTTCACTGTCTGGTCTGTTCTAAACCTCATCTTTCTGAAAGTGGTTGTGCCCCAAACCTGGCATAACATTTCGTATCAGTGAGTACTTTTGGGGGCAATAAAGCATAACAATGACCTTCTGTGACATACTTAGGATACTCCTTTAACATACCCCAAAGGAAGTGTTTGATTTTGTTGCAACAGCAGTACACCGTTGAGTCATTATATTATCCGCACTAATTCCTCCAGATCCTTTTGTGCAGTACTGCTGCTTAACCAATTCCAAGCTGTTCATTTATGCACTTAATTTCTCCTTCCCAATCATGTACTTTGCTGTGTTTTTATTGAATTTTATGCATTTGATTCCAAGCAGCTTTTGCAATTTATTGAGATCACTTGAAATAATAACCCTGCAGACTAATTGCTCAGAAAATCCTGTGCACAGGCCCCTGCCTGCACCCAATAGCCTGTTCCAGAGTCCAGCCTTTCCATCTTGAAAACAAAGGCCCCTAATACTTGATGGCATTCTTGCAATATTCAGCTGAAATGTCAGGACAAAGCCTGGCAAAGCTGTGAGGTTTTGGAAGGCTTTTTCAGTGGAAATAGGGAGTAAGAGCATCTGTTCAGCTGGCAGTGGCTTTTGGTCTCTGATCATCTAGTGTTGCTTTGAATTGCTGATATTGCTGTATTACTTGTCACGCAGTTGCTGAAAATCACAGGATCACAGAATTATTGAGGCTGGAATAGTGCTCTGAGATCGTCAAGTACAGCCTGTGACCCAACACCAGCACATCAACTAGACCATGTCACTGAGTGCCACATCCAATCGTTCTTTAAACACCTCTAGGGACTACGACTCCTCCGCCTCCCTGAGCAGTCCATTCCAGTGTCCCTTTCAGTGAGGGAATGCTTCCTAACATCCAACCTAAACCTCCCCTGGCGTAGCTCCAGGCCATGGAAAGAGATCTACTGTTGTGTGGTTATGCACCTGGACAGCCGCAGGTCTCATCAAGAAACCCTTCCTGAGCTTCCCTTTCTAAGGACCGGAGCTACGTCTCCACTACCATCCAGCGTGTTCCTCACTCTGGGGCTGAAGGAAGCGAATAGAGGCTGCGGCCAGCATTGAAAATGTGGGAATTTGGTGCCCTCTGGTGGCAACCGTGAGAGTTACAGTTGGCGAAAGCGAATTGTCATTCGGGCCGACTGGCCGTGTGCTCCAGGCGGAGCAGTGATACACCTTTCCGCCCTGCACTGTAAATATTTCTACTCCTGCCTGGCTTCTATACTTCCTGTATGCTCACCCCTCCTATTTGTTTTATCCCTGGTTAGCCGCTCCCCTTTCTGGAGTGCTGAGGTGTGTGTGACTTTAGGTCTAAGATTGATTTGTTGGTGTTTGCTGCTTGTTGTCCTGTGATTTCTTTGCCTCACAAAACTCAGTTTACCTTTGGTAAGCACCTGTTCACAGTTAGTGAAGGTTTTATCTGCTCTTCCTTGCACGGTCCCTTAGTAAATGATGTGTGCCTGTGTCCAGTAGCCTTTTAACTCGCATCTGTAAGCACTGAATCTTCAGGCTTGGCCCAGCGTGGTTCTACTCACTGTGTGAAAGAACTGGCGAACAAGAAGACACAGAGCAGCTGGATGGCTCACGTTTGGCTGTTTTAGAAGTTCAGAGCATTGCACGGGAGCTGAACATCAGCAGTGTTGGCCACAATTCGTGGTATGTAAAGTATGTAAAGGGAGGATGCTGAGCCATTAGCTCCTAGCCTCAGGTGCTTCTGCTGGACATGATGAAAGCTGATCACTTGGAGTGTAAAGTGCAATTACAGCCAAGGGAGACAAATGGCCTCAATCCCTTGTAAAGAAAAGCAGCCTTACCTACTTTCCCTGCCTTGTTTGCTTTGCAGTTTTCTCTTCTTCAACGGCAGCACAAGTATTAGTGACACAGAAAGACCATAGTACTGTTGGGGCTGGCTCACTGAAGTTAGAGGGATATGTTTTCTCATGTGTAGAGGCTGGCTTTTGCTGCAAGGGTGCACCGTGGGTTTTGTGACAGGCAATGGGGCACGACAGACCAGTGCCAGCTGTACAAGCTGCAAATGCAGGCTAGGGTACCACCAGCCTTCTGACAGGGCCAAACATAGCTGTGGAGGTGGACTTTGTGCTTTACTTTGGTGCCAGCCTTAAGTCAGTGGCCAAAGGGCTTGTGCCTTTGCCAGGCAATCAAATAACCTGTGTGGGAGGTTGTGCCTTCCTTTGGGCACAAGTTAAAAAAAAATTGAGTTTCATTCACGTATTGAAGTTGCAGCTGAAGCTTGACTGTAATATTGCTGCCTTCAGCTATTGCTGGGTGTTCGTACAGCCCTGTTCACAGCTCATCCAAAACACGTGTGTAGCTTCAGCTGTGACCTTGCTTGTTTGCTTATCACCACAGCTCACATCTCTGCAGCAGCTCTGCCAAGTGGAGGGTCCAGCGCTCCAGCCAAGAGCTGATCCTAGAAAAACAGACTTTATTTGAGGCCTTGTGTTTGCATTTGATTTTACAGGTATTTTTGAAAGCCATTTTAGAAGCAATTTAGATCCTCCTCGTCTGCAGCTCCACAAGCCTGGGGTCTTTTTAAGGAGAGCACCAGGTATCACAACGCCCTTTGTGCACTTCAGTGATCTGGCTATACGCAGAGCGGGGCTTCACAACTCTTGCCCGAAACGGCTGAATTAAGGTTTGGTTTCTTTTCCTTCGAGTATTTGCATTCTCTCCAGCAGGTGGTAGCAGCCTCCTTTGAGCTGTGCAGATCTCCTAGCTAACTGCTGCTGCAGAATGGCTGTGTCGTAGTTCACGTCCCTGGCTGCCCTTGGCTTCACTGCACCTCCTCACCCTCTGCTGCGTGCCTGAACTCTCCCGTGAAGGAAGACCAGCAGCTGTTCAGGTCCAGAGCGCACACTAAATGTGCCAGCCACTGGAACTGCAGCAGCAGGAGACAATGGCACAATGTCATCAGAAAACGTGAAATGCCTCACCGCTGTGTGTGATTTAGCCCCACTGTTGGGGTGGGGCCTCATAGATGGAATAATTCAGGGATAAATATTAAACTTAAGGCTAAATCTAAGGCTTTGTCCAGGCAGTAGGATCAGCTGAAGTGCTAACAAGTAACAGACAGGCCATATCTTCGAATGAAATAGAGAGAATTGGTGTGCTTTGTATATCCACAAGTCCTCTGCTCTGCTGGTGTAATGTAATGCTTTTGAGGATGTAATTACTTTATCCTCTGATATATGGCCTCTGCTTGTTAGCAGCTGAGTGAGCTGCTTGCCCAACTCAGTAAAAGCTTGTGCTTGAGACAAACATCTTGGGTTTAATTACAAGCAATTGAGTGCTATGTTGTGTGTGTGTGTGGTCTGTTGCTGTTTTGATCTTATTTACTTTCAATGTGCAGTCATAAATTCATTATTGGTATTTTAAAACACTGGTCCTATAGGGGATGACCAAGATGGGCTCTCAGATTTTCTGGTTTTCAGTAAAAGGATTGCAGGAAAGAGCTCTGCTTAGGCGAGCAAGTAAGAAATCAAAAACAAACCCCAACCAAACAAACCCCTCAAAAAAATAAGCCTTAAAACATGAGATAGGAAAATCCCTTCATTTTCCCAGTTATAGCTACTCTACCTGGTATGTGAGGTGAAGCTCTAGGTATAAGACACTTAAAAATGCATCAGTGGGCCAAGAATTTTGGCTAACATGTTTTAATACATATGTTTGAGTATCTGGGTGTTACTTAATTTTTGTTTTCAGTTGTTGTTGGGTTTTGGTTGTTTGTGTGTGGTGTTTTGCACAGTGAAATGGGTCCTTTAGGAACTTCCTAAGGTACAAAACTTCTGGTTTTCACAACCAACTCCACACAAGAAGTTGTATGATGAGCCTTCTTTGTCCAGAGCAAGTGAAAGGAGACTCACACACTTCAGGCAGAGTTAGCTAATGGTCCGCCTAGCTCCTTGTCCCATCTGAGCAGCAGCAAGCACTTCAGAGAAGACATAAGATGTCCTTCCTTGATCACCATCTAATTAGCTACATGCAGTTCCTATCTACCCTAAATACCATCAGCAGAAGGTCGGCTCATGCGCTGGAGCTACCTCTGCCTTCTCTAGATCCATCTAGCTTTGTAGTAAGATAAAAGCTGTAATTTGTCTCTGACAACTACTTCTGAGAAAGCCCCCTGTCCTCCCTTTTGCAAGCTTCCACGGTCTGTTCTGCCACTTGCTATTTGCTATCCAATCTGTGAGCTGTTTTGATGATTGGGTGGTCGGAAGGAGTGTTTACAGCGGATTTAAAGACCTTGCAGTTAACACTGTTTCCCTTTTAAAGCCTGTCATGGGTCTAAAGGCTGAACTCTTACTCTTGGAGCTTGATGGTGAATGCATGAATTAATGCTGCTTTCCTTTCTGTGTTTTGCTTGGTGTGCAGCGCAGAGGAGGCCTCCTGGGATTTTAAACACATCCTGCTCATTAAGAAATCTTTTTCTCGGACCTTTCTGTTGAAGAGTAAAGCAGCCACAAACCTTTGTATGCAGTGACAAAACCCATCAAAGGTAACTCCCAACCACCCTGACAGGTGATAATGGCTCTGACTAGCCTCACCTGGAAACTCTCTCTGCTTGTGGGATCTTCATTTCAGCTCATCCTAGGCAAGGGAGCTGCTAGCTGGTGTGTCCTGACATAGAGCAAGCTTCTAACTTTTCATTATCCTATTGGTCAAAAGAGCTTGCATGTCTAATTGCATTTCAGGTTGTGAAGCCTGGATGAGTGGAATAAGCTTGTCCCTCTCTGACCTGGACATGCTCCTGTGTCTGAGGTATGCATCCCCTTGTTCTGTCTGGTAAGGTCTGTGGTATGTTTGTAATTGGACGAGGTTGGATAGTCAGGAGTTGAAAGAACGCTTTTCTCTGTTCATGTGGATTCCTTCTTGCCTGTTACTCTGAATTCAGAATGAATATTACATTCCTGCCTTTTGAAAAGCGAAGGGGGTCTAAGATCTACCTCCAACGTTTTCCTTCAGAGAATGTAAAATATCACTCATGAAGCAGCAGAAAGCCAAAATAAACACCTCTTTGAAGGGTGAAGGTTAGACTGCCTGAGATCAGTGCACCCATGGCTTATTTAAACATTTGAAGTTATTTCCTTAGGCAGTTCGCAGCAGTTACTCGTGCAGGAGCTGTACCTGAGTGTCAGCGGGTTTGGAAGAGACCAGAGGGCGCTCTTGTGTTTAGTGCTACAACAGCAAGCTTGATCCTTCAGGCGACAGCAGGTTTGATCCTTCAGGGGTTGGACCCTGGCACTGTAATTGAAGCACAGTGGAGTCTTGCTGGCAAGTGCCACATCGTGGTCTAACTGACATTTCTGTGTGCTTTTGGAATCTGCAGAAGTGACCAGACTGCTGCAACTGCATTTTAGTGAGTGGGTTTGGTGACCTGGGGCGAATGAGGGCAGAATTACTGATTCTGCTTGTCCACCAGTGCTGTGTCTTAGCAAATACCAGCAGGGATACCCCAGTGGAGGAAAATTCACCGTGAGGAGAACTGCCTACTGCCCATGGGCTGAAGCTGTAGTCTTTAACATGCCTGCTGCCCAGACTGGTGGTACTCAAGGGTTTGCGCTAATTCCCTCAGCACCTTTCTGCTTCTTCTCTTACTATCAAGGAGCTTTATGGTCTTGGATGACAGAGGAGACCCTTTTGTTGTCTCGCTTTTGGACAGCGTTTTACAGCACAAGGTAGAGGTGCACTGTCCTACACCATGGCTTGCTGCTTATCTGGGTGGAGCTTCTTCTCATTGGGATCACAACTCTCCCATGCTCTTCTGTGCTGTCTGATGTTCTTCACATTTCTCTGGTAGTCAGTCAAACACAGATTTTTGGAGTTTGAGTGAATTGAATTGTCTTAAGGAAGGAGATGGTGGTACTGGAGTTAGTGGAAGTTAGGCACAGCATGAAGCTTGTTGAAGGCAGACAAGGAGTGGAGGCAGGGAAGCTGAAAAGAGGAAGAACACAACCTTCCTCTTTGGGTAGATATGGGCTGTCAGGCAAGGCTCAGTTGTCCTTGGTACCTTAGGAACAGAGGCTCCTTCCTTGCCTGGAAGAGGCAGGCCAACAGCAAATTAATGTGTGAGGTATTACCTGGTAGAGCTTTGACCCTGCTGGAAGCTAACTCTCATGATCTAGGTCCTTGTGCTTGCTGAGAGTGCCCCTGAAATGCTGCCAGCTGTCTCTGAACAAGTGTGAGAAGTTGTACCACTTCTGTACTTCTCTGACCTCTGGATGGGGCAATTTGTGAACGAGCTGCACATGTCTTTCAAATAAGATACCATTGTTGCTTTGCTTTCCAAAGGTAAAGAGGCCAATAAATTTTATGGCTGCTGAGTTATGAAGTTCTAAAAGTATAAAGGAGGAAAAGAAGATAATTTATTTCTTCTCGGACTGAAAGCCTAATAGACTCCAGGACTATCAATTCATAGAGGAACTTACAATGAAGCTCTTGTTAGGCCTGTTGGTCCTTTGGTTGTTCTCCTCAGAAGGTAAGTTTTGAAACCCCCTTTGAAAATTTGAGCTAAATGGTGTTTAGGAACCTGAGTTTTTTAGTTGTTGCAAGGTAGGTGTAAAATAGAAGACCTCTATTCTGCCCTGGTGAGTGCTGTGTTCAATTTTGGGCTCCCCAGTTTATGAAGAACAGAAATCTGCTGGAGAAGGTCTGGTGGAGGGCTATGAGGATGATTAGGGGACTGGAGCACTGCCTGATGGGGATAGGCTGAGGCACATGGGGCTGTTTAGATTGAAGAAGTGAAGACTGAGAGGGGATTTAATAAATGTTTATAAATGTCTGAGTGCTGGGGGTCAGGAGGGAGACAGGCTCTGCTCACTGCTCCCTGTGATAAGACAAGGAGCAATGGATGTAAGCTGCAGCACAGGAGGTTCCACCTCAACACAAGGGGGAACTTCTTTACTGTAATGGTCCCAGAGCACTGGCACAGGCTCCCCAGAGAGGTCAAGGAGTTTTCTTCTGTGGAGACTTTTCAGGCCTGTCTGGGTGTGTTCCTGTGTGACCTGAGCTAGATCTGAGGTCCTGCTGTGGCAGGGTGTGGGACTCGATGATCCCTTTGGGTCCCTTCCAACCCCTGACATTCTGTGATCCTGTGAAGAAAACCGAGTAAAAAGGATGATTTTATGTGTAGTTCTGGGTATGTTTGATCAGTTTTGATAGATAGATGCACTGGTTTGCACACTTCTGGGAATGGACTGCATCTTAGTCAGGCCCTAAAGCTTCCAGTTGAGAAAATCATCATCAAATAATTAGACTAACAGTGAGATCTGCCCCAAAATGGTGCAGGAATGCAAGTAAGGAACAGAGGTTTTCTCCAAATTAGTATCTAGGATAATCTTTTCAGTGTCAGAAGATTGTGGGACTGGGTTAGACAGGATCCAGGCACTCAGAGAATCATTATTCAGATTCCTGCAAATTTCAGAGTAGGCCTTTATTCCTTATACTGTATCTGTGAATTCCAGATTTGGTGCCAGGTGCAAGCTTTGTAGATGGCTGCACAACCCAAAATGCTGTGTATAGCTTGGCTTTGTTGGCTCTGCATTTTAGCTCTCTGCCTGTAAGAAAGTGAGGACAAACTGTATTAGTGGTTTACAGTGGGCAGTGAGGGTAAGTCTTTTCAGAGGCTTACATCATGTTCTAGTAAATAACTGTTAGGAGGTTTTGGTTCCTAAATAAACAAGAAAAAAATGATCACATCTGAGCTTTTTTGGGGAAAGGATGCATGGTGACTGCCTGTTGGAGAGGGGAAATTAATTGATGCAAGATGATGTTTTCCAAAATTAATATTGTTTATTAATGTTGCTATTCAGAGCTCTCACCACCCCTGATCACTAACTTTAATAATATTTTGGTTCTTACACGGTTATGGAAACGTTCTGTGGATAATGTCTACATCTAATATAACCAGCAAAATACAGAAACATTAATTGAACTGCAAGAGACTATTCCCATGGTCAAACATCACTTGTGGTCAATATGCTGCTTGCCCAGTAGCTGGGCCCAAGCTCTTTCTGCTCTATGGCAGAAGGCAGCAGAGAATTACAAAGAGGCATTGAGCATTTACTCACAGATTATTATTATTATCCACTCCTGGGGGCTAGCCACAATCCCAGACAGTGCCCAAATGCTTTCAGGGGACTCTGTCTTGTTGGATATTTAGGCTTGAATCTTCCTGGCTTCTGGGGACAGGATGCAGACAATCTCTGACCTTGTCTCCTGGCTTCTTCTGGACGATCTGTGTATGTGTCCAGGGATTCTAGGCAGGACCTTCAGGTGCAGAAGGCAGATGTGGTGCAGTCTCAGCACCATGTCACCCTGGCCACACAGGCTGATCGTGTGCAGGCATCCAGGGTCTGCTCCTGGTAACTGGCGGCAGTGGAGTTTAGCAGGCAAGCAATAAGGCAGTGTGCAATAGCAGCAGGGCTGGGCACAGCAGAGAGAGCAGGCAAAGAGCAGGGAAGCAAAAGCAGGTTGTTCACCTACGTATCTCTTTTTTTCAATGTTGGGCTGAGATTAATTGCCTTTTGGACACAAGAATAGCCAATCAGGATGGCAGTTAGCCAAACCATATCTTATTAGGCAAAGCCCCAGGCTTGCTTTTCCCCTACCTGGGAAAAGCATGGGCCGTGCACCAGGCAGGCACAAGCTAAGTGTGTGTGTACCTTACACCACAGGACCCTGGGCAGGCCAGACTCAGTGGCTCCAGGTCCTTTTGTGTCCCTTTGTGCCCATTTGATAGGTAAACATGTATAAGCCTATTTTGGGCCTATGGGCCCTCCATGACACTGCAGTTGCTATGAATATCGTATTCAGGAAAAAAAGTATGGATTATTAACCTGTAAGAAATATTAGCTGGAACAGGTAACAGGTGACATATAAGAGCAAGTGAGGAAGGAGTAGAATGTTTCTTTCAAATTCTGGGAAAATTGTTATAAAAATGCTTTATTTGTCTGTGTTTGATGCTGAGAAAATTAAAAATGCAAACTAGAATTATGAAATGGTGGAGTAAGGGAATAACTCTAATATTGGGAGCAGCAGGAGTTAAAAAGAAAGTCTTATGAAAAAGCATAAATCCAAAGCAAACTAAGAAAAGTAAAGAGGTTAAAATTTAACCAGCCAAGCGAAAAATAGATCCGAGAGGAAACAATGAATCACAGCTGAAGGAATAAAAACTAATTAATCCTTTTTCAAATACATCTGAAACACAGAATCTGCAGGCTGACTGATGTACAAAAGAAAGCTGAAGCCAAACAGAGTAACTAATTTATTTTTTCTCTGATATCCTCTGCTTAAAAATGGCCTTGTGCTCGGAGCCTTTCAACACAGAGGTCAAGTGGGAAAACGGTCAAATCCTTGAGCAAATTGATAACAAATAGTAAAAAACCTGCCAGGATTAGGTGATATCACAGTATCATAGTATCACAGTATCATCAGGGTTGGAAGAGACCTCACAGATCATCAAGTCCAAGCTGTTACCACAGAGCTCAAGGCTAGACCATGGCACCAAGTGCCACGTCCAATCCTGCCTTGAACAGCTCCAGGGACGGCGACTCCACCACCTCCCTGGGCAGCCCATTCCAGTAGCCAATGACTCTCTCAGGGAAGAACTTTCTCCTCACCTCAAGCCTAAATTTCCCCTGGCGCAGCTTGAGGCTGTGTCCTCTTGTTCTGGTGCTGGCTGCCTGAGAGAAGAGAGCAACCTCCTCCTGGCTACAACCACCCCTCAGGTAGTTGTAGACAGCAATAAGGTCTCCCCTGAGCCTCCTCTTCTCCAGGCTAAACAATCCCAGCTCCCTCAGCCTCTCCTCGTAGGGCTGTGCTCGAGGCCTCTCACCAGCCTCGTTGCCCTTCTCTGGACACGTTCAAGCATCTCAATGTCCCTCTTAAACTGGGGGGCCCAGAACTGGACACAGTACTCAAGGTGTGGTCTAACCAGTGCAGAGTACAGGGGCAGAATGACCTCCCTGCTCCTGCTGGCCACACCATTCCTGATGCAGGCCAGGATGCCATTGGCTCTCTTGGCCACCTGGGCACACTGCTGGCTCATGTTCAGGCGGGTATCAATCAGCACCCCCAGATCCCTCTCTGTCTGGCTGCTCTCCAGCCACTCCGACCCCAGCCTGTATCTCTGCATGGGGTTGTTGTGGCCAAAGTGCAGCACCCTGCACTTGGAGCCATTGAATGCCATCCCCTTGGACTCTGCCCATCTGTCCAGGTGGTCAAGGTCCCGCTGCAGAGCCCTTCTGCCCTCCAGCCCAGCAACATCTGCCCCCAGCTTGGTGTCATCTGCAAACTTGCTGATGACTGACTCAATGCCCACGTCCAGATCATCTATGAAGATGTTAAAGAGGATGGGGCCCATCACTGACCCTTGAGGGACACCACTAGTGACCGGCTGCCAGCTGGATGTGGAACCATTCACCACATATCCTCCCAGGGGAGTGAGCCAAGCAGAAATATGAACATGTCCACTTTATTAGCTGTGCTGCAAGCTATTTTTTTGAATCAATATTGGTGTTTGAAATGGAATATGTCAAATGTGAAACTTGTATTTATAATGGGCTGCATTTTAGGAGGATCTGGGAACTGGAGTGGTAATTGTACAAA
The DNA here is from genome assembly GCA_013400475.1 of Tricholaema leucomelas. Classification (NCBI taxonomy): domain Eukaryota; kingdom Metazoa; phylum Chordata; class Aves; order Piciformes; family Lybiidae; genus Tricholaema lacrymosa; species Tricholaema leucomelas. The sequence goes on along the minus strand of WAAF01001957.1, from coordinate 6,090 downwards.
AGCACTAAGCTTGTCTCCTGCACCGTGCAAGTTGGTGGTAGTAACATGAAGACTGAACTGACTTTGGGTAAATAAGATATAACAGGGGAGCTTCCTTGTGAAACTGATGAAGAAAATCCATGACAAATGGACACATGCCCAAAGAATGATTATTCAACTGGGGTGGATTTGTATTTCTACACATTTTTTGAGCAAGAGCTCCTGAGGAAGCACATGGTCACAGTGTAAGATTGAGAGCACCTTTTGGGGGGGCCTGGTTAAAAACTAGGGTCTGAAGAACCAGATTGCAAATTTTTGGGCTGTGAGAAGAGAGGAACTTGAACTTCTAGAGGCTGCTATTGATCTGCATTGAGACTTGACTCTCCACATATCCAGAAATTATCTGGATAAAGGAAGCATGGCAGCTTGCTGCTCACAACCATTCAAGATACTCAGAACAGAATCCCAGAAGTAATACAGATGAAGGAAAACTTACTCCAGATATGTGTAGGCTATAGTGAAATTCTAAATTAGACACAGAGCATAACTGTCTGAAGACATCAGCTTGGTGTTAGCAACAGTCAGAGACAAACTATTTTGGAGGTCAAGGAGAGAACAGCATAGAAAATACTTTTCTGCTGCTGAGTACATGTCTGCAGTTCACCTGCATCTGGACAGCTGGCTAGAATTTAATCTCAAAAGAAAGGTTTGGGAAAAGCTAAGAGGACAATAAAGGAGTGTTCAGACTTAAGAAGCAACTTCTATGTGAGGTCAGATGGACTGGCTGTTCAGCCTGGAAGAAGGATGGGTAGGTGCATGATAAAGATATGCAGACATATGCAAAATGGTGAATTTTACAAGAACAACAAGGAAATGGATCAAGTTGTTACCAGAAGAGAAAGGTCTTTCTGTCTGTCTTTCTGTTTGTCTTTCACCTTTGTCACAGGACTTGGGTGAAAGCCAAAAGTGTGACAAAAAAGGCAAATTCATGGGAGAAATGTCTTAGAGAATAACATTAAGTACTTGCTTGCTCAGGGAATCCAAATGTATACTCAAGGCAAGAGAATGTTTACTGAAATAGCTACAGTCCTGACTTCTGGCTCCATGAGCTCTTTTATCTGTCAACACTCTCTACTGAAGGAAGAAATGGCAGCTCTTTCTATGTCACTATGGCAAACTCACAACAATGCAATGTTGCTTTCTGGCTGTGGAAGACTTAGATTAATGTGAATTCCTCTTTTATAAGGAGTTCCACCTTGTACGTGTTCAAATTGCTCTAAATTTCGACAGAATAAGACCACAGCAATATATTAAATGTGCTGAAGAGGAAAGCAGGTACAAAAGGCTTGTGAAGGATGAGGTTGGTTGAGGAGATCCACGAGCAGTTCATCATCTGTGTGTGTGCTTCATCGTGTTCCACTAATTTTGACACATCTCTGTGATGGTTTGGGTGTCCCCCACCCCCCCACACTTTTAGAAATCACCCAGACTAGACTCAGCCAGCTCTGGAAATTTGAATGAAGCTTATATTTACAGCTGGCACAATTTACAAGCAGATATTTACAGTATATACAGTTATAGACAGAAATAGACAAGGGAAAAAAGGTAATACAAACACAATTCCCCTCCCAGAAACCTGAGTCCCCAGGAGGGGCTCTTAACCCCCCTCACCTTCCCCTACCCCTCTCAACCTTACCCCAGTCCTAAGGAAGAATGGAGGTTCGGCCAAGAGGGTTAAAAAGCAAGGTGAAGCAGCCAAGCAAAGGAGGGTGAGGTTAGAAAGCAAGATGGAGTCCAGCCAGCAGCCTCAGCTTCTCCCCAGCAGGCAAAGCTCCCCAGTGAAGAGAAGAAGCAAGTGCCCTAATCTTTGTTTTGCCTTTCTTCTTTACACATCCCAGCAAGACTGTGAGGGAAGTAGACCTCACCATTGTTTTCATTTTACAGCCTATCATCTAGTTCTTCTCACCAAAACATGCTAGCTAGGCTCAAACTAGCACAATCTCACTTGCTTATAATGATTAAAAAATGTCCTATAGCAAAAACTAAGAAAATATGTTTGGTTGATGACTTGAGCCTGACTTTAAGAAAAGAAGGTCAGAGGACAAAGCTTGTGCATCTCAATGTTCTATGGGTTTAGGTATATTGAGTCTTTTGAAGTCTTTTTTTCCAAAGTAAAAAAAAAAATAATAGCAAAATGAATTATTTTAATGTTTTCAAGGTGATGCAGATCATCTGGAAAACCAGGAGAAACTAAAGGTAAAGTATAACTTCATCTGGTTTGTTTCCCCCCCCCTCTCCCCAGTATCTATCATCATGCCTCTGGCTGTTGTTTCCTCTGAGGCAAGGCAGAAGAAGATAAAATATATCTTGGTGCTCTAAATGGTTCTATTCTGCAAAGAACAAATGCAAATAACTCAGCAATGTGATATTGCAGCTGCAAAATTACAGTATGTAATCAGGAAGTAAAGGTTTCTCCAAGCAACATTTGTTATCAGGTTGCATATCCTATGTATAGATCAACTGTGGTTAGCACTTGTTCCCAGATGCTCTGTTGCTCTTTTAGAAACACAAGGTTAAACTCTTCCTTTTGGTGCAAAGCATGTGCACTGTTCAAGTCCCCCAACAGGAGATGCATTTATTGCCATGGTCTACATGACTGGATAGGGCTGGGTGATAGGTTGGACTGGATGATCTTGGAGGTCTCTTCCAACCTGCTTGATTCTATTATTCTATGAGGACTGTAGTGGCCATTGTCATGACAGCCTGGAGAGGTGGGCCCAGGCCAACCTCAGGACGTTTAACAAGGCCAAGTGTAAGGTTCTGCACCTGGGTCGGTGTAATCCCAGGCACAGATACAGGCTGGGTGGTGAATGGCTGAGAGCAGCCCTGAGGAAAAGGACCTGGGGGTCTGGGTTGATGAAAAGCTCAACATGAGCCTGCAGTGTGCACATGCAGCCCAGACAGCAACCCTGTGCTGGGCTGCAGCAAGAGCAGTGTGGGCAGCAGGGCAAGGGAGGGGATTCT
>WAAF01001956.1:77427-129714 GCA_013400475.1 Tricholaema leucomelas | reverse complement strand
CCATTCTATGATTCTATGATTCTATAAAAGAGGAAATAAGGGAAAGACAGAGAGCAAAAGCAGCAGCTCCAAGCACAGGCATGGCTGCTCTTGTGGCAGGATGAACTAAGGCAGTGATCATGAGGGCAACGTCTCTGATGGAGGTCACAGATTCCAGGAGGTGCTGCTGGCTCATCTCTCCCCAGCTCAGGAGAAGCCCATGGACTTTGCAGGGTGAGCCTGGGATCCCCACACCAGATGACAGCAGGAGGAGCTGACCTATGGGCAGATCTGCACTTGTATCAAGGCAGCCTGACAGATGGACAGGAGCTGGAAAATTCATAAAGTAGAAACTGCAGTAAATGTGATTTGAAAACAAATAGCTGCAGGATCCCAGCACCCCCCAGCCTGTCACCCAGACCCCCAGGGTCCAAGCATCCCTGCACTCACAGCTGAGGAAACTTCACCTCTCCCTGCAGTTGGCCTCAGGCATTGTCACATGGCACTGGTGTTGCAGACATTGAATAAATGATATTGCACATTGAAAGTGCCATCAGCCCCAACTGCCATCTCACTTTTGACTATTGTCAATAGATAGCTTTTTTATTATTGTTTTTATTAAAGCAAGATGATGTGGAGTTCTGAGGAAGGCACTAAAGTGCTCAGACACCCTCTGCTGGGTGCTGGGAAAGGCACAGTGCATGCTAACCAAGGTGCCTTGGGAAAGCCTCTGCTCTTCCACTCACCAGTAGCTGCATCTGTGGAGCCATCCCAGATGTGCCAAGTTCCCCAAGCCAGCCTGGTTCCAACACCACACAATTACAACAATGCAGGGATCATGCTCACATGCTGAAAGCTCCAAAAACTGTGTACAAAACTCATCCCATGACCTGCAGCCATCAGACAAAAAAGTTTATGTTTTTTCCCTTCACAAGAGCCTCAGGCTGTGTTTATTTTTCAGCCAAACCCCAGTGTTTTCCAGGAGAGGAAATATGTGCAGGGTCTGCCTGGGTTTTTGCAAGCAGAACCAGCTCTTCCCTTTACCTAACTCCTCACATTGAGATGTAGCACAATGTCACTTATCCTGCTTGTCTCCAAAGCTAGAGACAGGGCTGCCCGTCATGTTCACTGTCAGCCATCTAAATTCAGGCACTGGTACAGATGGTGAGGCTTCCTTCCAGAGAAGGGAGGCCACTGAAACTTGGAGAGGTACAACCATGCTCTTTCATGGCAACAGCCAGATAGAGGATTCCTGCACTTACCAGAAAAAGATGAACACTGCTGCTGCAGAAGGTGTGTGGATTCCCTGAAGCTGCCTGTGCCTACCACCAATGGCGGGGCAGGGTTTCAGTGGGTGGTGCTACATGCAAGGCTGCCCTGTACTGTACAGGGCAGAATAAGTGCTGCCAGAAGTGCTAAATCCTGACCTTGGGCGAGGAAATTGCCCTTGACAGTGCCCTAAAACTCCTCAGATGGAACAAAAAACCAGAGTTTTACCTTCCTGGACTTTGTATCTCCAATTGCAGCAGAGGAGGGATGTGTAGTTTGGTCAGGGAGGGTGAGGAGGGCAGCCTTTCCCTTCCAGGTTACACGGGTAAGCCTTGCAGGGGTCACTAATGATCAATCCTGGCTCTGCTGCCTTCACAAACATGTTTTTGGTCCACTGGTTTGCTCTGTGCCACCCCACTGAAGGACCAGGTCACTACGCTGCCACCAAGTCACCCTCTGGTCTTTTCCCCTTGAGCTTCAGTGCCCAGGATTTATGGTCCAACTCAGGAGGGAATTTGCTGCTGTGCTGGACCTGGCTCAGTGGAGAAGAACTGGATTTAGCCTTGCACAAGGTCCTATTTTCTCAAGATAAAAGTATGAGGAGGTTTTCACAGGGCAAACTCTGCTCCCATGTGAAAGGAAGGCTCTTCAAGACTGCCTTGCATCTGGCCAGCATACAGCAATCCTGAAATCAGCCCAGAAGTCTGTTTTCAAAAAAATATTATTTAAATACCATATTCTTGGCTCTATTGCCTGAGTCTTCCCTGTCCTTGCCTCATTGTTCACAAGTGCATCCATACTTCATATTGAGAACTCAATAATGAAATGTCACATAAGCACATGCCTTCAGCAGGATCTCAGGAGGGTCCCATGTGGGGTGCAGGTGCAGAAGAGTTGTGGGAAAGGATGTGAAGAGAATAACAACAGGCAGATCAGAATAATAACAACCCTTCATTCCCACCAGCTGCGCCACCTTTATCTCAGAAGGGATAGATAATGGACACCTCATTAACAAGAACAACAAGGCATGGATAATGCAGATAAAATGGGTTGTCCTTGAATAATTATGCTAATATGTAGGTGTGTGCTCTATTGGCTGAGTGGCCCCCACACCTTAGAAATCACCCAGACTAGACTCAGCCAGCTCTGGAAATATGAATGAAGCTTATATTTACAGCTAACAGAATATACAAGCAGATATTTACAGTCTATACAGTTATAGACAGAAATACACAAAGTAAAAGGTAATACAGAAACACAACTCCCCTCCCAGAAACGTGAGTCCCCAGGAGGGGCTCTCAACCACCCTTTCACCTTCTCCCCTATCCCTCTCAACCTTAGCCCAGTCCCAAGGAAGAATGGAGGTTCGGCTAAGGGGTTAGGAAGTAAAGTGGATTAGTCCAAAATGGAGGGTGTGATTAGGGGAGAAATGCAGTCCAGCCAGTTCCCCAGCAGCAGCCCAAGTGAGAGAAGTGCTGAGTGAGTTATCCATGTTTTGACTTATGTTTTTATACATCTCAGTAAGCCTATGAGCGAAGTAGACATCACCATTGTTTTCCTTTCACAGCCTGTAATCTAGTTCTTCTCACCAAAACATCCCAGCTAGCTTCAAACTGGCACACCAGGCTGTGTGTAATAAAGTGTCTCTAGCATAATTCACATTGAATCGTCTGGAGTCCTCTGTGGCAGGCCTCTGATTACACTGGTCCACAGGACTGCCATGGTTCCTGTGGCAAGCAGAGATTTGCAAGCAGCACCATGCGGCAACAGTCCCAAGAAACTCACCAACACTTCTACCAAGCAGACAAAGAGATAATAAAACCAGCACCATTTTGGACTATCCGCTGCCTTGGAGCACCTTTCTGTCTTCAGATGGCTCTGTAGATCACACACTGCCTGCTCCATGTCTTACCACCCAGGAACAGGAGGAGATGGAGGGTGGCATCAGCTCCAAAAGTCAGGTCTGAGTTGCAGTGACACACCAAACCCCAGGGTGGTAAGAAGCTGAAACCAAAACAAGCAGGCTGAAGAGAACTTGAGGAGACTGACATATGATGAGGAGGATTCAGTATCCCCCTGAAGCAGCCATGCCAGAGAGAGCAACACCTTCACACCACAGCCATCAGCATCTGACCATGCTCTCCATTGCAAATAGTCTCCTGGACTGCTGGACTCCTGGAATTCTCTTACTGAGAGTCCACATCAATCCCCTAACATCCCTGGATCACAGAGGTAGAATCAGAATTTCTCAGAGAAAGGATATCGGGAATGCAGAAAGTTCAGCTGCTGCCTGACGAAAACAACAGCAGTTTCACCCAAACTCCAGCCTGTACCTGCAGAGGGAAGAGCACCTGTCTATGTCTTCTAAAGCTGCCCTGGAAGGACAAAGCTTGCTCATAACTAAATCTGTGTTCGATGCATTATAAGTGGGCAATTCAAGGAAGAAATTGCTATCAAATATTTAGGACATTTTTGCAGGGTGCAAAATGCACTCCAGGCACAGCCCAGGTGGCATTTGCCATGGCTTGTTTGCAGGACCTTGACAGACTAACCTGCCTGGCATGCAGCTAGTAATAGAAGACAGCCCAGATGGCCTCTTGGGAAGCTGCCAACTACCAACCTTTGCTTTCATGACTGGCAATTAGCAAAGCTTGGTCTTTGCCAGCTCACCTGCCCAGCCCAGGGCAGTGGGCCCAAGGGCTGCTCAGCTATGTGGAAGGCAATGCCCAGAGTGCCTAGAGTGGCTGTAGAAAGAACAAGAAGCCTCATACCCCACCAGATATCCAAAAGGGAGTCTCTGATTTCACAAAATCATAGCACGGTTTGGGTTGGACGCAACCTTTAAAGGTCATCTGGTCAAACCTCTCTGCATTGAGTAAGGACATCTGCTCACAGTTACAGTCCTGTTCAACTTGACCTGGAATGTTTCCAGGGATGGGTCATCTACCACCTCTCTGGGCAACCTGGGCCAGTGTTTCACCACCCTCACTGTAGAATATTTCTTCCTTCTGTCTTGTCTAAGTCTACACTCCTTTAGTTTAAAACCATCACCCCTTGTCCTGTCACAACAGGCCCTGCTAAAAACATCATCCCCAGGAAAAGTCCAGCAGTATCAAGAGCTTCCCAGTCCAGATTTTGGGGTCTCTCTCTCCTGCTGAGACTGGCCAGAGCTGAAAAAAGCTTTGGTTGCTGGGGAGACCTAGGGTGCCTGGCAGGGCAGAAAGCAAAGCACCCCTAGAGCCCCACCAGCTGGGTTATAAAACCCACTCTGGGGGGCACACCGGGACAGGGGCTCTTGCTCAACCAGCAGGGCCAGTGACTGTGAGGCAGAGATGGATGCCAGCCAGAGCTGGATTCCAGCCAGGCAGTGAGAGCTGCCTGCAGCCCTGCCTCCAGGGCAGCCCAACCACCATGCTGCGGCCGGGCACACCCCCAGAGGGAAAGTCTGCCCCAAGCTTGGCTGCTGGCTCCACTGCTCCAGCCCCTTCAGTTAAAGGCCTACTGGCCAGGAACTGGCGAGCAGCAAGTTCAGTAAGCGAGACACCTAGAGCCGTGAGAGCAGGGCAACGCAGCATGACAAACAAGAGCTGCAATGTTTTCTGAGAGGAACGTTAACAGCAGGAACGCCATGCCCAGACAAAGGCCCTCAGCAGCTCCACATCCCAGAGCACAGTTCCCACCAGTACCCATCACTGTGCTTTTCAGGAGGAGCCCAGAGAGCAGCAACGTAGCTTAGCACATCAGCATCCCACATGTGAGTGGCAGAGAAGCTTCCAAAGCAGTCAGACAGAAACACTCTGGGGTTCTGATGCTTAAGTGCTCAGATGAGGCAGGGTGTAAGCACTGTCCTGCCACTGGGAAAAGCAGCTAAGCCTGCTCAGATAGGACTGGGAACAATCAAGGGCTGAAGAGTTCAGGTAGCTAGGCAGCGAGACGGTCAGTGCCCCAGGTGGTTCCTGTTACACTTCACCTCTCAATGTACTCAGCACACAGTGCACTCTGATGCCATCAAACCAGGAGGGGTGGAACCCACCTGTACTTCTCGTGTGACAGGAGGATCCCAACAGCTGGATGTTCTGGAAGCTGAGCATTGGAATGCAAGCCAGAGCTCACTTTCACTTGGAGGGGTGGAAAGTCACTGGAACTGACTGTCCCAGAGGTGAAAACACAGCTCCGCATTTGGACTGGTCATAGACTGACCCAGACTGTACTGGACCAGGGTGGAGCTCCAGAAAACCCACAGTGAGTGGTCTTCTGAGTACCACAAAGGAATCTCATTTGGAGTGAGAACGGACAGTGAAGGATGTCTGATGTATGTTGTGTGGTGTTAGTTGCTGCTGGACGTGATGTAGATAGCATAAAATAAAGTGTGGACAATGTGATGGGTTGAGTTCATTATCATCCTGCCATCATGCCAGTTTCAAAATCCAAGTTCTGGCTGGAGCAAAGTATCATGGGGCTGGAAGTTCAGGTTGTAAACTTGATAGGCTGTTAACCAAAGACAACTACCTCTTAGCAAAAGTAAGATGAAGTTCTACAACAGAATAATTCCAAAGTATACAAAGTTAAAGCTCCTTGTTATGGCACTCTCACTCTTTCTCTCTCTCACCAGCTCAGGCTCATCATCCCAGCAAGCTGGAATTTCAGCTCCTCCTGACTGGAGGTTGTTTTCTTGGTGCAGGAATCAAATACATCATTTTCAACCTGCTGAAAGGGGGATGAAGAGTGGATCCCAGAGATTATGTCCCTAAGACAGCAAACACAAGGAGAGGAGAGGGTACGAAGAAAGTTCTCCACACAGCCTGTCCCCAAAAACTGTGCTTCCTCCAATACAACTGAAGACACAAACAATCTAAGGTCACATGCCTAACAGGAGAGGTCTATTTGCACCCCTGAAGGGCAAGAAGGGTAAAAAATAATGCTCAGGCCTTACACTGGCCTAAAAGACTTGATGCAGCCACTGGGAAGAAGGCTGAATCTTCTGTCTGTTGGAACATGAGGCAAAGAGCAACTTTTTCAGACCACCTCTGAATGGGCAGCAGGGAGAGCCCCACCACCAGCTGCACTGAATGGTGCTAATGGGCAGACCCAGCCCTCCTCCTCTGACCTCTAAATGCCTCTGTCCCAGGAAGCACATCACCACCAGGAGCTCCACAGGGTCAGCACTTCCACTGACTTGGGCTCTGGAAAAGCACCAATCAATAAATGAATGCTGTGCAAATCCAGGAACTCTACCTATTTGCCTCCTGCTCTTGGTAGAGGCAGGTGAACCACTCTTGCCTCACTAGGAGCTCCAGTACCTGCTAGGAGAACAGGGAAGCACTGACAGGCCCTGCAGAGACTGACTTCTTTAGAGTCCTCCAAAAGTCATGTCAGCATTTGAGAGCCGCTCAAGAGCTACCAAGTGGCTAATGATTGGACTCAATGGTCTTGAAGGTCTTTTGCAGTCTAGGCAATTGTTTTTCTATGAAAACCACTGCTGGCCTGAATGGACAGTGTGCCCATGTCTGCCTCCTGAAAGACAAGAAAGCTCTTCCTCCATGTGCTAACTGGGAATGATCCTTCACTTGCTCAGGGACAGGTGAGCATGGCCACATAGGTGACTGCAGTGACTGCCAGGAGAACTATTCGCACACCAGTTCCCTTCAGTGTCACCGGCATTAAGAGAGGAAATTAAAATGGCTTTGCCCCAAGAAGCTAGGTGGCCAGTCTTTGGAGAGTAACTAATCATTCCAAAAACTATTAAGTGTCAGAAAGCAGACTCAGAGAGGTACTGAGCAAGTCAAGCCAAAGGCTGGCTGGAGATGTTGACTCAATAGGCAGAGACCTCTCAGGCAGACACTTCTAAATCCACTGTGTTCCATTCTATCACCCTTGCTGCCCAGTGTTTCAGAACTGAGATGAAGTGGCATATATGTTTATTTAATAGGATGTCAGAAGTGTCACTTGTGTTCCCTCTCTTCTCCTTAGCTGCCTGGGAGACCTCACCACCTGCTGCCCAGGCTCATTGCTACTCATTTCCCAGCGAGGCAGGGATTGGGTTAAATCAGCAAAGCTCCACTTTCTGAGACACCTTAGTCACCAAGACCACAAGAAATCAGACCTGAGTGCTTTGGAAAGCTATCTGTGGCAACATTGCTTGTTTTAGACATCCATGCTCTGCCCTGCTGCCTCAGGTGAACTTGTTTTAAGTAAGCCTCCCTCAAATCTACCAGCAATGACAGGGAGGTGAAAGGCTCCTGGGGATGTAGTAGGGCAAAGGGGCATCCTGGGGGTGGAATCCATCCCACAGGAAAGAAACCACACACACACACCCCCCTCCCAGGTCGTGGCTTTGCTGATAAGATAAATAAGAAGGTGCTGGGATGCATGCAGTCCACAAAGCCAGAAAGCACTGCACTCACAGCCTCCCGTGCTGCACAGAGGCACACTATCAGGTTCTTCTGCTACTGTGTGTGATTCCATCCATCCCCCTCTACCCCATATCACAGTTTTCTTTCAGATCACACTTTTCCACCTCCTGTTAGGGCAGGGTTACCAAGCAATACTTTCCTGACATAAGAACAACCAGATGGAAGAAGCTGCCTGACCAAAGAAGTAGAACATTGTCCTCAACTCATTATGAATCCAAATGAAATGGAGTTTGTGACAGTGACTGAGGTTTACTACATGCTGGAAAAATGTTTGTCATACGTGTGGCATAGTTCTGCTATGTGGCATAGTCTGTCATATGTGTAACACAGTTCTGCTGGGGCTAGGACTTCCACAGTACTGCAAAAGGATTAACAGCCTCTCCACTAACCCAGATACTCAAAGCATCAGCATCTCCAGGGTAAGAACAGGCTAAAAAGATGAGGAAAAAGTATTTCTTGCAGTCTGTGCAGTCTCTGGCCTTGATCCTTTCTCTTCTTGCTCAGTGTTCCCAGGTAGTGGAAATATTACCCACATGCATATGGAATAGCCGAGACTGGTTCCTGAAGAAACTTCTCTCCTTTCTCTTAGTCACATGTACCTAAAATTAATTGCATCATTTGTGTATTTTCAGAAGGAATTTATTTTGCCTGGAACTCTATTAGGACTTTTGAATCAACTCAAGACATGCCAAGCAAACACTGACTCACAGTCTGAAGTTCAATAACCATTCTTCCTAAATCACAGGGACAAAGCAAGAAGTGTGGGAAGCAGCTTCATGCATCCTCAGTAACTACTGTTTCTTCCAAAACCAACTTCATTATTGTCACACTGGCTTGGTCACCAACTGCTTAGGAAAACCAACATCCAGAACAGCAGAGAAAAGCACATTCAGTAGTGCAGGGAGCAGGAAAACTCTCCTTCCTCCTTGCAGATCACATGAGGGGGTGGTTTGGCCTAAACCCAGCTACTTGAGTCATCAGGGTAATAAGCTGAATAACGAACACATCATCCCTCCCAGCCGTCAGTTACTCAACAACTGCTGAGCTTTCCGGGCTGGGAGCAGCCCAGTGAAATCTGCTGGAGCAGGAGCTGGGAAGCAGCAACAAGGACAACGAGCAGCCAGCTCCAGGGGCAAAGGCTTTCCTCATGAGGCAGGAGGCACTGCATAAAAAGCCACTAGGCTAAGATGCACCAGAATGTCAGCAACTGACTGACAGGTCCCAGCTGCCTTGTCTCCTGAGCAGGAGCAGAAAGTTAGCCATCAGCTTCACTGTCACCAAGTCTACGAGCAGTGCTGTGGCAGATAATGCAGCAGAACCTGGGTGACCTGTCCCTAAAGTCCCTGCTGTTCAATACTGTCTATGCCAAATCCTGCCAGAAATGGCAGCCAGCTCATGGGTTACTTGGATCACCAATCACACTTTCCTTCCCTCTGTCTCTGGTCTTCCAGAAGGAGGTGAAAAAAAATGGTTATAGATTGTCATGCACAACAGGTATGGAAATGAACTCTGGGTCATGAGTTTGCCCTTCTGATAAGGGTGCCCAGACTTGAGAGCCAAACAGGCCTAGTCAGGCACTGAGTCTGGTTAGTGAGGAAGTAGAGCTCAGTTTTGCATGGCAATTGAGCTTCTGCCTCCATCCTTCAGATTTAGAGCAGAGCTGATGTGATTCAGAGCTAAAGGAGTGGTCAGTGTGTTCAAAAGCAGGGCTCTAGCCATTCCATTCTGCTCTCCCCCATGCTCCCAGTGCTGGCAGGTCCCCGTTGAAGGCAGCACAACTGATTCATTTTACACGGTTAACTAGTTAATATTACTAGTTAGCAGGGTATTAATCACCTACCTTAACACATTAATAATCTTTCTCATTCTTTAGTTAAAATCCTTTCATCATCAGAGTACCAAACATTTTGCTTAGGGAGGGGTAGATGAGCCCATCCATGGCACTTTTAAGCACCTAGCTCCAGAACTCACATTTGAAACCCTCTACTCTGCTCTGGTAAGGCCCCATCTTGAGTACTCCAGTTCTGGAGATGGAACATGTCCAGAGAAGGGCCATGATGGTAATCAGAGGGCTAGAGCTGCTCTGCTATGAGGACGGGCTGAGAGAGTTGGGGCTGTTCAGTCTGGAGAAGGCTCTAAGGTGACCTTATTGTGGCCTTTCAGTATCTTAAGGGGGCTACAAGAAAGCTGGGGAGGGGCTTTTTAGAGTGTCAGGTAGTGATAGGACTTGGGAGAATGGAGCAAAACTAGAAGTGGGTAGATTCAGATTGGATGTTAGAAGAAATTCTTTACCAGAGGGTGGTGAGACATTGAACAGGTTGCCCAGGGAAATGGTGGAAGCCCCATCCCTAGAGGTGTTTAAAGCCAGGCTGGATGTGGCTCTGAGCAACCTGATCTAATGTGAGACGTCCCTGCCCCTGGAACTGGATGTTCCTTGAGGTCCCTTCCAGCCTTGACAATTCTATGATTCTTTGACACTGCAACCAAGATGTAATCCCCTTCCCATACTGGGGAACAAACGGTTGGCTGTTACACTTAGCAAAGCACCTACACTGTTCTAGACAGTCAGACCTGTAATCACGTCTGATGACACCCAGTGCTCATTACCAGTCCCAGAAGGCAAATTTAGTCCCCAGAGACATGGAAACTCCCTTTTCCATGTGCCCCAAGCTATGCCCAACAGAAGCAGCCACAGCATCCTGGGAGCTCTGAAGGGTTGTGAAATCTCCTTCGCTGACAGCTCAGAAAAAGAGGCTGCACACCACCGCAGGAGGCAGCCCGCAAGTATTTCACCTTGACGGCACAGAGACACAGAGTGAAGTTGAGACCCTCTCTGAAACTTGACTTCTGCTCAGCGGTGGAGCTCAGGCAGTGCTTCTCCTGAGCCGAGCAATCTCCTCTCTGGCCTCCTCTATCAGAGGCTGGCTGTAGCCAGCCTGAGCCAGACAGGCAGCAAGCTGCCAAAAGTCACCCTAACAGTGGTATGGAAACCCCAAACCCAGGGTATCACTATCGTGCCGTACTCGACCCTCGTGGGGGAAAGCCGGGGCAAAGCCGGTTGTAAGCAGAGCTGAGTCGCAGAGCTGAGCCGGCTCTCGCAGCAGCTCTCGCAGCATCTCTCGCAGGTGTCAGCTCCCACGAGCGACCTCTGCTTTCTCAAGTAGATCAAATATGTAACATTTCAGAGAAAAGCGACGCTCCCACACGGAGAGCGCACGGCCAGACCGCTCTGCTCAACCGCTGCCCGGATTTCAGCTGAAACAGCCCGACTGCCCCCGGCCGTTCCCACCCACGCGAGCCCAGGAGGGCACGGGGAGCGGGCACCCCCCCCAGCCCCCAGCCTCGTTACACAATGTCGCTCGATCATCACCCCCCTCACAGCGGGCGCCTTGAAGGTTTCCACGCGTGGGACAGCCATGGGGATGCACGCCCTGTTCTGCCTCCCCGATGCTCAGCGGGTGCCTTAGGCGGCAGTGGGCGGCCACCCCGAGACCCCCGGCCCCAGGCTACTGCCCGGGCCCCCCCACGGGGAACAGCCATAGGGAACAGGCGGCCTGGCGGAGAAAGGCACCGAGATGACGGAACACAGCCCCCACCTGACGTCCGTGGGAACACAGTGCTCCCTTTGTTGACGTCATCCGCGCCAGGCGAGACCACGCCGGTTGCAAGGGCATGAATGCGCGGCCGCTCCAGCGCAGCACTTCCCCTCGAGGCAGCGGGAATCACGGAGAGGCGGCGGACACGCCACGCCGTCGGTCCCCGCGAGCGGACTGGGTGTGGGCAGCAGCACTGACTGCTTGCCGGTCCCCGTGTGTCCCCCCAGGGCGCGGGTGGTAGGTGCCGGATGTTGGGCGTGCGCCGAGCGCCGCCGCCTCTATAAGCGCCGCCGCGGGGCGGGCGCAGGAGCTGCGGCTGGGTTCGTCCGTCCCGTTCCACTTTGCAACGCCCGCCCAGCCGGGAGCATGTACCAGAGCCCCGTGCGCTGCCTCTGCTCGGCCCTGCCCGCACTCTGCTGCGCTCCCGTCGCTACTTCGGCCTCCCTCTTGCCGCTGCGGCCGCGCTGCCCCGCGCCGCCTCTCGGCCTTGCCGCCCTGCGGGCAGCAGCAGCGGCGGGAGTCCCGCCGGCCCCGGGGACACCGCCCCGCACAGGTGGGTACCAGGGAGATGCGGGCCGATGCAGGCTGGGTTAGAGCCGAAAGGCTCGAGACTGGCGGCCCGCCCCGCCGCTGAGGCCGGGCTGTCGCAGTTGGAACGGGAAGGCGGGGGTTCTTATGCCCGGGTCGCCCTGGGCCCGGCGTGTGCCATGCGGTTCCCCAGAAGGGGAGCCGGGCTCTTGCCGCTTTGGATCGCGGGCTATGGCTCCTGCGCGCGGAGCGTGAGTCGGGGACATCTGGCAGCAGGGCACAGGCGCTGCCGTCAGCCCGCCGGTGCTCCAGGAGGGTGGCAGCGCTGGCTGAGCGACAGGGCACACTCTGCGCACAAGTGCGCAGTGGCTGCACGGAATGGACCTAGGTGCTTGCGGGTTTCGGGCTGCAGAGGTGCTGAAGGGACTGGAGCATCCCTCTGATGAGGAGAGATTAAGACCTGGGACTGCATGACCTGAAGAAGACTAAGAGGGGATGAAGGGGCAGTGGGCACAAACTCTGCAACCTCCTCTATAGTAGGTAGGTTGGACTAGATGCTCTTCAGAGATCCTTTCCTAACCTTGCTGTTCTGTAGAGTGACTCTTCTGTTGTCCACGTATGTCAGGATCTTCATCCCGGTGTTAGAATGGTTCACTGTTTTCCTCTTTTCCAGTTTGCACTTAGTGTGCGATGTACTTGTCTCTCGGTGTTTTTATTCTCTGATGGAGACTGGGGGGGGAAAACCCAGGGTGCTCTCAGGCAGGCAGTGGTGGCAGTGTGAAGCCATCAAGTTCCTGCTTGCCTGCACTATTAAATTATTGCTCCCTGTTCCACCTTCCCAAATTGGAAGACTTGGAAAGCGTTGGAGAGCTCGCGTGCCCTTGGTTGCACGTGGAGTCCACGTGAGAGCAGCACCTCAGCATGCACCTCCCCTCTGCCTGCTGATCTGTGGGGCAGCTCTGTGGAGTGGTGACCGCCCACTGGGTCTCTGCAGTTAGGTTCAGTCTTTGGCCACATCCACTGACAAGCAGCTTGCTTCTTACTGTGGCCAGAAGTGCAGACCCAGGGATGCTCCTGGTGAATACTGGGGTAGCAGCCACCATTGCTTCAGGCTGCTGCTGGTGAAGTGATGTCTGACTCCCTTCCTGCAGTCCCTGAGGCTGTATTGCCTGCGTGCAGAAGATCCACCTCCCCCTACTATTGTCAGCTGAGGTTGGGGCGAAGCATGTTCGTTCCCTATTGGTGCTCTTACAGAAGAGGCAAGGCAGGCTGGAGCAGGTGCTTCCTTTCCTTCCTTGAAGCTAGGCCAGGATGCCAAGTGGCAGGAGTAAAGCTTCATGGAGTTACAAGGGAGAGAAGCATATGTGCCTGCAAGCTAGCAGAGCTGAGCTCATGCCAAGTCCAGATTATTCTGTGTTACTCAGAGCAAGATCTGAAGTCTTTTCTTCTGGTGTTGCCTGTTGACTGGGCAGTACTGCCCTTTTTGAGTTCTCTGAATCCCCCTACAAGGGACCTGACTCCCCTGTGTATGACTGGCCCAGGTGCCAAAATCAGGACTTGAATTTTTGAGTGTGGGTGGCCTAGGGCTGCAATCCACTGCTGGCCCAAACAAGGCTGTGCACGTATTATGATACCCTGGAACCTAGGATTTGTCACATGGGAATGGTGTTGGCCAAGTTTCCTCTACAGCTGGGGTTGTAGGGAGGGCATCTGAGGCTATTGCTGACCTCCTCACCAGTAGAGGCTGATGTAACTACACACACGGCTGCAGGTGTGGTGGAGCCATTTACCAGGCAGTGAAATCCCTGCAGTGCACAAAGTGGGGCTCTTCAGCAAGTAGCAGTGCTGGGAAGCAGGAGATGAAAGGAAACCAGAACACTGTTCATCTTCCCCAGAAGGTAAGGACCCTGGCTGTGCCATCTGCAGCCTCCTGGTCTGTCTGCACACTGCAACACTCACCTTTGAAATAAAGTCTGTGACTGCTCATTGCCCGAGATCCTGGATGTTCATCTGCTCTGTGCTTTTGCTAGATGACCCCAGATACTTTCCATTTTGCACCCAGTTCAAAGTTTAACGAATGGTTTAATTTCTTCCCCTGCCCTTACTGTGCAGAGGCATCACCCTTGCTTTGTTCTTGTATTTGAAGCACCTTGAATAGTAATTGCTGAGCTGGTGTTCCCTATTACAGCTCACCTAACTTGGACTGTAAAGATCTCGGAATGGTGACCTTCTACTTGTCTCACTGCCATGGACCTGTTAAGCATTGCAAAAATAGAAAATGGGATTTGTGTTTAGGGTTTTAATGGTCAGGTTGCTGGTCTAGCCCCTGTTCTGCAGAACAGTTCAGTCCATGTTGTGGTGTTTTCAGCACTTTAGGAATAAAGAACTGTGGTTCATCAGGGATCTTAATCTAGAGTCCTCTTGCAGGAGTGCCACTTCAGCCAAGGACTCCTCAGCCACCTGCAATGTACCTAAAAGTGTTCAGTTTGTAGCTCAGGCTCCCTTTTCACTGAACCTTTCCTGGGCTTTCAGAGGGAGAAGTTTTTTCCTTCCTGAGATATTACTGCCTTTAAAAGCTGTTAGATCAGTGCTGCAGCTGGGCTGTAGCACACCCTGTGCAAGTCAGGCTGTGCTTGACTCAGAGAGCTGGCTATCCCAGGGGTGATGAGATTTAGACAACACTGGCTTTGTTTGCAGCTTGGTAGGGGCATCACCGAACTTAAACTTCATCCTGCTGCAACAGATGTAAGCTGCTTAGAGCTTTCAACACCCTTCCTCTGATTCAGGTCAAGCCATGAGCAGCCTACACTCTTGCTAGTGGCTGCTTGGAGCAGAACAACTCTTTGTTACTCCTTTGGAAAGCCCTGCACAAGCCATGGCATGACAGGGGCTGTGCATGGGCTTCTCACCACCTGGCTGTTGTGCCAGCTGGGCAGGGGTGCACAGGGCTTATGGCTGTGTTCGGCTGCTGCTGGCATCCCCGAGGCAGCAGAAAACACCATGTACTTATCTCCAGCTGCATGGCTTGCACCTACCCCAAAAATAGGCATGGAGCTCCCTGTGGAGCCTTCACTAAAAGCTCTATATATTTCTTTGGGTTTCTGCAGTAGGGCAGCTCTGGTAGTGTATAAGCAGGACCCTCCTGTAACCAGTGCAGAGCATGCTTTTGTTCCTGCTCCCCATCCCCTCACTGAGTAGAGATTTCATATCTGAGCCTGCTTCTCTCACTGTAAAATGGCATTTCTTCTATTTCAGCTGCACTTGGCTTCTTGACAAGACTTGTAAGTTGAGATACACTGCAGAAACTTAATCCTTTAAACATAGTTCCCCTAGAACAACATTGTGAGCCCAAAATCCCATCTCAGTTTGAGGAACTCCTGGTACTTTAACTACAGGGATGGAGGTAGAGAGAAGCACCCTACTTCCAATTTAAATTCCTAATTCATGACTTAGTCGAATGGTGCCTCTGAACAGTTCTGGCTTACCTGAATGAAGTATGTTGATACAAATATTTTTCAGGTTCTTTAAAAGTACCTTTTTTCCTAAGGACAAGAATGTGAGGTTACTGCTGCAGGCTCTTTATCTTTTCTTTTGCTCCTCCTGAGTATGTTTACTGAACTGTTAGAACTTCCATGTTCTTCCCTTCCCCTCTAGCCAGGTCTCTTATCAGCTCTTTTGATTGGTAATGTATCCAGGCTAGCAAAGGCTGAACATGCAAGTGTGGTGGGTAGCACCTGAATCTGCCACAAGATGTGAGCATGAGATGGTAAAGTATCTTCTGGGGTCAAGTAACTGAAAGGTACCAAACTGCTGTGAGCCAACAGCAATGCGACACTGAATTCTTTTGCTCAAGATCACTTTTGCAAGATGTGTTCAGAGTCAGTAAGTTGAGACAAAACAGAACTCTGCTAGCATTGCCTGTTGAGCAGGCTGCTGTGGTGTGAGCAGTGATCTTCCTGCTGGTGTCCAGGCATGCTGCTTAGGCAGAGCTCCATGTGGAAAAATGCAAGCACAGCCTATTTTCAACTACCCCTACCTGTCGTGGCGAGGGTGACCAAAGGAGGAAGAGGTCACTGGGTCCTGGAACAACAGGACCACAGGGCATGCTGCACGCTGTCAAACTGGGGTGCAGCATGAAGGAGCAAGAGGCTGAAGGGAGAAAGGAGAGTGAGGAAAATGAGCATAGGAGTACAAAGGGGAGCTGAAGACACCCCATTCTCCACATCCTGAAGTATAAGCCATCAGGAGCATCAGGCCACTTTGCTCGTGAAAAGGCTTCAGCTGGTTTTGGGGCAAATGAAGCTAATGGTGAGAGATTCCTATGAAATATTAACATGAGGGAATGAGTCCCCTTGCTTGCTTCACTGCAGGCAGGAAGCCCAGAGGCATCCCAAATAGGCTTAGTGTACTGAGCCATGCGGAGTGCCATCTCCATCAGTGACAAATGTTGCACATGAAATAAGGAGCAGGAAGTATTTGTCCACTGACTGGACTCTCCTACATGAGCAGAAAGTGTGTTGTATTCTGTCTCCTACAACGTGCAGAAGTTCATCTGAACCCTGCTGCACTAGATTAAAGACTTTTCTTCCCTCAGAAGACACCTACCCAACATCTTAAACCAAGCCATCTGCATGCTGCAGAGGCTGCAGCCCTTTGTAACAAAACTCAATGAGACTGTGGACAGAACTAACCCTCTCTGCATCCTTCCTTACCTCCGGTTCAGGAAGAAGCTGCAGTACAGACCATGGGTTGCTGGCACTATAATAAAGTTCTCTGTAAGGCATCTAAGTGGTGAGAAGAGTAACGGTGGACATCTCTAATCCCCTTTGTTTCCTTTCCAGTGTGTTCCATGGGAACCAGCAGTAGTCGGTTCTACAGTGCACTTGCCAAAACGCTGAGCAGCGGTGCTGTGTCCCAGCACCAGGACTGCCTGGAGCAGCCAGATTCGGCACGGCTGGATCCTATAGACCCCAAGGAGCTGCTGGAGGAATGTCAGATGGTGCTGCAGAAACGGCCACCCCGTTTCCAGAGGAACTTTGTGAACCTGAGCAAAACCACTGCCAGTAACCACCGCCCTATTCGGGTCATGCAGTGGAACATCCTTGCCCAAGGTAGGAGCTGCCACTAAGTTCAAACTGTGACTTTGGGATCAAACCCAGCAATGAAAACCTTTAAATGCAGATGTGCCTTGGTAGGGAGACTGGCAGAGCCAAGGGAGAGGTGAATTACATGAGACAGAACTGACTGAGGGGGAGATCTGCAGCACTTGAAGCAGTGGCTTGCCTCCCATTCTGTAAGAAAGCAAAGAAGGTCTCCCCTTGCAACTGTGATGCCCAGGGTAGCTCTGAATGCCTGCCCTGACTGAACACAATATACTCAAAAAGCTGTGATAACTTCTAGATAGATGTTAACCTCCAGAAACAACTCATCCTTCCCTGAGTTTTATTCTTTGTAAAGCTTCCCTATCATTTTCTCATGAGTTTGTCAGTGAACTATTCAGGGATTCAGATTCACTACAGCAATTCTTAATCTTTTACAATCATTGAACTTTTTTTTTTCTCAAGGCTGTAAATTATACAATAGCCTCACCTTAAAAAATAGAAATCCTCCATGTAGGGACGGCCTTAACATTCTGCAGCAGTCGCTCCTATCCCACTGTGCTTTTTCTGAGGCTTAAGGTATGGCTGCTGCCTGTGTCACAATGTAGCGACTTTTGGGAAGAGGGGGAAGATATCTTGTCATCTAATTTGTATGTGTAAGGGAACTGCTTTTGAGAGGCTTAAGGGTTTAGAGACTAAGTTCTCATGCTCATTGGCAAGCCTGACACCCTTAGAGTCAGCAGCTTCTGAGAAACCCATCACATGCACGTAAACCGATGTAAACTCGCGCTGCAACCCATCACTGCCTCTGGCACTGTGACTGCCTGCTCCCCTGGGGGCGCTGCAAGCAGCTGGCTCCCCAGAGTAGAGCCTTTGCCTGTGAGCTTTGCAGACCCTATGGAGGAAGACCCTTATTCTAGTTGTGCCATAACTTCCTTATCTTTTTTCCTCCCCTCCCTGCTAATTTCAGCTCTTGGAGAAGGCAAAGACAACTTTGTTCAGTGCCCCATGGAAGCTCTGAAATGGGAAGAGAGGAAATGCCTCATCCTGGAGGAAATCCTCACATACAAGCCTGACATATTGTGCCTGCAAGAAGTTGACCATTACTTCGATACCTTTGAACCCCTCCTCAGCCGACTGGGCTACCAGTGCACCTTCTTCCCAAAGCCGTGGTCACCGTGCCTGGATGTGGAGCACAACAACGGCCCAGATGGCTGTGCCCTGTTCTTCAGCAGGGAGCGCTTCCAGCTGGTCAGCAGCACCAACATCCGCCTGACTGCCATGCAGCTGAAGACCAACCAGGTGGCCATTGCCCAGACGCTCAAGTGCAATGAGACTGGAAGGCTGTTCTGCATTGCTGTCACCCACCTGAAAGCCCGCACAGGCTGGGAGCGGTTTCGGTCTGCACAAGGCTGTGACCTGCTCCAGAACCTGAAGAGCATTACCCAGGGTGCAAAGATCCCACTGATCATCTGTGGAGACTTCAATGCAGAGCCAACTGAGGAGGTCTACAGAGAGTTCTCCAACTCCAGCCTCAACTTAAATAGTGCATACAAGCTGCTGAGCCCCGATGGGCAGTCAGAGCCTCCATACACCACCTGGAAGATCCGGCCCTCGGGGGAGTGCCAGCACACGCTGGATTATATCTGGTATTCCCAGCATGCCTTGAACGTGAACTCAGCCCTGGGCTTGCTGACTGAAGAGCAAATTGGGCCCAACAGGCTCCCTTCATTCAATTACCCTTCTGATCACCTGTCTCTGGTGTGTGACTTTAGTTTTAATCAAGACCCTGACAGACTGCTATAAGGTGTTGGAATACCACCTGGTATTGCCGTGTCTTAACTCGCCACTGTTTTATTTTGGAGAGAACTTTTAAAGCTGGAAGCTCCTGGAGGATGAGGAAATGCCTTTGGTTAGACATCATTTCAGGCCCTTGCTTGAAGTTACCCATGTCATTACTTGTTAACCTGGACCCTCCTCCAAGAGAGGAAGAAAAGAATCAGTGTTCTCTTGGTGGTGGTTTTGCCATGTCAGGGTTTGAAAAATGGAAGGAAAATGAGCTTTATCCTTTCACTAACCCCTGTGTTTAAGGATTTAATCCTCTAATGAATGTGGAGGCCTTAGTATTTAAATCCAAACACTTGTGTTTGTAAAACAACTTGCCCTAACAGCATGCTAATTTTATTTATTCCATGCTAAGCTTATGCAAGTACCAAAGGGAAGGAGGCCCCACTACTCAGTGAGATTCTCTTCAGTCTTTTCTTCTGCTGCAGTAATGCAGTTTAGACATGAACAAATCTAAGCTTACGTTATTGTTGTCTTCTCCTTTTTACATGACTTGAGAGAATTTCACTAACAGTGAATGGGCAATAGCACAGTGTGAGGAAGGCTCCATTCAGTAAAAGCAGGTGAGGAAACGGAGGCAAACAACATCACACAGCAACATCCTCGCTTTTCCAGGTGAATGTGCACGTGTCCATTACACGCCTGTGGCCTGTAAGTGTACACACTGTGACAGTTACCTTTGCCTCTTCTGTGCTTCCCTCCACAGGACACATTTGTCCAGGCAGCATTTCCTTCTCTGCTTCAAGTATTACTTTTCTAAATGGTTTAAATTTGTAGTCCTGTCAATCTTGCTGTTTCAGTAAAGGGCCAATCTTCATGTTCAGATACTTTCTTTTACTTCTCTTCAAAATCTGAAGATACACTGGAACCTGTAAGAAGATAAAATTTATTTATGGAGAGAAGTTGGTGATGCTGTGTCTGACTTGGAGTAATACAAAATGCATTAATGAGCCTCCTTCCATGGCCCAGGGCAGCTCTGGCAAAGCACTCAGGACTGTTTGAGCTGGAAGTTAGTGGTGATGCTACTCATATTCCAGACTTCTGTCCCCGAGCCCTGTAGTTCTGGTCTTGCAAGTTGGCACAGCTGCTTTGCTTTCCACACAAGTACTCTCTCTCAGACTTGAAATTCCCAAATGCCACAGCAAATCTGGATAAAGAAAGTTACCTTTGGCACTGCTCTCTCTCCCCTACCTGAAGGTGGTGCCTAGACTCTATTACTGTAAATATTCCTCTTTCCAACAGTTGTGTGGAGCTACAAACCTGTCCAGTACTGCAGTGCAGGGTGCAAGAATTGCCCTTGAGGGCTAAGCACACTCAGCAGAACAGGCACTTCACAGCAGGCAGCTGGGTGTCACTTCCTTTGAAAGGTCATTTGAAGAGCAAGGAATGCCACAGGTACCTGCTTTACACTGCCCGTAAATCACTCACTGTACTTGTGTTGCTGGTAAGTGAAACACAGGACCTGCAACTGGAAGTCCCAGATTCCCACACAAACACACCCCCTTCCAGGTGAATGAAGGCAGTGCTGTGCTGCATTTCCCCAACATGTTCTGCATGTATTCTGACCCTTGTGGGATGATGCTAGTGATCTTGCTTCCAAGCAGAGCTGCTCAGGCCCCTCTAACCAGACTGGAATTCAGGACTGTTCCAGCAAGGGTAGCTTTTAAATTCCCCAAAGCACTTTACAGTCAAGGACTCCAGTTTTCTTGGTGAATATTCTTTACCAGGCCCATGTGACATCAGCCAGCCAAGGCTTCCTTAAGGGCAAATCTTTCCTGTGTCCCTGAAAGCCAGAAGTGGCTCCCCTGAAGGAAGATTTTGGGCCAGAAATGAGACAGTCCTACTCTCCCACAGAAAGGCAGACCTTTGAGCATCCCTGCGATAAGCGTGGTGTACCAGCTAGACTGAGACAGCTTCCTTTTTATGGTGCTGCCCTCAGTTACTCTCTGAGGAGGTAAGATGCAGTGCTTCTCCTTTAGGGTTCTCTCCCATTTCTTAGATGCTCCCTCCAATGAGCCTTGCAGGGAGAAATGATACAATTGCTCATTAATGGAGGCATCTGTAGATAAACACTTCTAAAAGCAACACCACAATGCTGACCTGTAAGATGGCACCATTACTAAGTTAAATCCTTGCTCACTTACCACATAAAGTCACACCAGAGGCTGAGGTTTCCATTCAGGCCCTTCTGGCAGTTTCTAGAACTACACTTATGGTAGAAAGCTGTGACCTGAGAGCAAAAACAAACACACATAAAACCCAAACCAATGAAACAAAACCAAACCACCAAAAAAGACCTTAATTTCCATTTTACTTTTGCTTAAGTAACTCCATTTTCCTAAGGACAGCCAAAGGTGTCCATCAGTGTGGTTTTGCTTCAGTGCTGCCAAGGCATAGAGTCATCACACGAATTATGTCAGGCTTTATTTACCATCAGGAGCAAAAGTATTGCAGCTACGAAACTCCCACTGTCAGTCTCACAGGGTGATGACACTTGCTGTCTAGGCAATGCTTACACCATTTTCCTCAGACCCCTGCTTTCAATGCTAACTCTACCACAGAAGAAATCAAATTGCAGAGAAATGGCAGGATTTCGATGATTTTGCCATCACTGCAGAGCCCTTCTGAAGCATAGAGAGTTGGGATTCTTCATTCATCCTGGCCTGTGACAGTAGATGTTCAGTGCTTCATGTCCTTACAGGGTAACTTTGCACACAGGGGGAGAGTGGGATACCTGAGAGAAGACTGGGTGGGGACTTCTCCCCAGCATATGGCAGGTCTTACTGGTGCCATACTCAGAAAACCACACATCCCTGCTTGTAGCACAACAGTGCAACCTTTTCTGCTGTTTTGGTAACAGGTAGACAAGATGTAGGAATTAGCTGGAAACTTCTCAGTCAGCTTCACCTTTTTAGTCCAGTGCTTACTATAAATAGGTACTTTGCATACAAACTCCTTTGGAGAACTTCAAAGAAATATTATCACAGTATCACAGTCTCACAGTATCACCAAGGTTGGAAGAGACCTCACAGATCATCAGGTCCAACCCTTTACCACAGAGCTCAAGGCTAGACCATGGCACCAAGTGCCACGTCCAACCTTGTCTTGAACAGCCCCAGGGACGGCGACTCCACCACCTCCCTGGGCAGCCCATTCCAGTGTCCAATGACTCTCTCAGTGCAGAACTTTCTCCTCACCTTGAGCCTAAACTTCCCCTGGCGCAGCCTGAGGCTGTGTCCTCTCGTTCTGGCGCTGGCCACCTGAGAGAAGAGAGCAACCTCCCCCTGGCCACAACCACCCCTCAGGTAGTTGTAGACAGCAATAAGGTCACCCCTGAGCCTCCTCTTCTCCAGGCTAAACAATCCCAGCTCCCTCAGCCTCTCCTCGTAGGGCTGTGCTCGAGGCCTCTCACCAGCCTCGTTGCCCTTCTCTGGACACGCTCAAGCATCTCGATGTCCCTTCTAAACTGGGGGGCCCAGAACTGAACACAGTACTCAAGGTGTGGTCTAACCAGTGCAGAGTACAGGGGCAGAATGACCTCCCTGCTCCTGCTGGCCACACCATTCCTGATGCAGGCCAGGATGCCACTGGCTCTCTTGGCCACCTGGGCACACTGCTGGCTCATGTTCAGGTGGGTATCAATCAGCACCCCCAGATCCCTCTCTGTCTGGCTGCTCTCCAGCCACTCTGACCCCAGCCTGTATCTCTGCATGGGGTTGTTGTGGCCAAAGTGCAGCACCCTGCACTTGGAGCTATTGAATGCCATCCCCTTGGACTCTGCCCATTGCTTCTGCTTTGTCTTATTCAGCAAGAGGCCAGCCTGCTGCACTGAAATGCTTTGGCCTACTGTAAGTATCAGTATACCGAATACTTTTTCAATAGGACGAAGCAAGAAGATTTAACTTTTTTTCCTATGTGGCAGTATGACTTTTACAGTAAAAATGTCTTCAAAGATCTTCTTGTGGCCATCTGCCTTGTAAGCACACCAAGGCTAAAAAAGATTCAACAGATTCCTTCAACTCAAGCTGTAGGAGAGCCACAAGCTTCAAGCTAGCTGGAGGAAAAACTGAATTTACTGAAAGGCACAAGCTGTTGCAAGCTTGTTAAAACGCTCTCTCTCAGAGAACAATTAGATCAGAGGTAGGTAGTGTCCCCTGCATCTTCTTCTCTTAATGAGCTTTGTACCGGCTGTCTGAACTGTCTCTACAAGGCAGAAATTGAGATTAGCTTGTTCTGGCTGTGACAACCTTCACACATAACTGAGACCCCTGTTGCATCTGTCATGGCAAGTAACAGCTGAGGTTTCAGGTACCTCTCCATTTTCTCATCAACTCTTGACTGCCCCTGGCTCGCTGATTCTCAGTCGTCTCAGATGTACAGCTCCAAAGTCCTAACGCTGATTAAATCAATTAGTAGAGCATCCCAAGAGCTCAGGCTTCCCTGCAGCACTTTGCCTGGATCACTTGAGTTGTGTCAAGGCACAAAACCCGTTACTAAGCAAGATGGACCTTGTCCAGGAGCGTATGAGTGGTTTCCAGTACAGGATTGCCCTTTCAACTTTCCTTGCCATAACCCAAAAATGTTGATACTCAGAACTTTATTCCAAGCTGCAACTCACAGTTACATTTTTTGCTACAGATTACACAGCATTACCATGTCCATCCTACAGCTTTTTACATAGCAGTTATTTCAAAAAAAGGATGTGTCTCTATCTGTAAAATCAGTGATACCAGGGCTGTAGCTGTCTCAAAGCCTTCTGGATAAAGCATGCTCACTTCATACTGGAGTTTCATTCCAGCAACGTACCTAGGAAAGTTACTACTTGCCTGCACTCTTCTATGTGAGCCACCAGCCTCAAAGGCAGAAGCTCGTCCTGCTTTCAGAGCTCTGTTCAAGCAGACAGGCTGGAATCACTGCCTGACTGAGAACAATGTTGCCCATTTATGCTTCATAGAATCATAGAAACATAGAATGGTTTAGGTTGGAAGGGACCTCAAGAGTCATCCAGTTCCAACCCCCTGCCACAGGCAGGGGCACCTCCCACTAGAACAGCTTGCTCAAGGCAGGCCTCACCCAACCTGACCTTGAACAACCCTAGGGAGGGAGAATTCACAACCTCCCTGGGCAACCTGTTCCAGTGTCTCACCACCCTCACTGTAAAGAACCCTTTCCTATACTTCCAGCTAGCAGCTAAATTAACAAAGGCACATATGGAAAGGTTCATGAGAAGGGTCTTCATTGTTTGAAGCCAAGTACTCCTCCCATGTCACAGTGCCCGCTCAAAGAGAGATTCTCCAAGCACTTGATGCACTTCTGCTGAATGCCTCCTGGCAGGCGGCAGCACGTGTGTTGCTCACCAGGTGGCCAGGGGAGTCAAAGGACCATCAGCAGCTCTGCAGCAAGATGCATCACCACCAGCAACACCTCAGAGCACTGCTGTGTCTACCTACCTCACCAGCAGTGGAGATGGACACCTTTGTTCATTTTGGTCATTGCATGAGTAAGTCTTGGCTCTAAACTAAGCAGAGGTCATCGGCTGGAGATCCTGTTTCCATGAACAGAGTTTGTCCCAATTTGACTTCCAGTGTATCTAAACTAGGTGTCGGAAAGATCTTAGCCACAAACTCCAGAGACAGGCATTTCATGCTCTGAGACATCACATCTCTCACACCCTATCAAGTAACAGCCATTTAGAAAAGGATTTCTTACAGACAAAATTCTGCTACTTTTCTCTCTTCTAGCTTGTTTGTTCTACCTGCCTCTCTTCACACTGCTCCATTTCCCTTTACCCAGAACATTAGTGCCTCTGAAACCACCCAATTAGTCAGCCCACTGCACAGCTTCCCCCTACCTCTTCCTTTGCAACATAAATCCTCTTCCTTCTCCTACATTTCCTCCTGCGAAGTCTTTGTCATCCACCCCAAGTCAGACCTACAGCTCACCTGTGACAAATTTTGCTTCTTTGGGTTATCTGCTGGTGGAAGGGACTGCCGTCTTCTACACCCTGCTTTTGCACCTGGTTTGCTTTGTTCATTCGCTCCTCCTTAAACTCTGCTTAACAGCACGAAAAAGGATCTTTTCCGGATGACTTCCAAAGTTCCCCACATGCTGGCCTGGCTGTAGGGAGCTATTCCCCATATTCCTTACTGGAAGGCAGAAGAGGACTTACTGCTAGGACTCTAGAGGCAGCTCATTTTTCCGTATAAAAACTTAGAGGGAAAGTGAACTCCAATGTAAGGATTTCATTCTGGTCCCCTTTACAGTTACTGAAGACCTTGGTTCCAGATTTGTGTTAAAATTGCTCCTCCAGGCACAAAGTGCTTAGATAATCATCAAGGAATTATTTCAAGATTACCTGAGCTCCTGCTCTGAAGATTTTCCAGGGCATCTCACTAGGAACTTGGTTCCCCACAACTTGACATGCTGCTGCAAGTTACTAAACGGCTGTAGTGCCAGCATGGTCTCCATGAGAACAGGGTAAGCTACCCTGCTTCTATTTTAAGCCAAACTCTTGCACATGGACTGAACTATGGAGGAGGTTGTGTACTGTGTGTCCTCACTCAAGCTTTACCCTGTAACATATCAGGGCAATTATAAATGGAAAACCTATTTAGATACTTACTTCATTCAGAAAAGACACCACCTACCTCAAGTCATGTATTCGTGCTGAAACCAAAGCAGTGACAGTTGGAAATGTCAATGGCAACAACATGAGAAGGACCAGCAGTGTAATTTAGTACTTCTCTTTTTTCAGTTTCTACCTACCTGTACTTCTTGCCTCTTTCACATATTCAGAGTGATTAATTAGTACATTGGAGGAGCCAAGTCTGCTCATTTCTACCTTTCCTTTGCAATGTAGGTGTAGCTGGAAGAACCGTGAGGTAGTTAAAAGCTCTAGAAGTTACTGATTCTGAGAGTCATTTAAGCAAATCCTGCCTTTTCTGCATTAAAACATGGAAACAAATACAAAGTTACCACTTCTCCTCAACTGTA
Organism: Tricholaema leucomelas; assembly: GCA_013400475.1. Classification (NCBI taxonomy): domain Eukaryota; kingdom Metazoa; phylum Chordata; class Aves; order Piciformes; family Lybiidae; genus Tricholaema lacrymosa; species Tricholaema leucomelas. The sequence continues at coordinate 103,992 of WAAF01001956.1, read as the reverse complement.
AGACAATAACTCTTCTTAAGCTACCCAAGTCATCCCACAATGCCAGAACCATGATGCAAGAACACTCTGTATGCTCCCTGTCCTGAAAAAACAAAAAGTAGGCCCTTGTCAGAAGTTACCTCACCAATTACTGCAAAATTCTCAGGCACTCCAATGAAAAATATTCTGGTATGCTCTGTGGGAAAACTGGACAGCCATTCAGAGCACCAGAGTGCTGAGTGCTTCCAAATTTCGACAGTGTACTAGCTCATCTTAAGCTGAATGCCTGGAAGATCTCAAATAAACAGAAAAGGTTAACACGTTGAATGGAGAAAAAAAAATAAAAAGCAGACCAAACACCATTAGATTTCAGTTCTATATTTTCAGTAAAACCTACTTGAATACACTTTGAAACAAGAGTACAACAAAATAGAATATACTTCAAATGTTGAATATACAAACTATTATAGTTCATTCTGAACACTGGTACTTCCCTCTTTACTTCAACTAAAAAAAAAAAAAAGGAATTTACAGGTTTAGAACTACTTGACAAAAGCTCATGCTAGGCGTGACCTTCTCAAGTGACAGAGTAGAGCTGAAACTGAAATATCTGCAGAGATGTCAAGGCTAAGTGAGAGACACAGGCATGTTACAGCAGAAGGCAGAAAGCCTGCTGCTATTTTGTCCACAATTAAGAAATTCCGACAGACTTTTAACTACCATACAAAATATGTTACATGTAATTCTATAACAATACTGTGCTAGGTACAAGATCTTTAAAAAATTGGGTTTTAATAAAAAAGCTTTACTCAAACAAGCCATTAGCTTATTTCAAGAAAAGTAACTGAAAATCAAATCAGTCTAAGGCTTTTCATTTTGAATCTGCTGAAGCTGTATGATACAAAAACGAAAATCCCTCTAGGTCTCTGTCTTCTTTTAGAAGCTCTTTAATCTCCTTTATTTCACATTCTACAATACCTAATAGCAGAGTTTTTCACATAGCACCAGTTGAGTACTGTGGGCACACAGTAGTAATTGCTGGTATGCATCTAAAATGCATCAAATTTGCCATCTGTAACGAGACCTTCCTCTTCTCCTGACACCTAATGACCAAGTCAGACCTCTTGCACTGCTCTTTTAGTGTTCCAGGTCTTAGTGTAACTTGGTAGCGTAGTGAACTGTTTGGTCCCTTTCCAGTTCCATCTATCTTCCCTTCTCCACAGGTTCAGCTCTTTCCCAACTGGAAGAGGCAGTTTTTGTCAGCATATCAATGTGGTTCAATTCCCAGTGAAATAGGAGAAAATAATATCTTTTTTTTTCCTCCAAGAGGTCTTCAACACAATGCACATTTATTAACATCTCTCAACATTCCTCCTTGCCTTGGGTGGCAGCATCATCCGTTGCCCTCCCCCAGTTTCGTCAGCATATTCCAAACCGTAACAGCCTATGAGACCACATGGAAGTAAACTTTTCCTCACTTCTCACAGGTGAGGATTCCTTCTGTTTTTATTGTCACAGGCAGGGTGATAGCTGAGGGTGTGCTAACTACTACTACGTGGGTCACAGTCTTGCTTCCATCTGCTGGCTTCTCCTCTTTTACCAGCTGCAGCATTTTCACTTCTCGCTCCTGCTTTAAAGCAGCTATGTCTGACTTAACTTCTGGGCTTTTTATAACGGCGCTGATCACCCTAGAAGGAGTCTGGCCAGACGCCTGCTGAGCAGGCACTGATAATCTCATTACTGGTGTCCCATGAGCTATGGACACTGGGGTTAGTGCTCTGACAGCCAGTGGGGCTCCCACGATGTTAATACCTCCTGACCCAGACAGGCCTGTTTTTGTCTGTAATTGACACTGCGTGAGATGGGTTGCAGGGATGGTAATGATTTTGGCAGGTTGCATGGTGATTTTGTCTCCATTTTCAGCAGAGGTTGGCACTATGGTAGGGATTGTTTGGATGACCACCTTTGAAGTCGTGGGTGTTGGACTCGTGTTGGTTGTTAGTGGTGACCCTGCATTCACTGACTGCACTGCCATGGTTGAGATTTTCTGTCCCAGAGAGGTCATCACGACAGGCACTTGCATTGCTACACGTACAGTCCTGCCAAATAGAGAAGCACAGAATCACAGAACTGTTGTGGTTGGAAAAGACCTCTAAGATCAGTGAGTAAAACTACTGACCTAACACCACCATGGCCATTAAACCACATCCCAAAGTGCCAGGTCCACACATTTCTTGAACACTCCCGAGATGGTGACTCCACCACCTCCCTGGCTAACCTGTTCCAATGCCTGACTACTCTTTTAAGCCAGAAGACAGGGCACCATTTGAGATGACAACAGCAACAGACAAATCCAGGATTTACACACTTCTAATTGTGTCATTATTTTAAACCAAACCAAACTAAAAAAAAACCAAGCCTTTTGCACATCAACTAATAGGACTCTGGAATCTTAGCAGCACTCATACCTCTTTTCTTCCCCTCTCTCTCTACACAGTGCTGAAATAAGAAAAGGGAAGCATGCTGGCAGCTGGCTAATACAGACCTGGGAGCTGTCATTGCTGGTACAGTAGTAGTAGTAGTTGAGGGACGAGACGATGATGTATCGTGTGCTGGTGAGGCAATGTTCACAACTCTGGTGACTGCTTTTTCTGATCTAGTACAGTTTAATTGAGGGGAGTTTTTTCCTCCACGTGCAGAGGTTGCTGCTTTTAAAAGATTTTCTGCAGATAAAGACACTCTTTCCAGTGACTTTTCATCTGCAGACACTGACAAATCTTCGTTGCAGGACTCACTTTTGTCCTCATCTATGACAACTATATTTTTTGGCATCTCCTTAAACTGATATACAAGCCTCTGTCCCTCAACTTTTGCAAGGATTCCTCTTTGATAGTAGTATCTGCAAGAAAAGTACAATTAAGTAACCAACATTGTGATAGATTTTGAAGAAAACATTCTGTGTTAACAAGAAAATCTGGTCTACAGTGTGAGAAGGTATGGAAAGAGTCTAGCAGAGCACACTGACAAAGTATCTGAAGGATCCAGCTAAAAAAAAAATCTGACCTTTTACATGCACACTTCAGAAATTAACTTGAAAATTTAGGTAACCTAAAAAGCAACAGGAGCTGCAAGGCAAGCCTCTGATTATTTTAAATAGGCTGAGTCAGCAAGAAGGCAAAGCTTTTAAAATTCCACAACTAGTAAATTTCTACAGGCAAAATTAAGAATCAGATTTTAAATTGCATAAGACAGCTTAAGAGTATCAGTTTTACCTCAGAGCTCTTCCCATAGTCTCATAGTTCATGTCAGGTTTGTTTTTGTGTTTCCCCCACAGTTTGGAGACAGCTTTCGAGTCCACAAGTTTGAAGATACCCTTCTCTCGCTGAGTCCATTTAATATATCGAGGACAAGTGTTTTTGTCCTGGAGAAGGTCCAGAAGGAACTCCCACAAATATGTTGTATTTCCTAAAATCCGAAGATGTTTAAATATTAAAAACCCACTTCTGAAGAGAACAGAAAGTTCTCTATATATAGGTAACTCTGAGTGGCCTGCATTAGCAGCAAATGTTAACGAGGGGATGGTATGTAGTGCAAGCTGCATATACTCATTCTTTCTGCTCAGTAAAGCTTCAAAAATATTTACATTCTGCAAAGAGCTAATTCAAGTGATCTGCTACATAGCACAGGAGCCTGTTCGATCCACCATCCATTCTCACTTACTGAGAAGTGTGGGAGAGCATTCCAAATCACTACAGCCTACATCTGTTCAGCAGAGGCAGAACAAGTGAGTTCTCCATTTTCTTCTCTCCTCTGCTGCAATGGGGAATGGAACCAAGGGACAAGAGGATACAAACAAGGGATTTTTAAAAGGCCTCAAACTTTCAACTGTGCTAAGTTTGCAACAACAGCTTCTGGATCTCTCCAGCATCTGGGACTCTTGCACCTCTCTCTGACAGCCCCATGTTCTGACCTTCCCCAAATACATGTTGCAGAGTGACCAAGGTCTTTCTAGGTGCAAAGCCACTCCCAACTTCTTGCTAGCACTATGGCAGAAATCCCATGCACCTTTCTCTAATTAGGGGGATAAAAAAACAAGTTAGCCTAGAGAAGAGTTTGCTGTATTTCTTCATGTTCAAGAGGTGCACCACTGGAGGAGCTCCAGGACAGGGTTTACAACAGTATCAGGACAGTATAAAAGGTGACATAGAAGTTGTCTGCACTCTGTAATACTTGCATCTGGGAAAATAAGTTTCCAGTTCTTCCTGGATAATAAAATGAAGGGCACGATTAAATCAGCTGCTTCACTTTGCATCACAAAGTATCAGGAATGCAGAAAGGAAAGAGAACTTTTATGACCAACAAATCCTTTCCAATTGTGCTATTCCCCTCTTACACAACTTAACCTTGCTGCAAAATTAATTCCTTGTTTTCCAAAACCACAATGCATTAAAAAAAAAAAAAGAACCAAACCACAAAACCCAAACCAATATCATCTCTCAGTTCATAAAACAGCTATAGAGAGAAATCTGCAGTATAGACAGAAACTAGAAAAGACAGAAACACAGGCCTCCTTTCTCTGTTATTTGTGCAGCAAACTAGGAGTTGGGACACTTTACAAGTACCATTCAGATAATGGAAACCTGTAACAATGAAATCAGAATTAGAAGGAAAGCTAAGACATAAAAATACTCAAAAAAATAAAATTCCATGAGGTGTACTTTAAGTACAGCAGATGCAAAATTGCTTGTCTTCACTGCAGCCCACTTCTATACCCAAATCCCAAGACAGCAGAAGTGGCCAGCACAGGGCAGCTTAATGACTGTTTGCAGTGTTTTTTATGAGCTAATATTTGCACATCAGTCTCATTCTTCCACACCCAGAACTGACAAATGTAGAGTTGTACCCAGATAAGGAATCACAAACAGCAGAGATCTTGCTTTCAAACAAACTCCAATAGTGGAGTTGGCCACTGCACACTCTTTCAGCTGGCATGCTGCCACTGAAAGCCACCAAACTTAATTTCTCCTAGCGATAGAACCACCTCCAAACAATTTTCAGTGCACTAAGTGGGAAAGAGATACTCATTTTTCATCTGTAACCAGGGGAAGAGCTGTTAACACTGTATGCCAACTCAAAGGTGAGCAAACTTCCTAGTCTGTCTCTCAGCTGAATGAAAAACAGAGGCTTGCAGTGCAGGAAAAAAACGTATCAGGAGCAACAGCACAACAATATGATTCTGCAGCACAAAGTTCTTCCGTCACAGCATTTGCTTTTCCCCTGAAGCTAAAATGAATCTGTTAGTCCAGCAACATATGCTCACTGAAGAGGGCATATGCCAACTAAGAAAATATGTTTTCAACCATCACCATTACAAATGCCTATAAGCTGCTTCTACTTCAGAAGAAGCCTTTCAGCAGTAGCTGAACAAATACATGTCTACCAGTAAATTAACACACAACACAAAAGACAGTAGAAGTCAATAAATACAAACCAAAGGAAATAAAAACTAAAAAAGAAGAGTGCATTGCAGGACAGGTCCACATATCCTTGTGCTAGATCTTATACAAAAGTAATTTGAAGACACTGACTACAACAACTAATACTCTAACCAAGTCAGTACAAATTCACTGAACAAACCTTTAAAAGATGTGCATTTCCTGTCACCAACACAATGCAAACACAGCTGCTTAATTTAAAAAACTTCATAAATGGAAAAATATACCTTTGCCTTCTCTAGGTTTCTTCTTTATACCTAGATCTGGAGAGCCATCAGACAGAGCTGATTGTTGTGTCTTCGGTTTACGGCCAGCTGCACATAAAGCACGGGGGAAAAAAAGTCTTTACCATCTGCAGAATCAAAGTTTGCATTTGCTGAAAGAAGCAGTTCATGCATTTTTTCTCCCCTGCCATCTCTCTACTACAGACATGGATAAACTTCAATTCTTAGGTTATTAGTGCTGCACATCCAGTTTAATTCGTCATTTGGCTGCATATTGCATAGGGAGATGTATCTCAATTTCTGACAAGTTAATGGCAGGTGAGATAAGCACCATCTGTATTTAGTAAAACTCCAATTTATTTGCTTTCTTTAAGTCCAGCCTCTTTTACTCTAAAATGTATTACTCCTTCTGCTGCTTTGTTTTTGTATTTCTAGTAGGGGTGCTGACCAAAGCATCAGTTCTCCCAAGGAAATGACTCCTGAAATCATTACCACTGATTTCCAGCTTGCACCTGCCCATCAAAGGCTGCCCCTGGGCACACGAGCAGTGCCTCAGGGGATAGGCTACAGCAGAATATCACAACAGCTATGAAGCTGCAGACAGCTCTGGGCACTGCTAGGAGGACTACCCGCTCCAAAGTGCCCCCAGCTGCCCACGCAGGGCTGCCCTGTCCAGGCTCACTGCAGACTGGCAGGTCTTCCAACACCTCCTCCTACCCTTCACCTACCCTGCCAGAAGCCTCAGGAGGGGACTCCTTCCTCAGCAGACTGAGCTGCCAGCCTTCCTGTGCCAGGGAAATCCTCCCCAGCAAGACCTGCAGCTTCTTCATCCTTTCACACTTCAGTGACCTTTTCACTCAAGGTAAACAGGCCCAAGCAGGGAAGAGGATCGCACCCCACAGCAGCTGGCCGTGGGCAAGCAGCAACAATTAACTCTCCTACCCCAGGAGCAAGAGCATGATACTTTGCTGATGAGCAATGTTCTTCATTAAACACTGAACCTGAAATGGCATTAAGTATGAAGTGCAAAGTTATGGCTCTGTAACTATGGCTACATGAACTTACATACTTAAGAGCAGGAATTTGGATTCTGTCCCAGAAAAAAATATTTACAAGACAGCCTTCATAAAATTTCCGACCTTCCAGAGTACAGCCCTGCAGCACAAGGTGTCCAGTCGAATGCACAGGAATTGTTTAAATCTAGCCTGTGACCACAGCTACAGAAAAGCTTTCATCACCATTTACTTGCTTATGCACTCTACAGTGGAGTTGCTGACACCTGTCATGTGTGGGTTAACTAGAATTAAAACTCATAGAGCTTAGACTGGGATCACTTTCTCACTGCACTGCATTTTTATTCCTCTAAATTACAAGTAAATATTTCATCCTAGCATCTCTGGAACCTCTAATAGAACAATATTCCTCATTATGAAAATTGTTTTGCTACCCATAAAACTGCCAGACCAAAGAAAGAAACCTCACCACGTGCCAGCCTCTCATTTGGTAGCTCCATGCTTAGAACTGGAACACTGTTATGAACATTTTCTCCTCGAGACATGCCAGTCAGACAAGGAAAAAACTTCTCTCTCACAGGGAAGGAAGATCTTGGACTAATTTTGTAAAGTGATTTATGGTTTTCTAAGTCAGTATCTACCCTGACACTTCCCTGGAAGAACTCCAAATCTACCTGCTCTCCAACTACATCTGTATTTCAGGCACCAATGGTTACCCACACATGTCCTCTTTGAGTCCTTCTCTACCCTTGACTTCATAAACTGTTCTTAAAAAGAATTATCATACTATTTTTTTTCTTGCTGCAGACTCTTTCTCCAAGAACTCAAAGAAGCAATCAGGTCATCTAACCTATCTCCACAAATATCAACTGCACCCATGTAGTAGAGCACATCAGAAAGACATTTCTGAGATCGCTCCAAAGATCCATACAGACCTTTTTTCTTCTTCATTGGTTCGTGGATGTCAAGGGAAGCTGTCACGGGAGATGCATCCATTGGCTCAGATTCTTCGGTTGACACCTCCACCACAGTTTCTGTGATCACATCAGGTCTCATGGCTGCATGGATGAATTCTGGGGTTGACACACAAGGAGGAACAAAAACTTCCACTATGAAGTGGGGTGGAAAAAAGCATCTGATGAAGTTTCTACAAAGCATATTCAACAGTATAGCAAGATTCTGCTCCCAACAGCCTGTCACCTACAAAATCAATCCAATCCCAAAAACCATGCACAGTTGCCAATATTGTTAGGCAAAAGGCAAGTATCACAGCAAAAAACTCATCTTAAAACAAATTAGAGCTTAATTGCTGATCTTTATTCCAGTCTCCACGTCCTGTTCTGTAGCTTTTGTGTTTCACTTTGACCATTATTTCATCCAACATACATGAAGTAACTTCACAAGGAGCATCATGTTGAAGTAATCATCAAGTTTTGGTTTTTAAACTGGCAACACTGTGCAACACAGAAAAGCAGTTAAAGATACCTTTCCTTTAAAGAACTCTTTATTTTAGCAATTCTAAATGTGCAGCTCACAGAATAATTGGGGTTAGTGGTGACCTTTGGACAGCACCTGGTCTAACCCCACATTCAAACAAGGCCATCTAAAGCCTGCTGCCCAGGACCATGTCCAGACAGCTTCAGAATAACTCCAAGGAGAGAGGCTCTACAGCCTCTCTAGGCAATCTGTACCACTGAAAAAGTATGTCCCAATGTTCAGGTGGAAAAGTTCATTTTAAACGTGTAGCTAATCAAGTATCTAACAACCACCCTCAGAAAGATAGTCTGATCTGTAACCAGGTGGAGAAACAATGTAAAAACTCAAACAACTCAGTAATTTTGAAATAAGCAAGCAAATATTTTAAAGAGCACACAGCTGCCCACAGAAGTAGGTTTCCCAATTTGCTTGTTTAACTCGTTAGTGGAAGGAAAAATGGCTGACAGAGCAAAAAACGCAGCTGACATACCAGGGCTTCTGGCATCTCTCAGACAGGTAGGAGACTCCATATGAAGCAAGGCTTCAGCAGCTTCAATTGTCTTATCTGTGCAGTGCACATTGTTTCCATGAACCGATGCCTCCACTGCAGAAAGGCAGAAAAAAATCAGTTTACTGCTACAAGTCCACTTGAATCTCTGTGCAACTGCACTGCTCAATCTCAAACATGAAAATCCAAAATTGCCAGATGTCTTCACACCTCGTAACACCTTTCTGTCAACAGAAGTGCTTAGAGAAGACATGAGACTAGCAGAACCAACACTGTCACTTCTTAAAACTAGACTGCTAGTTTGAAACCAAGCTCCTAATTTCTATGAGGTGTTCAAGAGCTTACAGAAGCAGACTTATGGGATTTGTCTTCAGCTTTCAAGTCACTCAGAACAAACGAGATCGTAATGAGGATGGTTATACATATATATAAATATAGTATTAGTCTATTAAAAAAATATATCCAGTTTTGGTTTATTACATTAAAAATACCTGAGCGGGATTTAGCAAGCGCGGTTGTGAAAAAATACATATATATATATAAAAAAAATATATAAAGGGTTCTTTTTTTTAAGTTATAACTAAGGGAAGAAAGAAAAAAAATCCCTTTTTCTAAGTTATGAAAGGTGATAAAAACTAAGTCATTTAAGTAACTTGAAAAGAAGACTTTTATGTTCAATACAGTGCAGAGCACAGGAACCCGAACACTGCAGCAACACTCCCCTTCTCCCCCAACAATCAATTAAAACAACCACCCTGTTCGAGGCCAGCTCCATTCCTCACCCTTGCAAAGGTTCTTCAAAGCAGTGACTGAAGAAGCACCTGCTGCACATCATCCACACGCTCCCTAAGGTACGCCAGTGCTCTCCAGTTGCTCTTTCCATTTTTGGCCATCTGCTCAAAGCTGGAGCGCTCCAGCAAGGCAGCCAGCAGCCCAGGAAATCTATCTTTAGAGTAAGCATGGTCACCTATCTCCAGCATCAGAGAATTAAAGAGGATTCGGTGATAATTCTCTATGAGAATTCCAAGACACCCATCCTGTTACTGAAAGTCTGAAAAACAAAGGTTTAGTGAAAAGCAGCATTGCTTCTCACGTAATGAAACTCTAGATACAAACAGATTCATGCCAGAACACTGGGAAAAAAAACAACCTTCCAGCATATTGCAGTTTATTTAAAGACAAGGACTAAGAACTTGAAAAACCTACTGGCCAGTAGATTGAATACATAAACCAGAAGCTGAAAGTGAATAAAATCTGGAAGACACATAAATTAAAAACTCTGGGAAACTAATTGTCTCTCTGAACCATCGCAGGTGCCCACATCCTGACTGTCTGCTGGATTCCCTCCACAGCCCTCTCCTGAAATGCTGTTTAAGGGGCTTTATCTTTTTGGAATAGCAGATGTCTTATGAAGCTGAGTTCCACAACCACTCCACCTCAGGCTAGGAACAACAACAGCCTATCTAAGAGGACAGGGAAATCAGACTAAGGATAGGGTCACTATTGCACACTCTGACACTTGAACCAGAAGCAGGCAGCAAGAGATTTACAGGGTGAGCCCTTTCCCCAGATGCCCGTCATGGATGCTCCCCATGCTTGGGCAGCTGCTGTTTCTTTCTCAAGCAACAGTTTGGAAGTGCCCCGAGTGGGTGATTGAACACCTGCACTGAAACAGAGAGGCCCAAACATTTTTCTTTCTTAAGAACAGAAATTGGCACAGAAATTGATAAGCAACCTTCCTCCCTCTCTCATCTACCAGACAAAACTTCCCACCAATCACCAGAATACAGTAACAATGTACAGCCAGTCATTACAAATCTGTCAATTCTACATCAATACAGAAATTATAAAGTCTAAATCTGCATTTAATGTATTATTACTAGAAAGCATGAAAAAGTATTTAAGGCAGGTCAGCAAAGCTTTTCCACCAGCCCATCTGCCCTGCAGCAAAAAGCTGTACAATATTCATGTCTATTTCTGCTGGTCCCATTTTCGGGAATAGTTAGTTTACTCCTGTGCAGGTATCAGGTTCAGTATACAGACTTCTATGAAGATACTCAAGAGCTGCTAAATCTCAATTGAAAGAGGGTACCAAATAAGCTTTATGAAGCATTCTACTCGTCAATGTTTAAAAGTATACAAAAGTTCTTACTTTTGTACTCCAAGTATTTCCTACAAGGAATAGCTTAGATGCATCACAAGTGATAGGTACTTAGCAAGGAGCAGGACAAGGAAAAAACAAAAACAAAAACAAAAACAAAAAAACCCCACAGCTTTCAGCTGTCTTTGTACCTTTCCAGTACTATGGCACTCTGCTGAGGGGACAGAGTGGAGGGGAAGGAGAGGCAGGTCCTCCCCAGCATTAGGGACTAAGGCTGCAGTACCATAACAGCAGAATGAAGGAGTAAAGAAACCACCCAACCCCTGCTCTAAGTAACTCTTCCATTTCCATTAAAAATAGCACAATCTACTCTCCAAAGCCTCTAACATTTGAAAATACACACCTAAGAAGTGTTTTTTTTCCAATATGAGTCACTTAGGGCTCAAATAAAACTGCCACCTAAAAAACATCAAGCAAAAAATAGCAACACTTCTGGCTTTGGCTGGAGCAACGCATATGCTATCTGTCCATCATGGCAGTTAACAAACTAATCCAACACTGCCAAAAAGACATCTATTAAAATACTTACTCAACTAAGTGCTATGACCAAGTTTGAAGTCTTCTCAGCTAGCCACAGTCTCCTTTAGCCTTAGAAGCATTTGCCTATGCAGAGAGTAGAAGAGATTTTCAGTTGTGCTCAGGTAAGTCTATTGCACCACCACATTTGGAATAAAATAGTGTGAATTTTTATCTCCACACAGATTTTACATGTCTTTTTGACATACTGGAAAATGTCTAACAAAAAGCAGCAAGCCAGAATGCTCAGCCAAGAAACATAACATTGATGGAAAGTACATCCAGAAAAGTTATCTCAGAAGATGGAAGTGGGGCAGCAGGTTCTCCTGGAGAGGGAACGGGACAAGGGGAGACCAGGCAGTTGCTCTTGCAGATGATTATATCAAGTATCATCAACTAAATTATGCTTGTATCACACTTGGTGGTATTTCTCACAATAATGACAAGAGGCAAAAAGTAAACCAAAGGAGTAGGATTCTGCAATAAAAAAGCCAACTTCAGTCAAAAGCCATCACCACAGAAAATCACTAGCAGTTACTTACTGTGCAGTATCTTTCAGGGCTGTATAGCTCATGCCACAGCGACCATACATCATCAAAGCAACCTTAATCTTCTCATTATATCCAAGGTTTATGCACAAGTGCAGTACCACATCGTGGGCAGAAAAAAAAATCTAATCAAATAATGATTTGTATGATCATTTTCTTTTAAAATGCTTAATTCACAAATCCTACCAGCCACAGTACCACTGTGGCCATATTATGAGACACCAAAACCTGCACTGAGTAAACTACTTAGGATGCAGCTCCGATGGCTCATATATTCCTTCCAGGAAGACCAACCCTTGCCCAAAAGAAGTAGTTTACATAGATGGAAATAAATTTTTCAGACTTTGGTAGCTGATTAACATGACAACTGCCATTTATCAAGCTAGAACACATCAGAGCTAACAGCACTGTTGATCTTTCGTTCTTTTAAAGCAAATCTCATCTTAATGCTTTCAAGAAGAAATTTGACTCCTTGGCATTGTATTTTAAAAGGGTTCACTACGGAAGCTTCTGGTCTGTTTTCAAAAAATAAAAAATCCTCTTTGGAAATAATATTAATTTAAAAAATCTGAAAGGCCGGATGATGCCTATCTTCACTGCTGATCTAATGCCTATCTCCACCTTCCAAACAAACAGCGTGCACAGTAGATTGTTCAATGCTCTCAACAGCTGCCAAAAAATACCAAACTTGGTAATTAAGCCTGACAGGGTTGTACTTCAGCTTTACAGAAGAGAGTTCTGGCAACATATCCATTTTGTAACAATGCCTCTTGTTTTAATAAACAAGAGTAGCAAAATTAATTAAAGAAAAGCGATCAGAGACAAATAATGGCCTGAAATTTTCAAATGGTACTTCTTGGACCTGTGACACAGCTGCCTTCTTTATCTGAAGAGCTATCAATGTCTGCACTTACAAGGTCAACACTTAACTGTAGCACCTGATTTACAATAGCTTATCCTTTAATACTATCAGGCAACCAAAGCTACACTTTAATGAAGAACTCATAATTCCAAGCATGGAACTCAGTCAAGAGTGACTACACATACGCTACAGGCCTCATTACAGTTTATTGGTGTTCACGTGCTTATCTCAGCATTTAGAAGACCACACTAAACAGCAACGGGAGGTACTAACAGTGCTTAAGTCACGTTTTAATTTAAACCTGTTGAGGTGCCCATATGGGTAAAATACAGAGATCTCTATGAAACACCTGACTGGAGAAGAACATATTTTCAGTTTACTGCTTCTTTTATGGCAGACATTTGTTCAAGAAACTGAAGAATAATTCCCTAAGCCCATCTCTGTTAGTATGAAAGCCTCTCAGCTGTGCACAGTATAACGATGATCCATAACCCACTGCATACCTGCAATCAATAATGAAGACAAGAACAAGCACTTCAAACACTTCTTTCCTTGTCAACTCTATGTAGCCAGCACAATATACAGAGAAACATTATATACAAAGTCAAATGGTATCTTCACAGAGCCATTTAGAAGTTAGCCTTAGAATCAGCAATTAAGATAACCTTAAACAGCAATCATTTTGATCCAGCTTTCTTACCACAGTTAATCAAACACTCTGAAGTTTTTTCAACACTAAGTCCAGGGAGAGGCAGGGCATAATTAATATAATCCCTCAGGATAAAGGATTCCTCTCTTAAATCCATGTGATACCATCTACATGCATAAATAAGGACACAGATATGGTATCCTGATAGTATGACAATGGGAATACTAGACAGGTGGAGCTATCTGTATCCCTCACTGCAAAGCAAATACCAAAAAAAAAGAACAAAGTTAGCTGGGCTAAGGACATCAGAAAGAGCAATACAAAGGTCATTGGTTATTTAGCTAAGGGTTGGCTCACAAGCAAGGTAGTTACAGTGACTTAAGCTGCTGACAGAACGGACAGTGACTTAAGCTGCTGACAGAATAATCAACTACTAGAACGTTCTCTACCAACAATCAAACGTAAAAACTAACTGAAATCTGCTGTAGTAGCAAGCCCTGCCAAAATCTGTTCTACTGGCAAAGTGAAGCTATCTCCCCTATTGTACACAGGAGAGCAGCTGAATGCTTCTGACATGTTCCACTTCTGTTGTGCACAACAGGTCTTCACTGATTTGTGGTGGCTTTTTTTTGTGTGTCTCTGTGTTTTGTTTCCCCTTGTCTCAAAAAGCACCAAGTACTTTTCCAAATTAAAGATTCGGTGACCTGCCCCCCTGCTTTTTAACGGGTATCTTAGTACATTGGTACATTCGCGCTCATACAAAAAACAGTTCGTGTCCAGTTACTGAGCACTCAATTCATTACCTACAGCATGACACAGAGCACCACCGTTTCCAGGGACTACTTCAGAAGGGGAGTTCCACGCGTAAAGACAAAAATCAAACCACAGCTGCTATGACTTCTACTGAGAATAGAAAGTTTGCCAGAATATTTATGTTCCCGAGCTGTGTAGTCTCCCTCACGTTTTCTCCAGGGCTGTAGCACACAAATCCTGGGATCATCAGAGTATCCAGTTGTTGGAAGTGGCAGTGCATTCAACAAAACCCAAAGAAAAATCAGAGAATACTTTCTGTAAGTTCATCAAGTCTGACTGTTATCTACCTTTATCAAGTCTGGTGCTGAACATCTCTAGAGATAAGGATTCAGCCACCTTCCTAGGGTGGAACCTGTTCCAAGTTCTTGAGAACCGTTTCAGTGAAAATGTTTCTTCTAATAGCCAACATAAACTTTCCCTGGTGCAACCTGAGGCCATTTCCTCTCCAGCTTTCACTTGTCAGTACTGAGAAAATACCGAGATCCACCTCGCTCCAACCTCCTTCCAGGTAGAGAGAGGTCTCCCCTCAGTTTCCTCTGTATCTTTATTCCAGTGAAGACACCAAAATCTAGACTCATCCCCGACATGGTGCCGGAGCTCGGGCCCAGCAGCGGCCAGTGACAGCAGCAACAAGCAACACTCTTCCTGTCTCTCGCTTTTCCTCCCAACGCTGCGGGCTCGGGATCACCTTTCCCGCCTCCGCGGGCAGCGCGATCCCGGCTCCAGCACCGGCCCAGTGGCGGTCAGAGCGGGATGGCGCTGCCGCCGCAAGGGGCGGCCACGTGCGGGCCGGCGGCAGCGCCGCCACTTCCGTGTTTACACTCTGCTTCCCTCCAACTCCTGCGCGACCCGGCAGCGCCGCAAGGAGCCGTCACTCAGCCGCCTTCCGCACTCCCATTGGCGGTCGCTGTGCCCCGCCCCACCCCACCGCTCTCCAGCCGCCAACCGCGCCGGCCCCCATTGGCGCGCGGCCGCCGCCACTCCCCCTGTGCTTGGGGGGCCCCGGGGAACGGGCCGCTTCCGCTACGCAGCGCGCGTGGGGGTGGGGGCGCCGCCCCCCCCAACCGCTTCCCCCACTACCAACAGCTCCCCGCCCCCCGCCGCTCCGGTACTGCACACGTGGGCCGCAGCCCGCGCCCGCAGGCGCCTCGTCCCGCCCATCCGCCGCAGCCAGCGCAGAGTTTAAAAGGGCACGGGGGAGAAGGAAGGGGACGCGTACATTTACGGGTGCGCAGTGGCAAGGCACACCGGGCCGCGTCCGTGCGTGCAGTGTGCGGCAGCTGCAGCGCTCAGCCTGCCCGCTCAGACAGCGTAGCGACGGGTGCAGGGGAGAGCCGTGCCGGGGGAGGCGGGAGGACAACAATCTCGCACACTTCCTGGTTCTCCCCCGGCCGCACAAACACCCTCAAAACTCCTCCGCCCGCCGCGCCAAAACTTCCGCCGCGCTGGCGGCGGCAGCGGGGACGCCTGCAGGACGGGCAGGTGCCGTGCTTGGCCGCCGGCACGCCGGGCCGGCCAATACCAAGGTGATCATTTCCTGATAGCCCTCCATTGCTTTGCCGCCCGCCGTCGGCGTGCGCCGCGGCTCTTTACCCTTCCCTGTGCCCGCTCCTGTGCTTCCGCCAGCCCGGCACGGGGCAGCCCCACGGGGCAGCTTACCGGCCCGGATGAGGAGGTCGAGCTGGTTCGTGGGCCCCTCATGCACGGACGTCGCCATGTTTACGCTGCCGGAGCGGCTTCACATTGACCGGCGGGCAGACGCGCGCGCGCTCGAGGCCCAGCGCCGGCGCCGGCGAGGCGCGCTCCCGCGGGGCTGTAGAGCAGAGCGGGCGGCGCGGACACCGCCACAGCGCGGCGGCGGCGGCTGCAGGAGTGCTTCCTGCGGGGCGGTGCGGCGCGGCACGGAACACGCGATCCTTCCGCTGCCGGCCTCAGACAGGAAGTTCCGCGCCGGCACTCGCCGCCGCCGCAGCGCGGAGCCGCCCGCGGGCGGGGGAAGCTGCCAGCAGCCCCGGGGCGCACTTAAGTGGAGGCACGGCACAGCCACCCCGCCCTGGCTCCTCGCACTGCTCCCCGAGGCGACGCGGGCCGGACGCAGGCAACGACGCGTGTACATCTGAGTGCAGCCCGTCCTGGCGCAGCCCCGACTGCTGATCTAATGCCCGAGTAACAGCCGCAGCCCCGAGTAACAGCCGCCGCCTTCTCCACATCTCTCCACTGCCCCGGCCCCTTCCACCCACGTTCTCTGACGACACGGCACCCAAATGTTCTTCTCCGTAAACTCCTGGGCCATCTACTCTAGTCACATTTCTTCAGAAGACGCGAGCCTTTCCGGACTGTAATCCGTTTCGTCTCCTGGACAGAAGCGGGACCAAGGGAACGTCAGATGCCTTTTCCAGCTAACCAGATGTCCCATCCTTCACCAAATCTAGCTTCTGTGCAGGTTTCGCGGGGGTAGGGAGAAACTGCATTGCTTTCTTAATAAAAAAAGCTACACCACCACCACTTTTTATGGTTGTGTCCTGAGGAAAAACTTGCTTTACTAACAGCACAACGTTCCTTGCCTACCTGTAGCTGGGCAGAAGCAACAGCCACCAGACCACAGTCTTTAGGCCTCCCCCAAGTGAGTCTCTGTGCTTCTTTCTCAGGGTACATCAAGGCTGCCTACAAAGAGCAGCTATGCCAGGGAAAGCAGAGTACACACCAGAGTCTGTATGTCCTACAGGAGATCAATTGCAGCAGGAACTCCTTTAGCATCACACACAACTGACTAGGTCTGTATTGTTAAGAATACATCAGAAGGATCAAAGGACCACTTACTGCCCTGAGACTTCCTGCCCGTAACAGCTTCACAGCTCTGTCAGAGGAAGGCAAAGGGCACCAGCTACATCAATCTGACAATAAAGAACCTTTCTTGCCCTCTCAAATTTTCAAATTCCTAGGATCTATATAATAGGCAAGAGCCTAGAACCCACAAAATACCATGCAGCACAGATCACCTCTGACTGGTAAATGCAGTACTTAGAGCTGTTGACAGCTCATACTCCAACTCTCAATGTTTATTAGGGATACAATTTAATTAGTGTATTTATATACACAAAGGCAACTCAGGCATTTTGTAGTCTTATCCTATCTGTTCCCGGCTGTAAAGATGTAAATTTGTTCATCTCTAATCAGGCCCTGCCAGCAACATCGTTAGTTCCCACATTCAAGCCATGACATCTAAGGGTAGCTGTGTGTAGTTTTGCCAGCCGAGCTCTTCCCAGCCAGGCTCATGGACAAAAAAGGCACTCTCTAGCCAGCTGTGACAGCGCAATGCTGATACAGCTCTGCCAACAGCAGAGCGCTCCTATCAGTACGTGTTATTCAGAGAGGTGGAACAGTAGCTTTAACAAGAATTTCTTCTATCAGCGTATTCCCACTAGGGGACTCTGTTGCGTTCTCCAGCAGAAATTTCTCTAGTTGAGGCAAGTCCAAGGACAAGCAAAGGCATTTTATGTAGGCACATGCTTACATGTGCAATAAAACTTCAGAGCCTTTCGTTAAAACACCCTCAAATTCAGGTGGAAACTTCATACAGTGTAGTTTAGCAACACTGTCACTGCAGCTTACATACCAAAATAACTGTTCACATAACTGTCCTGTATACCTACTGTTGTTAAAATCAATGTTTACCCACAACACTTCAAGCAATTGGGGCCCCAGCAATAAAACACAGTTTAAAATAGTTTATAGTCAGTTTATATCCAGTTCAAAAGGTGTATCAAGTACCTTTGAAGATCCAAACCTGTGTCAACAGTTCATACTTGTGTATTTGGGGAAAGATGCATTCATAGTTTATTGCCTTACCGCCCAGTCTGAAATTCATGACAATTTTTTTACTCACTGCAACTTCCAGTCACAAACTGAAGGGTTTGACTCTTATCCAAATTCTCCCCTGCCCTCCCTACAGGTGAAATAAAGTTTTGCCTAAGATCTGCAGCCTACTTGAATAAGTGCATTCAAGTGATCTGCATGTATTAATTTTTGATAAACACTATGTGTCTGAAATAAAAAAACAGGGAGTACAAAGCATCAAGCTCTCAGCTTAATACCAGTTTTTCAGGCAGCACTTTTTTACCACTACAAGCACAGACTGAGCACAGTGCTTGCCAATTCAGATCAAAAGGACTTAAACAGCTGCACACATTATTCTGAGTCTTTGCTCTCTCTGATCCTGCATGAAGAGAGTATCACTGGATGCCCAAGGGATTTCAGTTGGTTGAATAAAGCCCAGGCACTTTCAAGATTATAATGTGAGTGCCTAGAAAAAAAAATCTGTGAAGTGATCATTTTGTATAGATCAGCTGGGCACAGGACAAGTACAACATTAACGCATAACACTGTCTTTAAGGAGGAATGAGTTTTTGCCCAAAAGCTCTGCCGTTCAGCCTGTTTAAACTGTGACATCTCTAGTATTTTGTGCCAAACACTAATTCATTTGTCATGCTAATAAAATCTTACTATTTCAGAGGAAAACAATAGTCAGTAGGGAAAAAAGTAAACACGCACTTCCCCTTTTCATCTCTTAAAACCCTCCTCTTTCTAGGCAGAAGGCTAACAAGGGGAAATACAAAATCTACTCAGAATGATGGGTGGCCCAAGGAGGCAAGAAATGTTTACTGGAGTGTTACAGAACCATATGAAAATGCAGATTACCTAATGTTCCCCCGGCATGAAAAAAGTAAGAAAAAATACACAGAAATGGATCCCCAAACAGTATCATTCTAAGACAGAAATATATTTATTAGACTATTTTTTACATAGGTAATGTTAGAGTGTACAGAGACTATGGTACTGTCATAATTAAACCAGAAGGTCAGCTGTCAAGACAGGCAGACAGACCTACCAATTCTTCACATGCTGTATTTACCAATTGTATTTACCAGAAAAAAAAAATTACAAAAAATAGTCAGTGTGTTCTAATATGCTGTAAAGCTACCACTCAAAATTATGCCTATGACACTCAGGAATGTGGTAAGTATGAGCTCCAGTATAATTTCAAGACAATAACAAGTAATGGTATTTTTAGCTAACAACATCTCCATCCCAGTGCACTGCACTCTTTGGCAGGTAAGGAATCCTGGACAGCAGGAACAGCCAAGTTACTTGTATTGTCCTACTTGCACAAACACAGGAGTAAAGTATCTATAAATTCGTGATTTCTTGTTAAGGGATATGGACTACCTTCCTCACATGAAATCACTTATTTGCAATACACACCAATTAAACTTCATTCTGATTACTCTGAAAAAGTGACAACTCAAGAGAAGCAGCTAGATGCGATTAATTGCCTACACAACAGTGTGTGCAGAGATTCAAAAGACGAAATGTTGGAAGGTTCCAACAGATCTGTAGGAGTGGACAGGAGTGGGATCATTAATTATCTTAAGCATTTCTTTGAACAGTCCTCAGAACTAACAGCATTCAGCTGGCACAGAGGAACAGTCAGTCTCCTCTTCCATAGTCTCCCATCCAAAGCTGCCTCTCCCCCTATTCTGACAACCATGTGCAAAACATTCTCTGGTAATAGACCCTTAGAAAACTACTTCACAAGTTTTCTGACTTGAAATGTTAAAAGTACAAACTGTCTAACAGCACTTCTTTCCTTCACTGACAGCAAATGATGAGCCAGAAAGCAAAAACACTGCAGATTTAATTCCTTTTAGTCACAGAGGATTTGTACACCAGTATGTCAAAGCTACCCTGGGAAAAGACAGTTATCATAAAGCAGCTACTTACTCTTACAGAGGTGATTTGTTTGATTTCATTTAACTAGTCAGAGGCAACTGCCTGTCTGTGGGTAGAATTTACAGTCTACATGAGAAATTTAAGTGGTAAGAGAGGAACAATACTTGAAATGCCAAACAAACTAAAAGGCTTCAGGTAACCTCAAAAGTTCAGTTATGTCCTGTTCCAAGTGTCGAAATCATCTACAAATTCTTAATAGTTACATGTCAGTTTTGCCCAGGATTCTGAGAAAATTCACATGCAAGAGTTAGACAAGCAGTTGCTGTCCTCAACTGCAACTATCAAACTGTTCAACTGCAAGGGGAACAATACAGGGAAACATTTCCAACAGATTCCAGAAACATGCAAGATGATGCATCAGCAGATCTACCAGCACATTGTCCATCAAAATCGTTAGCACCCAGTGTGTACTCCATAGTAGAAAACTGCAACCATACTAGCAAACCCACAAAAGATCCCTGGAGGAACCAGGGAAATACTGAGGAAAGAGACCAGTAGTACCACAGGCATGAGCTGGTCGCAGTCTGTACCACGAAGCATGCTCACATCAGGATGGTTTTGGCCATATCACATTCCAAGTTAAAGATATAAATAATCTTTTTTTTTTTCATCTGCATAAGTAAAACGCTGTGGCTGAATCTTCACAGTAACATCCTATAATTTCTCACTCCCAGTTGCAATTAGAGCTGCAAATTTAGAAGAGTCCACATGTACATCTGAAGTCCAACTCATAACTAGCAAGACATTCAATTAGCCTTGTATCAGCCTCAGAAAATGAAACTTAGGCCCCAGATGTGTAGCTACATCAGGCTTTGCTACAAAATACTTAGTCTTCCACTGTTCTTTCAGTATGAATAGCGAACTGAACACAGCAAGGCAGATACCCGAAATGCAGAAGGAACTGAACATCCCAACCAGGCTGTTATGTTGTGTAAAATGTGATCATCCATAGAGCTGCTGTAGAGCTCTTCTCGTTGGTTTCTTAGAAAAGGAAGCACCAGCAATAGTGACATAAAATTTAAGTTGCAGTCCAATTTTGTTTCTGAATTAGGAACTACTGAGAAAAGATGAATAGACCCTTGGCATTATGGCTCCAGGTGCTATACAACAGTACACACAATGGGATGAGGACATCTTATTTCACTGTTTTCAATATTTGACTAGGCAAAACGCAATGGACTTCTTGGCAGGGTAAGAACTAACATCAATGCAGCAGCAGCACAGTGTTAAAAATAAAATTAGCTCATATTCAAAGAATAAATTCTTAATCCATTAAAGTATTAGAGACATCTAATTCTTGTAGCTGAACAAGTCATCTTGCTTTTATCTAGTTAGGGGGCTCCATCTTAGCTTAAGTTGGTACTGCCTTGATCAAAGAGCTGAGAGTTTAACTAAACTGTTGGAGTGCCCAAACTCTGTTTGTAGTCAGCAGTCCTCTAAAGCAGACTGCTCTTCACTTTTAAAATCCTCACTAAGCTGTCAGTGCAAGGAAATTAAGTTAAACCAACAGGATACGTCAGCACTACCAAAACATACACCAGATGTTAGTGCTAATTTATTTTTTCTAAGAAGCTGTTTAATCAAATAATGTCTGAACAGAATGAATGGTAACATTGTTTTTTCATCCCTTACATATAACTGCCTTAATCAAAGGCCTTAGGTCTTAGTATATGATGCTTAGCAACTGATGAAAACTCATCTGAGATAAACAAAGGAGTTCACAGGCTGCAATTCACATCAAGTATGTCAGAAGGAAACACTTTTAATCACAAGGAGGAAAGACATTTAGAGTCAGAAAGAAGAGCAAGTAGTAACTAAACACTTTACACAGATACACAAAGCTAGTTTCCATGGTGATAAGTTTAACTAGCAACATGAAATTTCCTCTGTAAAAGAATATTTTCCTCAAGGTATATATTTTGGTCATACACTTATTTGAATTAGTGTAGGAGTTAAGCCTAAAATCATTGTTTAGTGAAGTTTCTCCCTCATTAAGGATGGTGATCAATTTACAAGACAGCTGCAACTGAACGTTCTGGTGTTATTACATATATCTGTATGACAAACATACCATCATTGTTGTCTTTGTGAGTCAATATTTTTCCATTAGACCATAATCCTGGAAGGGCTTATTTTCAACACTCCATTTTTTCATGCAAATCTACCTCCCTGTGGCAATAACATTTTAAGAATTAAAACAGACTTTCAGCTCACACCACAGGGAGCATTTCTGATGGAACATCAAATTTAAAGATGTGGTGACAGCTCACAGGTCAAATGATATCTCGAGTTCTGAAAAGTAGGTTTGTTTCCTCTTTAATCTTAAAACTGTGAGTGAAAAATCCCAAACATGCATTTTCTGCTCTGTTGATTAATTAAAAAAAAATAAGGGGAAAAATACTATTGATAAGAGAATCTAGATTCACTGAATCAGTTAAATCAGAGTTTATACTGGCAATGTGATTTTGGTTTGCTTCTCATAAGGATAAGCTTTACTGTACTTACAGTAATATTTGCTTAATAGCTGTTCAACAAGATTTTTAAACAACAAACACCACCAGTTCTGCAAATTTATCAAGAGGTAACAGACAAGAAAAGCAATACTGGTACAGGCATAAAACCAGTGGAAGAGGGTTCATGAAGTATTACACAATTTTAACGACACTGTTACAGGTAACTCAGCATTTCAAAACCAGCATTATCCTACTGAAATACTCATCTAATGCCTTATTTGAGATCTGCAGATCATGACTGTGGTACCTTCAGCATCGCATGTATGGCAGCTCCCAAGATTAAATTGTCCCATTATAAACCTACAGATTCACATCACGGCTTCTGTGTTGTGACACGCAAACAGAGCTATAAAAACTGTTAACTGCAGACTGCTTCTCCAAAGACTATAAAGATATGTACTTTATAAATAACAATTTTTAAATGCTTTTTAAATAAATATTCTTACATCTTGTTTACGTCTTTCTGCCTTAGCCTGCTTTCCCATTAACATTTACTACAGCACCCTTTACCTCTCCAACATCCAGTTGCTTTCTACCCACACCCCACTCCCCAACAAGAGTAAAATCACTCCGATCCACACCCCTGTAACTCATTGCTAATACGAGCATGTTATCAAAACAAAGGTTTCTCAGGGCCTTTATGCTTTCTCCCCACCCAGTTTACCTCTCTGCACAAGTAAGGAATTCAGACTCTTGGCTGCACCAAAACATCAGTCAAAACACACACCCACCAGACTGTCTCCCTCAAGCATTCTTCCATCAGCACTAAGACACAAGATCCGTGTGAGAAACATTACTCACTCTCATGAAAACCACAACGGATTAATGGTGTATATACTACAGAAATGCGAATGGAAACACTGAACACAAGAACAAGTGTGTAAGACGAGATCGCTTCTCTCCTCACAGATCTTTTGGAATCATGAATATTCATTAACCATTTTTAAAACAAACTTTTTTTTAATAGATTTTTTTCTACCATTTGGATATTTTATTATACTAAATTGGTAAGGACATATTCATGTCAGAAAAGGTTTGTTTTGCTTGCTCGATATGAAGTCAAAACCCAGCTCTAAAAAAAAAACTAGGCAGCCCACGGACAGGAATGTGAACTAGTAGCTTCATTAGCTCAGTATGAAGTGCCCAAGAGGACCTGTCCCCCCTTTGCCTGCAGGTCTATGCACTCACTACCCCAGGACTCATCAGACCCTGGGCTGAGCCCTGTCATCATACTAATCCAGCAGGAAGTTAGCCCAATAAATATATGGAACAGCTGTGACCTCCTTGCTGTATTTTCTTTCAAAATGAGCATACTCAAACGGCTGAAAAAGGTTCTACAAGTACTAGAAAGCAAGTGTGAGGGACAACAGGAACTGCCAGACAGCAGCAGCCTGGCAGTCAGATGTGTTCCTGTGGGAGCCTAATGACAACTTTTGGTTCTTCAGACAGTTTAAAAATACACTCGTCCTCTCAGGAAGTTTACAGGTCCTGATCATGTTCTTTGGAGACAAGTGTACCAAAAGACACACATTAATTGCTAAGGTCATCTGCACTAGTGCCAAAGCCCTGCTCCTGGAGAACAGGAGACTGGAGAACAGTCCCAACTTCTCACTTTACCATGCAGATGAGTTAAGAACTTCAATCTGCTAGGCTTCTTACCCATAAGAAGACTGTTCAACTCTAGTCCCCACTCCTGCCACTATACCAGGAATAAAATCACTCTCGGACCAAAAAGATGGGATAGAAAGGGACTGAAGACAGAGCTCAAGCAGAGAGAGGAGAGCTAGAGAGGGCAAACAGTCACACGGTCCATACTGCCGGCTGCTCTGCAGTTATTTGGCTCACACTGTAAAAATAAAACCTAACCAGCTTTCTAACTCAGCTGATTTTCAAAGAACTCTCAAGCTTAGTTGTCTAGTTGACCCCCTGCAGAAACAGGTAACAAAGACATAAATGAACATCTGCTTACTTACCAAGGGTACAAAGGGTTACAATCACAGAATCACAAAAAGATTCTGGTTGGAAAAGCCTCTCAGGATCACCATGTCCAACCCATAACCTTACTCTGCAAGGTTCACCTTAAACCATATCCCCAAGCACCATGCCCAAACAACTACTAAACACAGACAGGGTTGGTGATTCCACCATCTCCCTGGGTTGCACATTTCAGTGCCTGACCACTCCTGCTGGGAAAAATGTTCCCAGTCCAAACCTTCCCTCCCCTGCTGCAGCTTGAGGCCATTCCCCCTTCTTCTGACACTATTTACCTGTCATCAGAGACCAGCACCAACCTCTCCACAGCCTCCTTTCAGGTAGCCATGATGTCTCCCCTCAGTTTTCTGTTTCACACCAACCACCCTCAGCTTCCTCAGTCTCTCCTCATCAGATTTATTCTCCAAGCCCTTCACAGCTTCCTTGCCCTCCTCTGCCCTGGCTCCAGGACCTCTATATGCTTCTTGTAATGCAGTGCCCAACATTGGGAATAACACTCAAGGTGTGACCTCACCAGAATAAAAGGAGACAATCCCCTCCCTGCTCCTGCTGGACACAGCATTTCTGATCCCAGACAGGATGCCTTTGGCTTTGTGTCACCTGGGCACTGCTGGCTCAACATTCAGCTGCTTGTCCATTACAATCCCCAGGTCCCTTTCTGCTGACAGCTTTCCAACCACACCGCCCCAAGCCTGTATCATTGCTTGAGGTTGTTGTGACCCAAGTGCAGGATCTGGCATTTGGCCTTACTGAAGCTCATGCCACTGACATTGGCCATGAATACAATCTATCCAAGCCCCTCTGTAGAGCCCCCTTACCCTCCTGCAGATCAACAATCCCATCTGCATCAAGGTCATCAATGAAGATGTTAAATAGAAGCGGTCCCAATACTGAACCCTGCGGGACGCCACTTGTGCCTGGCTGCCAGCTGGATTTAGCTACACTGAGCTCCATCCTTCGGGCCCTTTTGCCTAGCAGTGCTTTACGCAGCAAATCTGTGCCTATCCAAGCCATCAGCAGACATTTTGGGCCCAAAAGTTCTGTGGGGAGCAGTGCCGAAGGCTTTTCCACAGTCTAGGTAGACAATACTCGCAGCCTTTTCCCCATCCAACTGTCATCTTGGCGTAGAAGGAGATCAGACTGGTCAGGCAAGACCTGCCCTTCAAAAATCCCTGCTGACAGAGACTGCTTCCCTGGTTGTTCCCTACACAGTCTGCAATGGTGCTTGAGGTGCCCTGCTCTATGGCCTTTCCTGGCACCAAGGGCACACTGACAGGTCTGCAGGTTCGTGAATTCTTTCCTCCTTACTCAGAAGTGGGTAGCACATTTACTACCCTCCAGTCCATCGGCACCTCCCCATTAGGCAGGACTTCAAGTAAATCATGGAGAGCAACTTGGCCAGCACATCTGCCAGCTCCTTCATCACCCTTGGGTGCAGCCCATCTGGCCCCACGGATTGGTGTGGGCCTAAGTGGCGTAGCAGATCCCTGACCACTGCCTCATTTATTGTGATGACCTCATTCTGATTACTCTCCCTGACTCCTAGTTCCTGAGGCTAGGTGTGCGGGGAGCTGCTGGAACCAGTGCTAAAGGCTGAGATGCAGAAGGCACCGAGCCTTCTTCTCAACATCAGTCAGGGTTTCCAGTGTTTACTCCGCATCCAGTAAAGGATGGAGACTGACCCAGCCCTCCTTTTTGTTGTTAATGAAATTATAGAAACACTTCTTATTATCCTTAATGGCTGTAGCTAGGTTCACAGGATCACAGGATGTTAGAGGTTGGAAGGAGATCATCAAGTCCAACCCCCCTGACAGAGCAGGACAATACTATCTAACACATATCACAAAGGAACACATCCAGACAGGCCTTGAAAGTCTCCAGAGAAAGAGACCCCACAATCTCTATGGGAAGCCTGTTCCAGTGCTCTGTGACCATTACAGTAAAGAAATTCACCCTTGTGTTGAGCTGGAACCTCCTGTGCTGCAGCTTACACCCATTGCTCCTTGTCCTATCACAGGGAGCAAGT
>WAAF01001956.1:48926-77338 GCA_013400475.1 Tricholaema leucomelas | reverse complement strand
AGATCACCTCCCAGCCTGTACTGGTGCAGTTTATTATTCCTTCCCAGATGCAGGACTCTGAACTTGTCCTTGTTGAATCTCATTTGGTTCCTCTGTGCCCAGCTCTCCAGTCTGTGCAGGTCTCTGGATGGCTGCACAGCCTTCAGCTGTATCAGTCAAGCTTCCCAGTTTGGTGTCATCAGCAAACTTGCTTGAGTAGACACTCTGTGCCCTCATCAATGTCATTGATGAAGATGCTGAACAAGATCGGCCCCAGCACTGATCCCTGGGGGACACCACTAGTCACAGCTCTCCAGCTGGACCTGGCACCATTGATCACCACCCTCTGAACTCTTGCAACCAGTTCCTAACTCACCTCACTATCCGCTCTTCCATCCCACACTTCCTCAGCTTGCTCACTAAAATGTCATGGCCGACCGCGTCAAAGGCCTTGCTAAGGTCAAGACAGACTACATCCACTGGTTTCCTTGAATCTACCCATTCAGAGATGCTGAAGTCTCCCACAAGAACAAGACTGTGAGACCTCTCTCAACTGCCTATAAAACATTTCATCTACCTCTGCATCCTGGTTGGGTGGTCTAGAACAGATTCCCACCACAATATCACTCTTGTTGGCCTTAGTCCTGATTCATACCCGTAAGGACTCAACCCTATCATCACTTTCATTGATTTGTATGATTTCACATGTGTCCCTAACACAGAGGGCCACTCCGCCAGCTCTTCTTCCTTGCCTGTTCCTTCTGCAAACTTGGTACCCAAACATGGCACAATGAGGTAATCTGAACCTAAGATGATTCTTCCACCTGCCAAGCCCCAATCCTGTCACCACTAAAGCTAAGTAAGCTTAGAGCAAAGAGATATGAATTCAGGTCAAGATCTCTATACTCATGAGTAAACACAAAGTCACATTCCTCAGGGACTTAAAAAATTAAGAAAATCTAATTAAAAAAATACATATAATAAGTCTACCTGTTTCCATAGTTTCAGTCTCAATTTCTTGTTCCTCTGCTACATCTTGCATCAGATAAGTCTCATCATCATAAACCAGGACCTGAGCAGCATATCCCTGTTCTAGTCTGGCACTAGGAACTGGCTCCACAATCACTGCTGGGAATTCAGAGACTGGCTCATTTTCCTATAGAAAGAAAAAAAAAAACACAAAATAAAAAAACAAACACACTCTAAACACTGCACTGTCGAACTCTATATCAGTATTGCCCTCATATGCCCTCACATATTTTATAGAATAATTATCATAATTTAAAAGATTTTATGGATATTTTCTCTTCAAGAGAAAAATAGAATAGAAAAATAAGACAGCTCATAATTAACCAAAGGGACCTTCCTGAATTTCAAAAGGTATTTTCCTGGTTTTAAGCATCTAAAATTTAAAGCATCAGTTTTAAGACTCTTTTGCAATAAGACATTCAGCTCTGGTAAATGTGTCTTCTGCTTCTGTTCCACAAAGTGCAATCAAGGCTTTGCATGTGCACTGCAACATACCTACATCAGACCTGTGTCTTACGACCTCTCATGTTTTAGAATAAGTAAGCTATTACAAAAGAACTAGCTACTTCAAAGCCCGTATGTGTATCTTTACTGATTTAAGGATCGAACTGTCTGTAACAGCACATTTAATTTGTTAAATGTTGTAGAAGCAGAACCCTACCAGATTCAAATTGCCACAAACTACAGAATAGTACAATGCATTTATTATTTACTGATAAAAATGCAAAACACAAGCAAGTATGTCATGTTGGCTAGCTGTGGAAAAGGTCCTTGTATTGTTTTGCTCATCTCAATACCTCAAGACACACTTGAGATAAGGAGTTTAATTTTGTAAATCCAGTCTACAGTTGTACTGCAGACTTCAAAACCTAATAGTTTGATTTATCTGTGATAAATAAAATCGTCTAATGAAAGACATTTTTAAAATGGGCTGCTCTCTTCCTCCACAACTAGAACAAGCTCTAGTCCATTTCACCTGCTTTCACAGCAAGCTCAGAGTGAATCGTTCTTTCAAATGAAGATAAAAGGTGTAAAGTTTTTTAGCAAATAATACTATTTATTTTTCTAACCTCTTGTTTTTTTATTCCATTGCTGTCAAACTCCAGGCCAGGGCCTCCAGTATCTATCACTGCTGATGTCATGGTGCATCCCTTGAAGACGACTCGAGAGCTGTTATCTATCCTGAAGACAGTAATGCCGAGAGCATTGATGAGGTTATCAAAGGCTTACATTCACCATCCACTGCTTGTTAAACAGATGGGCAGAGGTGGCTGAAACACAAAATAATTTAAAGTTATTTGCATAGTTAATGTTCAAAAGTCTTACAACATTTATGAAAATCGCTGCACACTTCATCTCTGCTTCTGAAAAGGTCATCAGTGAACCGACACATGTAACAGAATGTGCTGACCCTGGTAAAGTTAACACTGAATACTGCCACACAACACAAGTTCCACACCACCTTTTAACACTAAGATAATGCCACTTAAGTTAAATTAATTTAATTTGTTAAATTTCACACAATTATAAAATCAAGTAATAGCTTCAGATATTTTTCCATTGATTGAAAGAATAAATACCTCACTGAGGTCAAACAACAAATAGTTTTTTGAGACATGCACATGAATTAGCATGGCTCTTCTGAAGTTACTGCTTTCCTATTAAATAGGAAGGTTTTTTAAAATTATATTTACTTCTTTATTCTCCTAGTTTCCTAGCCATTTCACAAAGCTATCATTGCACAAAGCTTTCAAACATAGTGCCTTTTTAAAACAACGCATATGCAATATCCATCCCACAAATAAATTGCTCATTTCTAATCTACAGCTTTCTTTGAAACAAAAAATATTCTATTTTTTCCTACAAAAATTCTTAGGAGTTAAAAAAATAAAAAAGGTAGTTCCACATCATAATGCTTTCATTTGGGTAAAATTATGAACTCACTGAACTTACAAACATAAATAACCTCCACCTTTGCAAATTTCTTTAAATTAACAGCAGTGCTGTGTTTCTGAACAACTGGTATTTATTTCTTCTGAATAAATATTACTGTCCATATCCTGTCTTTGGAAGATACAAATAACCTGTGTTTATAAACCTTGGGCTGCAAGGAGCAGTTTACTACTTCAAGATGCAAAATAAGAAGTTTGGCTTCTTAGCTCTAGAACAGAAGGCACACATTCCACAGAAGACATGAGACCTCAGTCTGAAATCAATTGCACTGAGATCAATGCTCTATAACAGATGCCAGAATGTAGCCCAATATTTTTACTAAAATCCATATACTTAAAAAGCTAGCACAACCATGAGGTTTGCAAGAAAACAGGATTTTCCAACAGACAGTGAAAAGAAAAAAATACATAATGAATACTCCAGTGGCCAAACTCCATAAGCCTGCTTTTTAGTAACAGGCAGCCAGCTTTAACTGAACTTATCGGCACAGGTAGGGAAAAACTAGCTCAGTTTCATGCAAGGGAACTGGGATTCCCAAGGCCATGGAAATCTTTATGGACACAACAGTTTAGGTACCTCAGTAATAAAAAAGTACAATTACATGTCTCCACCGCTGGACGTCAATTCATCAAGAAAGTGGAGTAAAATACTATGCAAAAACTAATGTAAAAGTTTCACTTGTCAAAGTATTTGGGATCCTTCAGCACACCATATGAGCATGGTCAGAAAGGCAGCATTTATCTTGCTGTGTCAGCTTAGTACAAAGTTTGTAGCCACAAAGTAGATGGCAGGTTACTAAAAAAACCAACCAACCACAAGAACAAAACTCACACCAAATGAAAACAAACCAAACAACCCCAAACAACACAGAATAAGGTATTCATAGTTTTCACCCTTACATACAAAAACCAGAATGAATTCTTAAAGCAAATTTCTAGGCAATTAATCCTCATTAATTAAAACTGAAGAACAGGAGACAATCTTAAATAATTGTCTTAGTAGCAGCAGCATAAGCACAAGATATATTCCAAATGAAAGGAAAAGGATATATGCAATTTAGAGTAAAATACAAGCCTTTATTTTTTTACACTGGCAATCAGCTTGACATGAGAAAGTGTGATTCATGTCTAAAAATATTTCATTTGTAATAGCACAAAAAAAAACAACAAACCCAAACACCAGAGCAATACTTTATTGCCCATTGTTCTTTTTGTAAATCCAGGACCACTTTTTGATTATCAATATTCTCCTTGATGGAAAAAAAAAAAAGAAAGGAAAGATCTCTGCCTCCCAAACAAGATTCATGCTTGGAAGTCCTTAACAAGCATCCTTGGAGTCATACACATCTGTTACTCCAAAGGCTTTTAGCCCAAGAAGCCTACTCCTTGTCTACCTGTCAAACACCACATTAATTCGAAAGTCTCTAAATGCAGAAATATGCCACGGACATAAACGGCTGCTCACCAATACTCTAAAATAAACAATCAGACGGGAAAAAGCAATAGATCTCTCTTACTGAAAAAAAGTGTGTTTTTTTCCATCTCTTACAGTTTTCCATTTATATCCACACTAGAAATCTTGTCAAGCAATCATAATGCAAAAGAGAAGTTCAGAAAATGGAAACAGTATTTTGATTTGGAGGCAGAGGCTCCAACCAATTTCAAACATCAGCATTATTCCTGCAGTGCAGATTTGTATCAATTTTTGAGGACCTATAGTGCCTCATACAGTACCTTTGCATAGCTTCAGCATGTCACAAAGCTAATTTGGCTGTCATGTAGTGTATTAATGCAAATAAATAATGTCATGCTAGATCATGTGCACTGTACATTTGTATTTTATGTACTATAATCCCAGACAGGTGGCCAAACAGCTGCCATATTGTAGCAACTGAAAACACTAAATACTGTGTAATCAGCAGATTATGTCAAAAAGCAGCTATTTCTCTGTCTCCTAGGTTACAATGAGTTTAGATGATTTATCTCTACGTGAATTATGAATTACCTAGAGAAGTGATGATAAGGTAATGGAGAAACATAAATTATAATCTTCATCTCCCAATCCCAGCATAAATATAAAGGCAGTAAGAACCTTACAAGGGAAAATATATAAAAGACTGACACGCTAAATGTTTATTTGTTACAAGGACAGTATCTTTAGCTTGATGGCAGAGAACAGTCCAGGCACGGAATAAACAAAAGACCCAGGGTCTTTATATAACAGAATCCGAACTCCGTGCTAAGAATCTTGCTATTCAGCAACCTTTGCCAAAGCTTGACAGGGTGGGAAAAAGGCAAACCCACTGGTCAACAAGGCAAGACCTTCGTCTCAGGCTGTTTTAGAGGTTCTAAGTTACAACAGATGCATAGACACACCCCACACACCTACCTATATGTGAGATTTCCACAAATACCCCTTTGGAAGGAACCAGCTAAGCATTTTCATTCTTCCCTTTCCCTAAGCACCGTGTCCTTGTGGAAGCCTTTTTGTTTCTCCCTTGAATTTCAGTAGAATATTCAATCTATTCCACACCCTCTCCCTAGCAAGTCACAACTAATTTGACTTCTGACTGCCTGGCCGTTTTCAGAAATCACTCCAAAAATTCACATTTCCCAAGGCTGAGACAAAAAGGCCAAATGACAGTAAGATTTACTTTGTTTATCAGATTTATTTCTGTTCTTCCTGGCCATGGAAAACGCAGAGAGCAGCTAGTTCTGAAACATCTGGAATGTCCCTCACAACAGGGAAAACAGTATTGCTACAGCATTGCTGCATCATTCCATCATTCACTATTTGATACACATCTCACAGGAAAACAAAAATAAGTCTAGGTGCTCTCACTCAAAAAAAAAAAAAAAAAACAAAAACAAAAACAAAAACAAAAAACCACCAGAACAAAAACATCCCCAAAATTCTGAATCTTCAAGTCACCACAGCAGGAAACTTCCAGTTGTTTAACCACTACAAAAAACAAAACAAACACTCAAGCTTTTGATAGTTTACACTGAGATCAATTACAACATGTAAGCCTTCAGAGGCTACAGAGCAGCTGTCATAATGACTGCAAAGTACCAAACAGCTTATTCACACATTTAATAGCACATTTATGTAGCTTACAGGATGTGCCCGAGTGTCTGCTGACAAGACATCCAAATGATCCTCATGGTTTCAACAGCTACCGGAAAAGCTTTAAAAAATTGCAAATCACAACTATGGTGAACATACAGTGACTCCTACAACCAACTGAAGGGACATTGTGGAGAGGCTAGTGCTGGTCTCTTCTCACAGGTAGTTGGAGACAGAACAAGGGGAAACGGCCTCAATCTAAGACTGGGGAAGTTTAGATTGGACATTAGAAAAGTTTTTCACAGAGAGAGTGGTCAGGCACTGGAATGAGCTGCCCAGAGAGGTGGTAGAGTCACCAACCCTGGATGTGTTTAAGGGTCATTGGATGTGGTGCTTGAGGATATGGTTTAAGGTGAATCTTGTAGAGTAGGGTTATAGGTTGGACTTTGTGATTCTGAGGGTTTTTCCAACCTGGATGTTTCACAAAATCCAGAATCTGAAGTCTATGCCCTGTGTATAACCACCTATAAGGTTAACAGAGAAGCTAAGACACAGATCAACAGAATTAAAACTAAAACCTGAATGCATAGCATGGAAAGGATGCCAGTGTCACCTCTACTAAGCCAGACTCAAAGTGATCTTATTTCACAGAATTATTGAGGCTGGAATAGACTTCTGAGAATAAGTCCAGTCTATGACCTAACACCATGTTACTTCCTAACACTGAACCTAAACCTCCCCTGGCACAGCTTGCCCTCTTGTCTTGTCACAAGTTGCCTGGGAGAAGAGACCAACCCCTACCTTACTACAACTTCCCTTCAGGTAGTTGTAGAGTGTGATAAGGTCCTGATTCTGAATACAAATCTGCAGATGGTTTTAGTACACTTTTATTTCACTCCTAATATGCACAGACTTGTACATGATTAATGAGACAAACATGCCAAAGACTGGGCTGCAGTGCCCAGAGGCAGCTGCTCCCATAGCACTCAGGAGAAATCATAAAAGTAATCAGAACAATGTCCCCCTTTTATTTAGCTGGCATCCCAAATCCTGAGGAGAGATTTATGTTGGTACCTACACAGATGCAACCACAAGAGCAGGACTGTTGCCAGCAGTAGCATCATGCACAACTTTTTTTTCAAAAAGGCCTTACTTTGGTATAATCAGAAAAAATACGTTAAGGAAGCTGGCTTGAAAATGGTATTAGTTACACATAGAGAAACACACTGACCAAGATGATGGCAGAAACCCATCAACTGTAACAAGGCTGCTAAGAATACAAAAGTGGGCTTTCGCAGGCAGCACCCCAAAAAGACCAATAAATGTCACTATCACTCCAATATATATAAACCATAGCACACACTGTAAAAAAAAAATGTTATCGGAAAGTTCTTTTTAAAGACATTTTGCCAGGTGATTTTTACACTAGCATCTGTAGAAGTAATGGTGAATTAACAGTTTCCCTTTTTCAAAAAAAATCCAGAATATCCAAGTTGATAGTGAAAAAATAAGAATTGAACTTGTAAACAGATAAAGAATGAGCAGGTATGATCAAAAAGAGGATACAAAGGAAATACTTGCACCCACAACATGAGGAGAACAAACCAGATAACCCATGCAATTTATAGCATCTTATAAATCACATCAATCATTACAAGTTATAGAAAAGAAAATCAAAAGGAGGAACTGCCAAAGTAAACAGTCCTGGCTGCATCACACTTCAGAGGCTCCCACACAACAAAGTGATCTTTCTACTGCCAAACACACAGAAGTTGTTACATTGGATCAAGTTAGTGATGTACCAAATCCAGTAAAGAAACCAGCAGAACTCCTCCCACAAGTATTTTAGTAATCTGACAATCCAAAGTTTGCTCTGAAACCCCAATAGCTAAGCTGATGAGGCCCAAAACATGTAGACTTTTAAGTACTTAAAAACTATTAACGTTCTGCAAAAAGTTTTGTGCCTGCAGCGAGCTTCCTCTGGACCTTCCCATATGTCATCCTATTAGCAGGCTCTCGTCCCACCGTTCTCTATTTAAAGATCCCCTAAAACCTTCTCTTCCCTCTGATGGAAACCTCACACAACTACCCCTCCTTTGTACCAGGCACTTGCCCTTCCAGGGTGTCAGTTGTTGGTCTTCAACACCATTTCCACAGCCCAACAAGCCAGAGTAGGAAGTAATTATCCCTTGTTTTACCAAAAGAACAGAGCAAATAGGGATGAAATTAAATGGTAAGAATGCCGATGTAAACCAAATCAAAACAAACAAGCCAACCCACCCGGCACACGCTCTAAAAGAAGCAGGGCACACGAACTATGCCATTCATTTCCATAGCATACCCTCGATGTCTAAGTTAAAAGACAACAGACAGTTTTATGAAGATAAAGACCCTGAAAGGTTTATCTGACTATTCAACACAAAGATGCACAGTCTGAGGTTTAGAGACCTCCTGAAGCAGATACTACTGAAATCCGAGAGAAGGAAAGACCACGGCACTGAAAGCACCATACAAAGTAACCATCCTGTTCACAGAACTGCCTTAAGAAGTGATCCTGTCCATGTTCGGAGACGGAGAGGAGAGAGAGCAAGCAGATCTTGGATAGGACCTGTTACATAGAGTTTTGCAGACTTATATTTAATTTCATTCAGATCTTTGAAATAAAGTGGTGTGGTTACAGTCACTGACCCAGAGCCCTCCTAGAGCACTCCATGTAGGACAGCTTCACATCCCCTCTCAAGGAAATGGGGTTTCCAACATAACAAGAGACTGCCATAGTGATCTTCAGATCACTCTTACTTTCTCCAAATTTCCCCCAAATCAATGTCCACACTTTTGTTTCGTTTCAAAGCTACAGCACAAAATAGCTATTTCATTTTTAGGACACAGAAATACCTGAACTCCTTTGAAATGTTAGAGTGTTGGTTTTATGAGTTCAAGAATTCTTCAATGCTTGTACTCCTCTATCCCTGAGCCTAACTTCACTTCATGCCATTTGTCTTGACTAATTTGGAAACTTTCATACACTGATCACAAAGTGACAAAAAACTTTAGCATTAAACGGCAACAATAGAGAATAATTATCAGCACCACATGAAAGAGAGACAGCTTCAAAGCATGGTAAGAGGTGAACTCGGCAGAGAGAGAACCCTCTTGTTGGTAAGGTTTAACCGTCTTTGCTAAAGGACTTAAATGGTTAAAAAAAAGTCACAAGAAACATGGCAGTGTCTAGTCATAAGGGAGGGAACATGTAGAATGAAATGAATTATTTAAGTGAGGAAAAAAAACGAGAAATGAAAGAACACATTCATAAAAGGCATCAGATAAAAATGCACACCAGAGATAACCCGATAGAACATTTTCCAGACACGGTAAAGTATTATTAAAAATACGCCAGACCTTACCCTGGGTGCAAGCAGAGCAGGGCGCTGGGCGATTCTAAGCCAAAGGGAGGCTGCAGGCCCGGCGGGCTACCCCATCGCCAGCACGGGAGGAGCGAGCACGCATGACAGCCAGTGACCAGCACGCCCGGGCTGCCATGTTCTCCCGACGCCCTGTGTAAACAAGGCGCTGCCCCCGCGGCGTTGCCCCGGCCGCCGCCCCACCACAGCTGAGGCTCGGGAGGAGCTGCGTGGCCCGGCCCGCCGGGCCGCAGTCGCCCTGGGACCGTGTTTACATTGACAGCAGCCAGGAACCTCCCGCTGCTGCTGCCACCGCCCCCAACGCCCCCCCAGCAGGCGGAGCAGCAGTCAGGGCGCGGACCCCCAAACTGAGGCGGCCCCGGCCCAGCGGCCGTTCTGCCGCACCCCGCGCCCCACGCGAAACCGAAAGTGCAGCTGGGGAGAGAGAGGAAGGAGGGTGCCACCAGTGCAATCCCCATCCCCGTCACCACGGGGCTGGCCTGCACACCTCAGCAACTACCCGCGGGACGGAGAGCTCTGGAGCTCTGTGCCTCCTCGCCGGCTGGCTGCCCACTCACCCCCTTCCTCTCTCTCTCTCTGTTCCAGGGCTGCCTGTCAGCGCCCGTCTCATCCGCCTCGGCAACACGCACCGTCGCCGCGCCCTTACCGTGCCCGTACGCCTGGAGGCCGCGTTCCTCGCCTGCTTGGGCCCGAAGCAGAATGCGGTGGTCGCCGCCGGGGCCAAGCCAGAGCCGGGGCCACGGCCGCCCCGCGGCGGGAGGGGCGGGCGCAGCGGCACAACCTGCCCTGCCCGGCCCGGGCCCCCTGCCGCACCGCCGCCTCTGCACATGCTCGTGCCACCCGGCGCACGGGGGCGCTGCGGGCATGCGCGGCCGCGGCGCGCGTGCGCGAAGAGGCGCTGGGGCCCATGGTCCGTCCCGAGCACGAGGCTGGTTGCGGTTGTGGTGATGCGCGTGGGAGTTTTCCTTGAAGCTTCCTTACCTCCTTACCTTACCTGAGGCTTCGAGCTCTACCTGGAGTTTCCCTCCTCCTTCCTAAGGGTGGGTTGGGTCTTCGTGTTTAGAGCTGAAGAGAGTCAGTACGCACGACATAGAGAGCAAGGCTTAAGGGAAAACTGCGGCATATAGGATCTTGTTGACCCTGAGCCGCCACCCTGCTTTGGAAAGTGGGAGGAGAGTTGCCTGCTTTCAAAAATTCTTCCCCCCCCCCCCCCCTATTGAATCGGTGTAATTATTTCCTGCAATTGGTTAGGGTAGGCAAGAGGGTGAGCTGTCCCACGCATCACAGAATCACAGACAAAACATCTGGTTGAGACAGATGATCCTGCCCAACCCTCAGCCCAGCACTGAAGAGCTGACACTAAACCATCTCCCTGAATGGTAGGTTCACTTTGCTTCAAAACCTCCAGGGATGGTGACCACCGCCACCCTGGGCAGACCATGCCAACATTTGAGAACCCTCTCTGTGAAGAAATAGTTTCCTGATACCTAGCCTAAACCTCGCCTGGCACAGCTTCTTAACATTTCCTATAGTCCCGTCACTTGAGACCAAGAAGAGGCCTCCCCCGCCTTGCCTTTGCCTCCCTTCAGGTAGCTGGAGAGCATGATGAGTCCTCCCCTCAGCCTCATCTTCTCCAGACTGAACAACCCCAGCTCTCTCAGAGGCTCTTCATAGGTCCTGTGCTCTGGGCCCCTCATCAGCCTCACTGCCCTCATTGTCTGGGCAGCTGCAGAACCTCAGGTGTACAGAACTGGCTCCA
Organism: Tricholaema leucomelas; assembly: GCA_013400475.1. Classification (NCBI taxonomy): domain Eukaryota; kingdom Metazoa; phylum Chordata; class Aves; order Piciformes; family Lybiidae; genus Tricholaema lacrymosa; species Tricholaema leucomelas. The sequence continues at coordinate 66,130 of WAAF01001956.1, read as the reverse complement.
GCCAGGGACTTGCATCAGCAATGCCAAGATGTCAGTTTCAGATTTTCTTCAATCACCGCTGGCTCTTTTGAGAGTGCATAGTTTTTAAATTGGCCAAATTCGTAAGGCAACATTTGTTACTCCCTTGTCAATACAAGATGTATGTCATTGTCAGAGTCCACTCACTAACCAGGTCAAATTTAAGCCTGTCCATCTAACCTGGTCTGACAAGTTTAGCACAGAATTAGTCTTCTGTACAAATACTGGGCTTTAACCTTTATATAGCCTTCTTTGTGTTTAACTGTAATAGAGGATCTTTAGCTGAATAGAACTCCTCCATGACAGACAAAAAAAACAAACACATTGTCAACAAGACTTTCAAGACAGGCACTTGCCCAGAAGGAGCCCTCTAGGCCGAAGGTTTTCTGCTCAGAAAGAGCTCTCTAGGCCGAAGGGTTTCTGCTCAGAAGGAGCTCTTCTTCTGGAGCATTCCAAATTCCTTTCTTCTCTCCCCACCCAATGGGTTTGAATGGGGAGGGGAAGATGGTGCAAAAACTCCTTTCCTCCCCCAGCCTTGCAGGCCTGAAGGTGCCTTTCTACATCTGGAAGCCCACACTGAAATTGGGCTGGTGGTCGGCTGAGTTTTTGCACCCAGTATAAAATGGCAAATGGACACTTTGTCTAGAAAAGCATAAATAGAGCAAGGGAGAAGACGCAAGGTGGTTCCTGCCTTGAAAGAGTTCCCTCCTTGACAGATTTCCCAACAGGACAGGTTCCTGCTGAGACTGAATTCCTGGTTTTGGACCACCCTTGCTTTTGGACGTCTCCTACCTTTTTACACGGCTCTCAGTTTTACACCGTCCCTACCTTTGGACAGTTTTCTCCACTTTGCACCATTGTGTGCAAACTTGCTAGCTTGGCAAGTCCTGGGGTCCATTTGAGAGAGCTGCTAGCAGCACCCAGACCTGGCTACTCTCAGACCATATGACAGCCGATTTGCTGGCTGGTATTCTGGACTGGGGAGACCTTAGCAGTTTGGCTCTCCCCTGCTGAGGCAGCATCACTTCCACGAGTCCCTCTCTTGTGGAAGATGTGTCCAGAGACACTTCTGAGTTCGGCGACTTTTCCGCTCACCTTGGGCTTCTGCTGCATGGATCTATACTACTGGATATTGCTTGCAGTGTCAGAAGGCAGCCAAGCCACAGAGAAATCCAGCAAGGGATCATGGCTGAATACCTATCCCACCTCCATAAGTAAAGCCTGCTGTTCCCTTAATTCTCTGCTCAGCCTGATTGATAGTGGGGTAAAGCTGTGTTTATAGCTTAGCCTTTTCCATTTCCTGACTTCCTAAATCTCTAAATTTGTGCTTAATATCCTTTTGAAGAATTCCCAATTGAATTAGGATCTGTAAATAAACCTAAACTAGTTTTGTATATAGTATATGGGGGCAAGATTTTCAGGAAAATACAATATTTCTATTTTTATAATTCCTGAGTCAGACACATTAATTCCCTGCTTCCAGAACAGCTCTCTAGGCTGAAGATTTTCTGCTGAGAAGGAGCTCCCTAGGCTGAAGGTTCTCTGTTCAAACTGATTTGGGCTCCCTTATATCTGTATGCTGAAGTCTGACATCCATTGTAGCAGGAGCCCTCAGCACTGAGCAGCTGTACACGGGTGATAGAGTATCTCATACACAGGTTCTTCACCTTCATCTGTGCCAAAGAACTTCTCTGCTACCTCAAGTTCCATCTGTCCATCCAGCTCTGTGCTCTCTTGGCCCTCTTGTTCATCTCTTTCTCCATCACATTGGATTTCCAATCCTCACCTTCTGTCCTTTGCTTATTACCACCACATGGGCAGTTATTTTCCCCAGGGATCTTGCAAACATCTCACTGACAATAAAGGTAGCCCTAAAAACATGAGGCTTGTATGCTGAAGCATGGAAACATTGGAAATTGTTTCCTCCCAAGAACACGTCAGGCAATATTAATAATTGATGCTGTTATCAGCAGCCTCTTACGCGAGTGGCCACTACCGAGTTGTAAACTTAAACTTAGCCATCACCTTGTAGTAATAACACACACCACAGGAAAATAGGTCTTGCCACACACCAAGCCTGCCAGACATCTAGTAAGGCAAAAATTTGGCTGTCATCAATTGCAGGCTTTGCTTCTAGTTCACACTGAGCAATATGAAATTTCACTTTTCTGTCTGCTCTTCAGACAATGAGAGATATCACTTCTAGATTTTTTGTCTTTACAAGAAAGTCTCAAAGTACCTGGATCATGTATTAGCTGATATCCACACTTGTCTCAGTTCTATTTTAAATTTCCAGAGACTCAAATAAATTTGATAGAACCAATAACAATTTTTTAGAGTGTACTTCCCTCTTCCCCCTTCTTTCCCAAAAGAAAGGGATTAGATGTAGAGAGAGAAATGGTAAGCACACCCAAATAAATTAATCTCACTCGATTTGGAAGTTAAAAAGAAAAGTTTAAACATAACTTAAAAAGGTATCTGACGTAGGGAAGTTACAAAGGTATAGGGAAGGGAAAGCAAATACAAAATGTATAAATACAACCCGATTTTGATGGTGATGGCCACGTGGTAAAACAGAGAAAACCACGAACAGGATGGTGACGCTGGTAAGCAGGGAGGGAGGGAGCAGAGAGAGAGAGAGAGAAACAGGAAGTCTCCCTGCTTTTATGGATCTTTAGACAGGAAGGGGGAGTGTGCTAACCATCACCTGGTAGTGTCCAGACCCACCCCTGGGGAGGGGTCAAGACCACCTAGGGTCAGGTTCAAGGTTACTCCCCCCTGGAGTGTTAACCTTATACAACACTACTGCTAGAAATTACAACATTGTACATTAGGAAATGTAATTAATGTTCTATCATGCAAATTGTATCAACAAAAGTGTCAAAGTCTCACAGAGAGTGGATTATTGAAGTTCACTTTTTATAGGCCTTGGGCTTAGATAGGAGACAGCAGCCAACAACAGCAAGCCAAGAAAAGGATTTGGGGAGGAAGAGATTAAAGGGTTCCCAGCAAAAATTGCCATGTAGACTGGAAATGGGTCTAGCTGAGTGGGAATTTTAGCCCTCGACCGAAGTTCTTTTGCACCTGGCAGAGGTAATCACTGTTGGCTTCATCTTTAGTGCTCAGTTAGCCCTGACTTGATATGCTTACTCTTTTAGATATTTTTCATTGTTCTCCTTTCAATGAGTCCAAGTTAATATTGAGAAAAACAAGAAAATCCTCTGGCTATGATCATTTTCACAAAGAGAAGCATACAGCTTCTTTGAAAACATAGGCATACCAACATCTGAACAAAGCTGCTTTGTACATCTTGGTAGCTCCTTCATGGAGTCAGGGGGCACAGAAGGCATGGCCACCACTTAACGCTGCTCTAAAGATAGACTTTAAGTGGTCGCTTTTGTAGTGCTGGTGTTTGTTCTCCTGATACCTGGCCTAGGCATCAGTGTCTTTATTCAGGTTTTCTCCACCCTATGTTTGGATGCCATGGGACAAATGTTTCCACTGACCTTAACCTAATTTATTTGTGCGACTCCCACTTCTCATTTTTTCTTCTAATCTAGTTTCCACTGAAAGTTCAACAGCACATAGCCAGGAGGGAGTTTTAGCAGGTGTTCATCTGACCTATGCTGATCCACAGAGAAAAGCAGCAGGTTTGGGCTGCTTTCTTTCTCTTTGTTTATTTCTCTGCTGGTGCTTCTTTTTGTTTGGAGGGGGTGGCATTTTGATTTGTTGGGGTTTTGTTTTGTTTATGGTTTTTTTTGTTTGTTTTGGTTTTGGGATTTTTATCTGGGTTTGGTGTTTTTTTTTTCCTAATGAAACTAGGTCAACTCTTCATATATGAGATTGCATTTCTCTTAGGAACAGTTCCTTTTGGTTTACCTAAAGCTAATTGGAAAGCTATGCTGAAAGGTATTAAACTTCAAAAAGAAAAAAGCCAGGCTACCAAGAGATTTGGATCAGTGCAGTTGGATTTTTTTTGAGTTAGATACGTAATGCAGCCCTTGTCACCCACCCATAAGGTAGACTTGCAGTCTGTTCAAAACTGCAATTGCTGGCACACTGCTGTGTGGTAACAGGGGGTCAGCAGTTCCACAGGTGTTTCTCTGCCCCTGTGCACACAGAGAGCTGGAGGCCACATTGCTTTTTCAAAGCTGCTCCTAAAAAAGGATGTAGCCTTTAATTCTGCCTGCTGAGCTTACTGCCTTTGGTTGTTCAGATGGAAAGAAAGTTACGCTGATTTAGACCCAGAAGAAATAAGGGACTCAGTGTCCCTTGACCCTTCTGTTAGCCTGTCCATTCTGTAAAGCATTATTAATGAAGTAGCAGTAACTCTACATCTGTAATTAGGGGTTTTAACTCCCTAGGATGGACTTGCAGAACATAGACTGTTTTGAGGAAAATCTAGAGACAGAGCAACAGTAAAAACTGTTGATAATTTCTAAAATAAAAATGTTGATAAATTTTTGTGTGTGTGTTTTTTTTCTCTCATGAACTTTTAATAGCTTCCATATTGTTCTTAAAAAGTCCTAGAAAACCTGTGAAGTGGTCCAACATCACCAAATTAAACTGAGTTAGCCTGAGAAAATGATCTTTTTTTGAGCCGTTGGATATCTCTGTATCCATGTCTCTCTGTCATTCCTTTCCGTTTAACTGTAATTGCTAATTTCAGCTCAAATTCACAAGAAGGCAGAGCTCTCAAAGATCAATTATTAGAAGTTTCAAGAGTACAAGTGTAGAAGTCAAGAAGACTAATGCATCCTCAACTGAAAGCAGCTGGGTTTTGTGCTGACCCGCAGCAGCCAGGTGATGTATTAGTAGCTGTGTACCAGTTACAGTTATGTTATTTCTTAGAGAATTTGCCTTCTCTTTTAGCAGGGGAGAAAGTATTTGAGCTGTATGGAGATGTGGTGGAAAACTGGTGGCACTGTGGGAGTAGATGTGAAGAAGGCCTGGTGGGGCAAAAGGATCACTCAGACCACAAAGGAAACAGCTGGGATTAGAGATAAAGGCAACAAGGAAACTTCTACATAGACCACAAACGAAACAAGCAGGTCAGTAGAGCTTGCTGTGTAGCCATGGGAATCTGTGGGATACACATTAAAAGCATTTTCCATCCTAGAATTCATCCCTAGAAAGTCCATCCTGGAAAGCAAATTTGTGCTCACACTTTACAGGTGCAGCCAGCACATATTCACAGCCTGCAGGACAGAAGGGAATATGCCTTCCTTACCCCAGCCTGAGGATCAAGTTAACTTGGCATGAACCAACAAGGCTCGCCAGCTTTTGGAGTCATTTTTGCAGGGGTGTGGGACTTGTTTTGAGGTCTGTAAATCTGCTGATTCACATACTTCTATTGCTAAGAACAAATAGCACATAAATAAAGATTCCATCTGTGAAGAACTCTGGATCTGACAGCTTTAAGGCAAAGTTTCAGACTTGTTCGCAGGATCACAGGGTGTTAGGGCGTTGGAAGGGACCCAAGGAGATCATCAAGTCCAACCCCCCTGCCAGAGCAGGACAATACTATCTAACACAGATCACAGAGGAGCACAACCAGACAGGCCTTGAAAGTCTCCAGAGAAGGAGACCCCACAACCTCTCTGAGAAGCCTATTCCAGTGCTCTTGTTGCCCCCAAATACAGAGAAGATGCATGGCTAGTGTCATCTTAACTCCAAATTACACTTCTAATCTACCCTTTGATTCATGTTGTGGGCTACTAAAGCAGCTTATATTTAACAGTAAAGACCTTTAATTTGCATGTCTAATCCTAGTATTTCATGAATTAATTTTCCCTCCTTTATAATTTCCCCTTACTGGCACACAAGTTAGAAGAAAGAATATAAAACAAAACCTCAACCCAACACCCAAGCACAACCTCTCCCTCCCTTTGAGCTATGGTGCTGCCTTGCTTGTGAAGTAGGTTAGCAGGAGGAGCTTCTGATCTCAACATCGGAGGGCTTGTAACACCACTAATTCCGTGGGAGTGATGCGATTAGAGCAGAGGAGCAATGCAATGATGAAACCAGTCTGTCAGGGGCAGGGTTCTGCCCTTGAATCAATTTGTGTTGCTTTTAACGAAGAAATTGCATGGATATAAAGGAAGAGCCTGTGGCAGTCTGCTTCTGCCTGTTAGATATATTTTAAAATGCAGCAGCTGAAGTAATTTAGAAAGGATCTAAGTTAGAATAAGTGTGAAAGTGGACTTTAACTGCATTTTCACTCAAAACAACCCCCAAAACCATGGGACATGCATGGCATACTGATTTTTAGTTCAGATGGAGCAGAAAGCAGAATGCTCACAAGGGACCCTTCTAATACAGGAAAATCCTTGTGAAACTGCGCTGATGTTTTGTGAGAAGTTTCTTACAGAGACTTGTTTGTTTTCAACTGCTTCATTTTAAAGAAAAATTTCAAAATCAATTTCTTTCACAGCATAGTGTTTCAGCACTGAGAACTACTTTTCATTCCGGGACATCTGAGCATTTGCCTTCACATGGTATTACCAGAGCAAGGATCTCTCAGAACTAAGAAGCAAAGGGGCAGCAGAGAGGACTCGGACCATTCAGTTTTTTCATATAAAGTAACAACTTCAGACACTTCAAAGTCTGTATCTCTTTGTTTATAATCAGGGCTGAATACGTTGTGTAGCCTCCTTCTGCTGCTGGTACTTGTACTAAGTGAAAAGGGACAAGACTTGACTGATTTTGGTTTTATAGAATGGCATTAATCATTTGAACTACCACAAAGACATTCACACTCAACCTCATTTTGTGTCCATTGGCAAGAACTGTCAAGCTTTGAGCAGTTGCTCCGGGCTTGGCTCCTCGCACATTATAACAGCCTTGGCACCAAACCCTTTGCATCGGAAATTAGTCACTTACTACAATAGTAGAATCGATATGATTTGGATTTTCTCCAAACCACAATTAAGCTTACAAGAAAAAAAAGCAAAAAAGGAGAGAGGCCAATTTTATCCGGTAAATTTTTTTGAAAGGCGTACATCATTAATTTCTTCCTGTATTATTGAGCTCCAGGTTTTGGGAATGAGGATTCTGTCTCTGCTCTAGGTTTTAGCAGTCGTATTGCTTTTGATTTACTGCCCTCTTCTGCTTGCTTATGTGAGTGCATGCTGCCCGGTGGCTAGTCTCAGCCCTCACTGGATAATAACATTTCCCAGTAACTAGTGAGAAAGAAAATAGCTTTATTAAAAAAGAAAGAAGGGGGGTGGGAAATCAGTCACATTATGGGAAGGTGATCAGTGAATCTCCTCAGACCTCAGTAATTTAATTTCATTACAGAGAAAGAGGAAATGTGATCTTGGTGCATATTACTGTCTCTTGTCTTCCACTTATTCTCCATATTTTCTCTTTTAATTTAATTGCTTTGCATACTGCAGTCACAGCTGAACTGAGAAGACAAAGTACAGGCAGCCAAACTTCCTGAGATGAAGCACAGACCCTATAGCAATGTGTAACACTTTTCCCAGAGCATCAGGAGAGCTCACCCAGATATTTCGAAGCATCATTAAGTCATAAAGGTTTAAAATAAGGAAGACCATCTATCACTATACAAGGAAGATTTTTAGGTCATTAAGAGGCAATGAATCTGCACATAAAGCTGATGGAAATAATTAACAGACCACATAAGGAAGTGTCTCCTATTCCGTGGAAGCTTGTAATTTGTTTGTTACACAAGAGCTGTAGAAAATCACAGTCTCTCAGAGCTTGCCAAAGCCATCACCAGAGCTTGCTAAAATATCAGAAGAATGTGAAGAACGTTAGCAGAGATATAAACAGCTAATCAGATCATGCCGTTTCAACAATTTGCTTAATTACCTGTGGTTGAAGAAAGCATAAGGAACAACTTCAGCACAGAAATCTCCAGCTTTAGCTATTCTTCCCATCTCAATAAAGTTGGAGGAGGCAACAGGTCCTGCAGCATCCCAGACAAAGGGGTAAAGACCAGAATGCAAGTTCCCATCATGCTGAATGTGTGTCACTCTGGAATGGACTTTACTTCCATCATCCTGCACACCTTCCATCTTGTGCAGTAGGTGAGCAGGGCAAACCCAAAATTTACAACCAAGGAAGACTTCTTCTAAAGCGGCAGCAGGGACAGTAGGCTGTGGAAATGAGCTAATCCACGGCCAGCAGACCAAGTGACACTGTCTCTCTGTCCTGTCACACAGAATGCCCTCTGTCCCTACACAGCTGCCCCCACCCCATACGTGCCTCTGCTCTCTGAGCCTTCCTCCTGCAGTGCTGCCAGCTCAGTCTTCAACCCTCTAACCACTTTCAGGAAACAACTCCTGCAGTAGCAAATTATGCACACACACCCCCAATAGTACTCAGCTGCATCGTATGTGTGCTGCTGCTGCTCATTAACTGGCAAGCAGCAAAAGAAACTCCTGATCTTTTCACTTATCACTCAGCTGGCAGGAACTTCGTGTCCTTCCTAGCTCACTTGTAAAACAGAGGTTGGCTAGGTGACTCAAAATCTATGAGGGAGAGTAGAGAAGTGAAACAAGCAGATAGGGGAAAAACACAGCCTCACTTCTTGACTTGGTTTGGGTTCTTTGGTGTTTTGTGGGATGATCTTCCAGAAAAATAAATAAATAAAACAGAGAAAAAAGATGTTACTGCACCAAAGCTTGCTGTACAGGCACAAGAGAGCTTGGTTAAAATACCTCATTCTTAGATTTTCCAGCTTTTGAGTACCAATTTGCATTTTGAATGATCTTTTTAAGTAGTAGTCTCAAGCCTTTAAGAAGCAAATCAAAACAAAATTTAAATTCTGTACTGACATCAACACAGGCAAAAAATAAAAATGAAGCTATCAGATGGACTTCACCTGCCTCCTGCACTTCTGCCAAGTGAACTCCTGCTAGCAGCAACAGTCTGTTGTACTGCAGTAGGAGCAGGGCTGCAGGGAGGTGAAATGCTTTGCCAGCAGGTTTCACAGATACATGCTATCTGCAGAGGAGCAATTTGCTGCTTGGACACATTGAGGAATCTCAAGTTTTACTCCAAGTTTCCAAGTGTATTGCCAGGAGTAAACCTCATCTCTGTCAGTCTTGTACTCTCTGCTATGCTCTTGTTCTCCTTAATGACCCTTTTCACCATTTTTTATGGTTCACCACAGCCTTTGTGTAGCAACTGAAAAAAATCACTGTTCTGAAGGTGAAAAATACTCACAGAATACACAGAAAAACATTCACCTGTGATATAATTGGCCTCCATGCTGGTATGAGTGATCACTAATGGTCAGGGATCACCAAAACCTGCAAAATAAACTATTTCTGATAAGCAGCAAGGCACTCAAAATGCAGTTGTTGGCTATTCATTTTGAAGAGCAGCCTTCTGCAAACTGCATCATCTCTCTTCTGTTAATCTAGGATAATCAAGTGCTGAAGCAGACCACACTCTGCTACATGGCATTGCAGATAGAGTTTGTAATATATCTTTAGCTCCTTTGGCTTTCAATAGTAATTTTTTTCTCTTTAATTAAAATAATCAATCCAGAGGGTCTCTGCCAGGAAGCATGTGTACCAATTATCCTGGCAGTGTGGCAGTTATTGAAACTGAAGGGATGAAAAGCTTTGGAAAGCACACCCCGAGTTGTACTTGAATTCTTCAGGCATCTGTTCCGAAGGGCTAATATGTTTTGCCATGTCTCAGAGCAGTTCCAGGGACAAAGGGACATTCAGCAAAGCAAGCCATTTCAGAAACCCTGCTGCCTGCTGCAGAGACCAGCCACAGCTTCTATCACTGGCAATTAGTGCAAATGAGGAAATAGAACATTCCAGAGCATGCATCCATCACAGGATGTTTCATCTACCAGATAAATGAAGACAGACTCTCATCTGGCAAAATATCAGTCTAAGGCTTTTATTCCAGTAGCTTTGTCTACAAAAAATGTTTTTGTCACAGTGGCTTTATCCTTTATGCAGAAGGCTGTGGTATGGCTTCTTCAAGCCCAGGAGCCTGGTTTGGCTTCTGCATTATTCCATTCTTTCCCCATTCAGGAATAAGCAGGTACAAGGGCAACAAGCCATATTAAAAGGACAGGATTATTTAGCTATTCTGTTCTTTGTTAGTCCCTAAGAATCCTTGTGCATGTGAACACCTGCAGCATAGCCTTCCATCAGGATTTTGCTGGCCACTTGCAAGTGTGCTGAGAGCTTTACCAGAGCATGAATTGCTCATGATTTGTACAGGGGTGTTCTCTCAAACCTCCATGCTATGCCACTGCTAAGAACAACACAAACTGACTACAACAGGCTGCATAACGTTTGGTAGGAATGGGGCACAGCACCCCTAAGGTGGGAGCCACCACTTTGATCAATGGTGGTAACTTCAGCTGGTGCTTTTCATCCTACAAAGTATTTACTGCTACTACTTCCAAACAGGTTTTGTTCTCAATGCAGGAGCCTTAAAAATTAGTGTGCAAGGAAGGGCAGCTTCTAAAATGTTTATGCAAGGGGAAAAGTAGGTCTTGTACAGCCAAATGCAAGGAGAAAGGTTGATCTTGTACAGCCAAATGTCCTGTACTTATAGTTGCAAATCCAAACTTGGCAGCAAACAGAGCTGCTGTGTTCCCTACAATCCCATTTAAAAATACTAACAGGTAATTCATATAAGACTTTAACTTAGTTAAAATCTTTTACTTGCACTTTAGCATGGAATGTCGCAATGGTATTACTATGCACCACAGTTTGGATCAAAAGCAAGAAATCAATGTACATAAGACAGTGAAGATCTAGGTGGAGTTTCAGTTAAGTCTACTGCTTCCCTTAGCAGAGTTTATTTATTACATGCTGGTAGGTGCTCTCACAGCTACTACTGGATGCTACTTTCTAAAGCAGAGATGTTAACCACAGAAGCGTCTCTCTAACCACCTCAAATCATGTTAGGTTGTCTGCTGCAGTACTGAATACTGGTCCTAATGAGCAGTGTGTGGTATGACAGACTGCACAGTTTCCTTGACATCTCCAGGGAAGAGCGTGAAGTTTCATACAGGAATTAGCTGGTTGATTGCCACAAATATTTCCATTGAACTTCTCAAAGGCTTCAGCACTGCTTACTAGGAAAAAGAAAAACAGAATCTGCGTTAGAGCAAGCAGCAGTAAATGATGTTTAGCCACAGACTTGACTCATCAGGTCTTTCTCTTTGCAAACATTCCAAGCATGCTGTACATTTAACTGCAGGTTATCAGCTAAGGGAATTACAGCACATAAATACTGCTGCTGCATAGATCACACTGATCTGATGGCTGGCAACAACTCACTCTGCTACCACCAGCAAAGCTCAGGTTCAAGGAATCTCTCATCTTCAGACATCTTGCACAAGTATAAATGAATTCCCCCTGCGTGCTGAACACATTCCACTAAGCCTTACTTCTACAAATAGTTACTTGCTTAACTTTAAAAATGAGGTAAACCAATTGTGTTTGCTGGTATTACTGATATCATTAACTTCATAGTCATGTGAATTTGGGGCCAGCAGCCATACACAGCACAAGTGCTGTACTCTGGAAGGCAAAGTGAACAATTGCATGTTCCTGCTCAGGTGTGCTCTAGGCATCAATCTGAGGCTTCTTCTGAGCGTTTAATATGTTATTACTACTTCAATCCCTTCACTGAGTGGGGTATTTTAAAGTGAACCAGATTAGTAATTTGATTCTCATATCAATATTATTTTATTTTTCCTATGTGTGGCTCCCAGAACACTATTTGCTTTTATGCAAATTCAAAGTTAAGTTCTGTACCCTAAAGTGTTTCAATAAAAATAAATACTTTTTTTTAAAAAACTTGTTCTTTCCTAACTGGGAATGCACTGTGGCTCCTGACCTGTAAATGGGGAAAAAACTCAGCCTGGCTTTCAACCCAGCAGCAATCTCCCAGCACTAAGTAGTAAAATAGACTCATGAACATTCAGTGGTTTGTTTTTTCCTCAATATGACTGCATCGGAATGTAGTAAGACACACTTTTTGTAAACTTACGATGCAATTTTTTTTTTTTATGTGGGGGGATTGATGTTGTTTGTTTATTTGTGGTTGGTTTGTCTGATTGATTGGTTTTGGTTGTTTTTTCCTCCCCAAAAGAGCCCAAGCAGTTTAAGCCGAATTCATTGTGGATGTGTCCTCATACAGAGCCATCCGTTTTTCACTTGTTTTCAATTTGTTCCATCCAAGGTCCTTCCTACAGTTTGCCTTCCCTCCCACTCCCATCCCTTTTAGTCACCATCTCTGCCTTCAGGAACTGAATTGGGTAGATTGGTTATTTGTTGTCTCAATCCAACTCTAGGAAAACAATGCAACAATTTTTAGGGCTGCAAGATGTTTACAGAGAAAAGCAGATTCCTAACTGTTGCTTTCTCTGTATCACTGTATTTATGTGTCCTAGAGTGGAGGGAATTCCTTGGTAAGTCATTTTGTCTGATGTGATATCCTCAGGTGCCTTTAGCTTTCAGTCAGAGCCAAAAGAACAGCTTTGAGGTGCACACTCTTGTGACTTCCCTGCACATCTCACCCACGTTCGTGAAACAGCTGCTCTCTTTCACGAGGAGAAGAAGAAGTCCTAGCAAAGGAACATATGTCACACTAACATTTGCTAATGACTTTATAATTGTGGCTTTGCTTTATTTATTATTCCTTAGCTTTGAATGCTAAAACAAAATGGAAAAAGACCACGTGCTTTAAGAACAATATTTACCTCTCATCCCCAAAAGATAAGAAGTGTTCTTTATATTGCAGGGAATGAGGGAAGTAGCAAACACACTAAGGACTAACAAGACAATGATCAGGTTATCTAAAGGTATTTAGAACATACATTATGAGGATGCAGTGGAAAGTAACTCTCTTTGCTGTTTCCTTCTCCCCTTGCAATGGTGCTCTAAGAATTAGCAACATGAACAAGTTATGAACTCCTAACCTGGGAGATTTATTTGCTCAATTTTCAGTTGTTTCTCTTCTAGTTAACATATTTTCTACCAAAATTCCTGTTCATATTTCAGCCAAGCCTTCAATTCCCTCAGGTTTCTATCACCATCTTACAGTCCATTTTGGATCAAGAAGCCACGGGGAATAGCAAAATAGTAAGAATGTTGTAGCCAAAGTATTTTATTCTTTAAGGCAATTAAGCCAACTGAGCAGGATAAGACCAGAATAGTAACACTGTTATATTCAATAGTTTTCATTAGCACAAACTAAAAGTGCAGAGAGATGGTGGAAAAAAAACTATTTAAAATAAACAGCCTAGAAGGTTCCACCATCTTTACATCGCGTAACACGAGGAGAGTTCACTTGGAGTGGGCAATAATCCACAAGTCTAGGATCTATATAATTTAAACCAACTTCCAAAACCCACAACTCTTGGGTCTTTATCCAGTTCACACGGGAGTAAGATAAAACTATAAATAAATACCCAGCATGACAACTGACACAGAGGGTTTTGCTCTCTATCCTCTAAAAGATGCCAGCAATGGTTCCCAAACCCTAAAAATTACTTTGGTTAAGTTCTTCTTTGCAGTGTACTTGTTTGGAGCAGAAATGAATGTTCTCCACCAGAGTGCATGTGCAGACCCACCACATCCTGCAGCTGTCACTGACTCAATAAGGGAGGTGAGGAGTGGGAAACCACAGCCTGCAATTGTATTGTGTACCTTTAGGCGTCCTTAGCAACTTCTTCGGGTGTCTTGTCTTCCACAGAAACTGAAAATGGAGACAAAACACCACTGAGAAACATTTGATACAGCTTACTGAGTGATAAATAGTCAAATAAGGTGTTTCCTTTGTTCTGGAGGATCCAGAGATTCACAGCTTGCACTGGGCTGGAAGGGACCCTCAAAAGTCACCTTGCCTAACCCCTCTGCAGGCATCAGGGACACCTCCAACTAGATTAGGCTGCCCAGGGCCACATCAAGTCTGATCTTGAATGTCTCCAGGGATGGAGCCTCATCCCTAGACATTCTGTTCCCGATTCAAAGGTCCAAAGGACACAATTTACAAAGTCATATTAGGTACAGACATTTTAACTTAGCTTTTGAATTCTAATTGGAGACAAGTTTAGAGGCCAAACTCCTAAACTCCTTTGAAAATCTCCTCAGTGATGATTTTAAGATACATTTTTCTTTGCACTCATTTATATTGTTCAACCTCAACAGCAATAAAAGACAATTCGTAGCTGCAGGGAAACACTGTGAGGCTTATAAATACCACATGCTCTGTATTTTTCCTTACAGCAATGTAATTTAAGAAAATCTTTCAAATTAATTCAGATATTTGTGTTGCATCTCACACAGCACAAAGGAGAATGCACTGTTTTTAATGAACTTTACATTTAGCCACGTAGCAGAGCTAAAGAAAAACACGCTCCCAGAATCCAGCTTAGCAAGACTTCTTCCCACTGCATGGCACAGAATTTCAGTTTGTCATTTCCTGCTCAGGTGCCAAGCAGAGTTATTGCTAGCAGCCACACTGCATCCCTTGAGTCCTGCCTGCTCTTGCAGCTAGCTCAGTGCAAGCAGCCATCAGTGCTTTTCAGAGACAAATCATCCCAGACCCAGCTGCACTCTTGCCTCAACTCCTCAGCATCGACATCCTTATTCCTTAAGGATGTGTCAGAAATCTCGATAGCTGCTCTTTCTTTGTCTAAGTTTTCCTCATGGTCAGAAGAAGCTGCAACATCCAAGACTTCAGTCACAGTTTCTATGAATCAAATTAGAAAGAGAATTGTCTTTCCATTCAGCAGCATGAAGGAGGGCGAGCAGCCCAGGCTGACAAAATGTGAAGGCCCCACCTAACACACATATCTGAAGTGACTGAGGGCAGCAGGAGCTATCATATGATTGATTTTTACCATACAAATACAAGTTTGCAAGTGGAACTGCAGGGAAAGTCTCACTCTGGGGTAGGAAATTATAACCATGAACTATTTTCACACTTTTAGATAAAGAGAACTCTCCAACATCTCTTGCAGATACCTTCATTTTATTGCCTGACTTCTGTCAAACTATCAGTGATGTGCAAGATACTGGTGGTGAAATTTCCATGGAAGTAATCTTAGTCTGATCAGCACAGACTAGGACAACACACAGACACTCGCCATAACCTTGCAAAGATATCAGCTGGTTTAAAGGTAGAAATATCCTGAAGGTTGAGGCTGAGATTCCAGTGTAGCATGCCTGACAGTGAGCCAGTGTCATGGTACAGCTGATAGGCCCAAAGTAGGCTTAATACATATACTGGCTTGCCCAGGCATGTTTTTCTGCTCCATGAGAGAAGCAACCATGACAAAAGAAGACAAAAGAACCTGGAGCCACTAAGTCTAAAGACTCTGGCCTGCATAGACTTGTCTTGGTCCTATGGTAAACAAGGTACACAAGCTTAGCTTGTGCCTGCCTTGTGCAAGGCCTGTGCTTTTCCCAAATTTGGGTAAAGCAAGCCTATGGCTTTACCTAATATGGTAAGGTTTGGCTAACTGCCATTCTGATTTGCTATTCTGTGTCCAAAGGGCAATTATTCTCAGCCCACATTGATGAAAAGAGATCTGCAGGTAAATAGCATGCTCTGCCATGCTATTCATGCCTGCTGTTGCCTGCTGCCATTGCTTAGTGCCTTATTGTTTGCCTGGAAACTTCAGTATACCAGGAACAGGCTCTAAATGTCTCCATGCAGTCAGCCTGCATGGCCAGCGTGACATCATGCTGAGACTGCACATCACAAGATATCCTGCCTGCGCCTGAAAGTCTCCTGCTAAGACCAGAAGTCCTGGAGATGCACAGATTGTCCAGAGGAGTCAGGAGACAAGGTCAGAGATTGTCTGCCTCCTTTCCCCAGAAGCCTAGGAAGAATAAGGTCTCAGCAGCCAACAAGAGTTCCCTGAAAGAGTCTGAGCACTGTCTGGGTCTGTGGCTAGCCCCCATGAGTCAGGTAATAATTTTGTGAGTAAATACTTAGAAGCCTCTTTGTAATTCTCCCATTGCTTTCTGCCATAAGCAGAAAGATCTCCTTGAGTCCATCTAGTGGGCAAGTGGCACATTGATCACAAGCTGCATTTGACTGCAGGAATCTTCTCTTCCAGTTCAATTCGTGTTTATATATTTTGCTGGCTATTACTAGATCTAGCTTTCCTGCTTTTTAATAAAGCCTTATTTCCTCTGAATGGGAATTATGTACCTGCCTTGAAACCAGACTTGCACCACTTGGACTGAATGGTCTGAAGGATTGTTCATGGCTATCAGAAAGGCAACCAACTGCAACAAAAGATGTTGTCCAGACAGGTCTCCACAGAGTAGCTGTCAGTCCCCAAATGGAGTCCTGCTCCATTTGTGAACACCTGTGTCTGTACCAGGAGTTAACTGTCCTTGGTTACTGCAGAAAACTTCACATGTCTTTCACATCCCTTCCCTGGGCACACCAGGCTGGAGGTTGGTAGGAGCCAACTCTTTGGTGCCACAGCTGAAGTGCTCTGTACAGGAAGAGAAAGCTGGCAGCACTGGTGGTCTGACTATGCTGCCTCCCAGCAGCAGCAGGCATGGCAGCCTGCAGCAGCTCAGTATCAAACTACTCACCGTTACTAATGTTAGGCTTGGCACCACCAGCTGCTCTGAAAGGAATTTTAACATACCCAGGACTTTAAGGACAAATGTCCTCAGGCCACTCAGACACCCTGACATATTTCCACTCTGCAACCATCAGTGCACAACCTCTTTGGACTATCCATTGCTTACAGGTAATACTGAACCCTAAAAAAATATCCCCTGCTGCTGCCCACGACAGCTACAGGCACTCCTGAGTGATCTTTTGCTCCTCTGCTTTATAAGACAATCACAAAATAACAGTGTTGAGAAGAAATATATCTTGCCAAAGTGCACACACAGTACCAGAGCACGAATGGGCAAGCACCAGTAGCACATTACATATGCAGCAAGCACAACAGCAAACCATTTATGTTATGAAAACACATCTGGTTTGAGTTAATACAGAAAAGGAACTTTAATTTAGGGACAAAAGGAAATTAAAGTTTTGTTTGTAAACATGAGGGATTTACCCTTTAAATAAGGCAGGAGCATTAGGAAGCTTCAGCAGTTTATTAGTATAATATCCAGCATTTAGTTCCACCTAGAAATACAATTTTTAGGGAACTATCCCTATCATTTCAATTAAAAAAAAAAAAAAAGGAA
>WAAF01001956.1:0-48890 GCA_013400475.1 Tricholaema leucomelas | reverse complement strand
AAGGGGGAGGAAGAAAGAAGAGAGGAGAGAAAGGAGAAAAGAAAAAATGAGAACCTGCTGCATTCTGTACAAAAGATTTTTTTCCTGCAGTCTTTACAGAAAGAGTTTTCATTCTGCTGCAGCTGCACTGAGAGCACAGGATTCTGTGTTTCTGTGCATTCACAGTAGGATAGAAACCATTCCAAATCCAGGGAGCTTCAGCATGCTGGTGATGAGCAATTGAATTGTCTGAACATCAGTCATCTCATCATTCCCCTGCAGAACAAAGCAGCGTCATAGTCAGGGGCTTGCATGCCCTCTGTGACTGGCTTAGCATCTCTCCCGTTAATAATAGTATCCTCCCCTGCAACAGATTTGCTCCTGGTAATAGTAAAGAAACCACAACACAAAGCCCCATGCACTTGGATTGACTTTCTGAAGATGCTCCTGCTTGTATAGCTTCTTCTCCCAAAGCTTTCAAGCATTTAAGCTTTCCAACTTTACTAGAGGGGTTTTTATGTGGAATCAGCCTGGACATGACAACAACCACCAAACCTGCACAGGCAGTAGTTTCCTGCAGTTTTCCAAATTACTTAAAGATACTCTGAGCGAAGCAGTTAGTGTAAAGCAGTATCCTTCATATCACCAATTATTTGTTTGGAGCAGCCAAGATGGGAATGGGATCTGTAATGCAGAACACCAGGTTCAATTACTTTAAAAACAATAAAAAAGGCAGAAGAATTTGGCTTTATAAAGATAAAATAATACAAGTTAGCCAGCATAATACAAATGGAATCTGCCTGGAATGCAGGAGCCACAGCTGGAGCACAAACCAAAGCTTTGGTATTTTGAGCTGCCTATAACATGACCAATGTCAGATGCTAATTCCGAAGGGGAAAAAAATAGTCAAATTTAATTGTGGAAACAGAAATAATATTTCATCTTGGTGGGTTCAGAGAACCACTCATACTAGAATGTGAGGCTTTTGTGTAAAGCTTCTCCTCAGTAAGGTCCACTGAAGGTCTCAGCATGTCCCCCAAAACATTTGAACAGGCAGAGCAAAATAATTTCCTGTACATTTTCATCATTTAAAGACCTGCTAATGGAAAACTAACAGGAGAGTAAAACTCACTTCTAAAAAATCAAATTCTGCCACATCTGAAAAGTGATTCAAGAATGTAAAATGGAGCACAAGAGGTGGAAGTACCCAGCTCACCGTGCTGGTTTGAGGCTAATTGGAGTATTTTAATGAGAGAAATTAGATCATTGGTTGTGAAAAGAAAATAATGATTAAGTCTATAGCATTCATTGGTTTGCTGAGAGGGATGAAAAGCCAAAAAGTAAACAATTTGCCCCACTCTGGTCTGGGATGCTGGATCTATCCATTGCTTCTTCCTTCTGCTCTAATATCTCTCCACTAACCTCGGCTAACAGAAAACAACTAAAGTTTTGCTGGTTGTTTTGTTTGCCTGTCTGGGAAGGTAGAAGGTAGGTCTGTTGTGGAGGGCCCATAGGCCCAAAAACAGACTTGCATATGCCTTGCCCTGCCTGGACATGTTTTTTCCTGCTTCTTAATCAGGGGTGAGCCAGCACAGAGGGGCACAACGGGCCTGGAGCCACGTGGAGTCTGGCCTGCCCAGGCTTTAGGTTGTGTAAGCCCCCACATGCTCAGCTCACGCTTGCCAGGTGCTAGACCCATGTGAGCCCCATGTTTGGAAAGTCCAGGCCTGTGGCNCTGAGGAGTTGGACACTTTACCTAGGCTGTGACATAGCCTGGAGGGTGATTTATAATTAATCAAATAGTGAGTAAATGCTTCTCTAATTCCTGTTGTGCCTGCCACAGAGCAGAAAGCTTGCAGCCCACCCTGCTGGGCAAACAGTATATAGACCCCAAGCGGCAGTAGCCGCGGGGAAAACTCTCTCTGTTAATAGTTCTATGCCAGTCATTGGAATAGAGTTACTAATAAGCTGTTTATTGTGATGTATTTCCCATAAGGTCTTTCATAACCGTGAGACTCCATTTAATGTTAATATAGTGGTTGGGAGGTGTTGCGAGTTAAGAATATTGAGTTTAATAAACATATATTTCTGTATAAATTATCTCGCACCGATTGATTTCTCCCCTTCTCCACGAACGGGCGATAAGGGCAGGATTCCCCTCCGCGACAAGGTCTCAGCCCCTTCTGGGCAGTTTCCTTTGTCCAGGAGGGAGTTTGTATTTCTGTATCATTTCTACTTTGTCTATAATTGTAAATACTTGTAACTATGTTGTGTATATCTGCGTGTAACTTTTCCTGTGTTGTGAATAGAGCTTCATCTTACTTCCAAGCCATCTGAGCTGGTCTGGTAAATTTCACACAGAACCACAGAAACATCCAGGTTGGAAAAGCCCCTCAGGATCACCAAGTCTAACTTATAACCCTACTTAACAAGATTCACCTTAAACCATATCCCTAAGCACCACACCCACACAACCCTTAAACACATCCAGGGTCGGTGACTCCACCACCTTCCTGGGCAGCTCATTCCAGTGCCTGAAATTCATTTGAATAGTAGAGGGGGAGGTTCCTAACCTAGCACACTCCCTCACATCTAACCCAGGGAGACAGAGCAGTAGCAGCAGGAAACTGCAATTCCCTTTAAGATCAACTTAACACACTTTGGTTCCACCATCAGCTTTAAGGAAGATGGAAAAGAAATGTGTTCAGCAGTGTCTCCTGTTCTAAATGCAGAGGTGGTAGTGACAGCTAAGGTCCTTCTCCTTCCTCTCACCAGAAGCCACCTGCCACTCCAGGTAGTTGACCCAGGTTCAGCATCTCCTCCTTTGGCTTACATGGGCCCAAAGCACCAACAGCCACACCAGCAGCAGAAAGAGGAGAAAATAATCACCAAGGCAGTTTGGGACAAAACAGGCAAAACATTACATATATCCCTGTAAAGGGAGCAAATGCTTCAGGTTTCATTGACCAGAAAGATACAGGGAGCTCAGCACTCAGGGCTTGCAGATATCCATTGGGAATATCCCAAGCACTTAGGAATGTCACTTAGAACTACCTGAAATGCACTCTCTGATCACTGGCATTTTATTCAGTGACCATTTAGGACCATAACCAGCTGGAGTAAGTTATCCATCTCTTTGGAAAGAAAATACACTAAACACTGGACTTAAGGAAGAAAAAACTCCTGAGTGGTTAAGCACAGACCAGTGCCTCTCTCCCACACTGAATTCAGTGCTTGAGATTCAGACATGAGAAAAATAAACCTCTGGTCTCTATGTGCTAAAATGAATCAGGGAATTAACAACTACTTAGAACATTGCTTGTGGAACTGCCCTGACCTCACCACTGCTTGGACGTGGCACGAATGCAGCTTCAGCCTTCCCTAACTCACGATGCAGTGGGAGTTGCCTCCCATTGGCATTTCAGCTGTATTGTAAATGAAACCTGAACACTGGTTCAGGTTCAGGATCTGGCTCAGGCTAAGAATTCAAGGTCTTGGAGAAAATGATTAATAAAGGCAGGATGGGATTTCTAATAATCTTGCTACCCCAGAAATATGTCACCTCATCTACTATTTACCTAATCTGGATAAAAATCCCTTAAGGCCATCTGAAAGCATAAACCATGGTGGTATGAAGGACATTTTGTTAAAAAATATTTTTCTTCACTCAATGAAGAAGGAGAAGAAGCACATTAATTCAGTCAAACACTTTTTGCAGGTTGATTGTACCTAATGTAGGTCACTAGTTCCTAAGAAAAGCCTCATTAGTTTATACTAATGACCAGAAGAGCTGACTCTGCAAAGGATGAGTAAAAAAAGATTCAGATACTTGCAATGGTCAAAAACTTGCACTGCAGTGCAAACCACATTAATCCAGAGTGGTTTTATGCACCTCATGCGATTTCAAGCATATGGTTTTATATTCTGTAGTAAGGAGTTGTAGCAATGAGAAGCAATTCACATTGTGGTTGGTACGTTGAAACCTCAAGCCACTGATTGGAATGTGTTATGAAGAAAACTGGCTGGAGTTAACAGAAATGGCAAATAAGAAAATGAGGAATTTTCAGCAACCTGTGAAGACAGATTACTTTGGTAATTTACCAAGCCAAACCCATGCATACTGATCACATTGGGTGACTCCGTCTGCTTGGCACAGCTGTGCCAGCAGGTCAGCAAAGTCCTGCCCAGAGAACAGTCAGTCTGTGGTAGTCACCTTGATGGGGCAAACATGGGCTTATCCATGCCCAGACACGTTCCCCTGCCACCCCCCACCACCTTCTGTGCTCGGGGAAGCAACCGTGGGAGGAAGAGCGAAAACCCGGCTTTGCCTAGTATGGTGAAGCCTGGCAAAGTGCCGTTCTGATTAGCTAATCTATGTCCAATGCCCCATTAGTCTTGGGCTGGATATTGACAAAAGGAATAAGCAGGTAAGCACAGGACTGACGCTGCCTCATTTTGCATCCTGAATTTGCCTGGAGAGCTTACCAGGAACAGGCTCTAAATGCTTGCACGTGATCGGCCTGCATAGCCAGCATGACATCATGCTGAGACTGCACATCACAAGACACCCTGCCTGCACCTGAAAGTCTCCTGCTAAGACTAGAAGTCCTGGAGATACACAGATTGTCCAGAGGAGCCAGAAGACAAGGTCAGAGATTATATGCCTCCTTTCCTCAGAAATCTGGGAAGAATCAAGTCTCAGGGGCCACCAAGACAGAGTTCCATATGCTTTAGGTACTGTCTGATTTATACTTTCTGAGTAAATACTTAAAAGCCTCTTCCAGTATATTTGCATTTGCCACTTAAAGAAATAAGTGTTCTAGTTTTGCCTGTTCCCTGCATGTATAGATTTCCAAACTGCACATTTTTGAACCTGTGAATAAGTTTTCGTCGAGTTTTAATGTTAAAAAACAGTTTTCATAGTTACTAACAATCATCACCTGGATATCAAAATTAATAGATTATTATTTTTGCACAATCTGTCACACACTCCTCTCCAGGGCAGCCCAGATCTGCTTCCTAGGCTGCAGGCAACTGGCATTGTAATGCCATTCGAGGCTTACCATGGAAAGCAGTGGCACATTCACCCACTGATCCTCCATAAACCCAGTTACTCATCCAAACAGCATTTGGAATAGCAGTGAAGAGACCACGTCCTCCAGGATTTACAGAATTAAGAAGGAATCTATGCTACAGAACTCCAAAAAAGCACAGTTTGAGGCTAATTGCTCTTGCAAGTCTAGCTGAGAATACCATAACCTCAAGCCTCAATACTAGAGCTGGAGAAAAGTTTATAGGCACAGTTAAAGTCACAGATGCACCAACACTGCCTAACACAAACAGCAGCTTGCCAGTCTGCTTTACAGCATTTGTTCTATCTGAAGGAAAATTGATCTTAATTTATGGTCCCCACAGAGAGTACACTTAGGAGAGCAACAGGAAATGTACCTGCATTAGGCAGTAACCAACAGTGACACTGCCACAGCTCAAGCAAGCAAAAGGTACAGAAAAATAAAATTTAGAGGAAGCTAAAACCTTGGAACTAGATTATCTTTAGGTCCCTTCCAACCCAATGACTCTGTGATGTGTATACTGGAGCTGGAGACAAAACGTCCACTGGCACCTTGCACTTCCAAACACTGCAGAAAGAATAAAAGAAACAATTGCATTTGGAACAGCAGAGGTTCATTGCTAACACTTGCACCTTCATCTGCAGAGCTAACATCAAGCTATAAACAATCCCAGTGAAGGTTACTGAACCAGGTAATTCTTTTTCAAAGTTCTGAGAGAAAAAGCCTTCCCTAGCTGTGTAAAAATGTAGATACTTTTTTCCCTCTAAATGGAGAGAAAACATGACAAAGATGGCTAAAAACAGAACTGAGAAGCAGTTCCAGAAGGATTTTAATTCTAACTTTAAAAACAAACACAATCACCAACAGCTGCTGAGTGCAGGTAAGCACTGAACCAAGTGGTACTTAAGGAACAGAGAACTTTTGAATCAAAATCCCATCTTCTTCTATCCTAAGCATTGTGCCAGTGGGAACTATCTGTTAGGTAGCTGCAAGGAAAGGATGCTGGTCTCAGCCTGTGCATAAACACACACCTACAGCTTGTGAAACCCTTCGTGCAGTCAAGAGCCAGAGGCCACCATTGATTCCTCAGACCCAAGGAACAACTTCAAGGGTAATGCTGCTCTCCTGCAGATGGAGCCTGCAGGAGAGCAGTCTCTGAAGGGAGGCTCAGATGACCTGGTGGCAGGAGTCTCTGCAGCCTCCCAGGGCAGGACTCGGGTTGTGCAGCAATCACAGTGGCTTAGTCCCATGGGGAACCTCATGTGAACTGCTTATGAGAGCCACAGGCTTCACCCTTGGCTTTGGCATACCTGTTGGCAACAGTCGTTTACAACAGCCTTCACTGGGGACCAGTGCACCACAGAACTGCTCTCCAGTGTGGAGAGGGAGGGTTGGAAGGGACTTCCAAAGATTGAGTCCAACCATCTGCTAGAGCAGGGTCACCTAGAGCAGGTGTCAAAACCAACCTGATGTTATTACTGAATTTTGATATTTTTAGTCCTAGTGACCAAGATCACAACATTTTGGCTGCTGTGCAATAATTGGTTACACTGACAGAAGAGCTGTGACTATTTAGTCTGTTTTAGGAATGGCCAGTGAAATACAGCATGGAGATTATTCCTTAACAGTCCCTGAAGAACCAGGCCACTGAAACAACTGTTGAACCCATCATATGACATGGTCACCTTAATAGAAGATCTTAAAGAAAAGACCTAGAATGGGGTGGTGAAATAGTTTTCATTCCACAGACAGTAACTATGGTGCCACAGGCAACATGCTTGTAAGAGACACTAATTTAATAAACTGAATTACCTTCTGCTCAAGACATGTCAAGGGAACACCTGAAATAGTTTTCACTGCAGGACAAACTCCGTTAGGAACCCTGACATTTGTCATTAATGTTCTGTAGTAGGAGGCAAAGTTTATAGAACCCACAACACACACACAAAACTGACACTTGTGTTAACCTTGCACTGCAGCAGCTTCTGAATTAGCGACGACTTCCAAATTAGCAGCAGCTTCCATCGCAGCAGGGGGTGCCTCGGGAGCCGGCAAATCATTCTCCTCTCCAGTTTCTGGGAGTACCCCAGAACTTTCATCCTGTACTGCAGGTCCAGCAGCAGCTACTGCAGCAGCCTCTTCCATGGCTGTCTCGCCTTCAGTGACTCCACTTGTCTCTTCTTTGTCACCTTGTAATGATTCATTTAATACAGTAAAGAGAGTAACATGCATGCATGCAACACAAATTCACTAACTACTCTTTACGATCATCCTCCCCTCCATTTGAAATGGGAAACCAAGCCTTGGGATCAGAGTTTACAAAATTAAGAAACCAGTACTTAATCCCCATATATCGTCTAATGTGGCACCACAACAGATGTTTACAAGATGAGGAAACTATATTCTTAATTACCGAGTTTCAGGACTGCTTCAGCATGGTGAGAAAATAAACTGTGTCTTAAAGCAAGTGACTGCAAGAAGGGGGAGTGCAGGAAAGGAGGGGGGGGGAAATACTCCAAGTGATGTTCCAAACTCACTCTGCTGAAAGCGCCAATGATAAAGCAGCCATGAATGCCAGAGGGAGCAGGATTCTTGCCCTGTCTGCACCCAGCAACGGGAATAAGACATTTGCTAACATACTTAAAAGAAGCTCTTATGGAGTTGATTACCCACCAGACTCACAGCTTAGAAGCACTGCAAGCCAAGATGTACCTTCAGTTTGTGCAAGGCTACTTTAAAGATGGCTAGCTTGGCTGCCATTAGCTACAGAGGTGCCAAGCCTAGTGGTGATTAGTTTTCGGATATGTTTTGTGCCATCTAGCCCTGTGTTGCACCAGGTACTCGGCCCTCCCTATTCACTCTGCTATACTAAATGACTGTGACCCCTGCAAGAGCCACAGCCCTCAGGGAAGCTGGGCAAGGTCTGTGGGGGAGAATTAAGCAGGACATTCTCAGTGAAACTAGCTTTATATAAGAAATAACTTGCTAATTTTAGGTAGTTAGCATTCACTTCACTGGAGATACAATGACTTGTTTTTCTTTTTACGGGTCCCAGCTGTCTTTTAAAGTCTTCTTTATGCTGCTGTGGACTGGTCTCTTTAGAATCTGGAAACCCCAGTGCTTTCCAACCATGCATTACTTCAAACTCAGTTGAGACAAGTCCTAAACACTATCAGCACAAAGCAAGGTCAATGCAATTAGTATGCAAACATGCAAGGTAACAAAAGGAAGTTTTGTTCCACCTGTTCATTTCAAGTTTACCTCTAGAACCAACTCACCACGTGATAAAACACAACTGAGAATAACATTTCTGATACCATGTCAACTAAGCGAGAACAGAAACAGCTTAAAGGGACATAGTCAGAATTTTTTTTTTTTTTTTAATCTGTCTAGAAGCTGAACAGATGAATTTTCACTCTGGATTTTCTTGTGGTAGTTCAAGACTGTCGTTTTGTGTCCAGATTTAAACACAAATCTCTTCATAGCTCAGGAAAACACAAAGCTTTGTATTGTGCAACCTGATCATGTCCCTTTAAGAGGATGCTGCATGTCAAAACCACTAAATTGATCACACAAAGAACAGACTAATAGCCAAGCTCAGCATTCAGAACACTTTATTGGACAGTCAAGCATAGAGTTTATTTATTCAGAACAGCCTGCTTCTCAATCTCAGAACTGCCTTCTACCAAGCAGACTCAATAGTAAGCTCAATATGGTTTGGCCTTGCAAACACAGGTAGCTCTTTTAAAGTCTCACAAGGAAGGAGTTTTATAATAGAAGGCATAAAGTCATCCCAAAGTAGGCTGCAAGGTACGCAATGGTGAACGACTGTCCTTTGTATTTAACTTCCTCGGGTTTGGAAAGAGATTTCCCTTGTATTTTAGTCTGGAAAGTGTAAAAGCAGAGCACAGATTAGAAAGATTGAATCAGCTTGCATCCAGTTAAAAAGAAAAGTCACTATTAACGAAGAAGGAATTGAAGAACAAGTTTAAAAGAGGCACATGAAACAAAAGACAAAATTCATGGTTTGCTACATAAACAAGTAGAAAGTTCTGCAAGGCAAACATCATTTTACAGTCCAAATGATGTCCCAGACTTTCTACTGGTCCTTCAAGTCAGGCTTCTGACAGGGGCTTATTAAAACCCCACTCAAGATTTACAAGCAGCTTTCAATTAAGAAGAGCTACAGAAAACTTTGCCATGTCTGATATAATTTCATTAAGATACCATTAAGTATCACTTTAACTCTCCAATAAACAAAGGAGCCATTTAATTGTTTCTCTTGCTTTGACAACCTTGTTTGCTACATGCAATTCTTTGTCATAGATATTTGAGGTTTGGGCACAAGGGGAGAATTTCTCTCAGGATGAGAAACTTTGAATATTATATATATCAGGAGACTCATTCTCTGATTAGCAGCTCCCTAGTATTAAGTTCTCCAAGCTGTAAAGTCCTTCTCTTGCCACAGGACATAGAGAAACTGTGCCATGACTGTTTGGCATGTTGCTGTTCCATTCACCACAGCGTTACCAGCACTGTTTCACAGCTTATCTTAAGCCTGATTTTATGTGACCCTAAAAAATATATCAGATTGCTTTGAGAGTAGAATTTGTAATCACTCTTATCAGCAGTGCTCACTGTGATGAAGTGTTACAGACTACCTGTACCTACAGAATAAGTGGGGAAAGAAGCTGCAGAGGCACCTCTGGGAAAAGCAGCACTACGGGAACACTCCGACAAGATAGACACAAAAATAAAACTATGCAGGGAGCAGGAAAAAAAAGGAGAGAGACATTGATTCTTTTGAGCAAGCACACAGAGAGTTCTATAGGAAAAGTAAGAACAGAAACCTCTTTTGAGGGGATAGAGTTGGGAGTAAGCTGATTCAACAGTAGTTTTGTATTCTGAGCTGGAATTAGCCACTCAGAAATCCAGTTGAAAGCTCCTGGTTGAGCATTTATTCAGAAATCCAATACTGAAGATCATACAGGAAACACGTTTCAACTGTGCTCCCTGGATGGCCTTAGAAATGTTCTGGACTTCTTATTATCAATAAGGGAGGCAGCAATCATCCGATATTGGCTGGGGCATTCATCTAAGTTACTCAGCAGCACAAGATTACAGGATGTCTGGAGAGCACCCAGAGTCAGAATTAAGTTGCAGAGCACTAAGTACTCTCACTCCAGTCTCCGGTAACAGAGGTATGGCCTTCGGTGGTCAACAGCACCAGTGACTGTGAGCATCCCACTCAAACGTTTTGGTAGACTAGGGATAAAATTCAGAACCTTGCAGAGGTGAACTTTAAGAGAAAAGTGGGAATATAACTGATGTCATTTGGAGTGCCCTGGAAGTTCTGCTTAATGCATTCACAGCTACAACATTCTTCTGATTCTACCAGTCAGAATGTCACCAATGTAGCCCTCATTTCTTTCCTGAACACCATGACCAGGTCACTAGAACAAAAGGTCTGCTTTGGTCCTAGTTAGATTTTTTTTACTTTAGGGACAACGCAAGATTGCACTGAATTTGTGGCAAGATACTCAGCATTTTAAAACATTAGGTTTAAAAAACACATTGCTTCTAACTGCTTAAAGGAAAGAAAATTGAAGTGTTTTGCCATTCTATATCTTAAAATTTAAGATTTAGAACTTTTAAAGTTCTAAAACTAGAGGCCATATTGTGGAACTTCAAGGCAAACAGCTTCAAATTACATGATTTGAATTATTCAAAGCATGTTCTTCCATTGTAACAAAAAAAAATCCCCAACCTAACTCAGCACACTTTATTCAAATATATTTTCCCACAAAGAATAAGTTAAATCAATTCTCCAGACGCCAGGACCAGAAAAAATAAGGAACAGCATCAAGTGCTGTGACTTAAATGTATTTATGATATAACTAAAAACATAAAGATCCTCAATAAGTTTTTTATTGCTGTTGCTAGCAAGGCCATGCTTGCCAAAGTTTTGTCTTTGATGTTAATGCTACCAAAACACTAATTGATGCAGACAGAGACAACATTCCTTTACAAGTATTTGAACTAATGTGGTCTAATTATTTAAGCATGAAGAGCTAAGTGAGGATCTGCCATACATTTAGGTGGTGTCTGCTTTTCATTTAATCCCAAGATTAAAAAACAAAGAAATCAAATCAAATCAAAGTTGTGTGACAAGAAGTGGGTCCCATTTACTTGTTTTTTTTTCCCCTATTGAACTTGGCCTGGAGCCAAGCTGTTGACTAAGAGAAAGGTATTACCTCCTTCCCCCCGGACAAGCAGAAAAATAAAAATTATTCTGACAGCAGGATGCATTTAGTCAAATTTCATTAAGCTTCCTGTAAATGAAATGCAAATACTCAACACACAATTAATAGTTCACACATTGACTCCTTCTATCCCGCAGATTGACCACAGGCCAGATTCACTGCCTAAACATTAAGCCCATCCCCATGGCTTATGCAGAAGTAGCTCTGTAACAGAACCCTGTACAAATGCGTTTGTCTTTACTCTCACTCACAGAGCTCAGACAAGGACTTGGCCAAGGTTAAGGCCTGATTAGACAAGCTAGAAATCTGTTCCAGATCCTTGTGTACCAAGAGAACAAGAAAGAAGAGCTCAACTCACCCCTGCTTGACCAAGGTTTGGTTTTCCGCCCCTCAGCCCTCTCATGAAGAATATTCATATGTTCAATGTAGTTGCTGCGGGATGAACTGACTACTCTGTAGGCCTGCAAGGAAATCACACCTAAACTTACTGCTACATCATTGCAAGGTTCCAGACGGAAAGGGGGACGAACGTGGTTCTTCAGCAAGTGCTACACCTCATCTTAAAGGCTTATCAAATTATGTTAAGCAAGGTTAGGAAAAAAATGTATCTATATTGCTCTACTAACATACTTATACACTTCCTATTTCTCCAGTGTTAACAAATATAATACCATGCAGCTTTCAAAGTGCTGTTTGAATCGAACGCAGTGTTTTAAGCTAAATATTTAAAAACAACAACAAAACAATGATAAAAAGACAGGCAGAGATTCCATTACTCCTCCAGAGCTGCAGTCACAGAAGTTTGATGCTATGAATGAGCAGCAGCTACTTATCATTCGAGTGATTAATCTGTGGGAGAGAGAAACACATACATCTCTGGGGTGTGCTAGTCACTGTCTTGCTTTTGTAATTATCACAAATCTCCTCCACTCTTGGAGTGGAAGGAAGCTATGAAACGTAGGCTTTGGGGATGTGAAGCACAGTCTGATCTATTCAGATGCAGGGAAGAGAATGATCACCAAAAAGGTTGACAAAAACAGATGTTTACAAAACTTTAACATGTTTTTTTTAAGCAATATCCTTATCACGAATGAGGTTTGTAATCTTCCCCCTGCAGCTTCAAACAGCTTACTTCATATCTGTCTTGCCCACTTTGAGATACTCTTAATGTTTGTGATTGACAAGAAGAGGTAAGGGGTTGGAGGCAGCAGGTGCCTTACTCCATCTTTGGATGCATTAATTTTGCATAGTTTTAGATATGTTTTCCACTAAGTATGGTAACAGTACAACAGGCAAGCACTAAGCATTCCATTTCATTAGCTCTCTTGAACTGATTTTTCAGTTAGACTGTATTTATATGCTATGACAACCACATTCTATTGACTGCCTTTAACCCAGCACACACCTTACACCATGCCAACTCAGAAAGCACAAACAACTCCATTCCCAAACACTTACATAAAATAAACCACCAAAAGCAGCAACGCCAGCAAGGAGGTAGTAAATGATGTTCTCTCCAGAAGAGCCAGGAACACTCCCAGATGACATCTGGCGAGGAGGTGCTACAAAAGTAATTTTTGAAATTGATGTAAAGTGCTGCTAAAACACCAGCACAAAACAGAATGAAAGAACCTGAACTTTGTATGGGAAAGGACTACTTAAACAGATGTAAGAGAGAGGTACAGCTTAGTGATGTTTAGGACAACTGAACAACACAGAGTGTGGTGCTTAACTGAAGGAGGTACATGGCTGAGCTCTCCGTAGGAGTGTAAGACTTTCTGGGAACTGTGCTCTCTGCCTAGCAACACCCAAATACTGGATGCAGCCTATATTGAATAAGGAACTACCTAAGGAACAAAACAAACAAACAAACAAAAAAGGACTGTAAAAAAGTTCCTGCCTGAGGTATACAAAGGAATTAATCTGTCCTTACTCAACCTTGCTGCAGTCATAATTAGCAGATATAACAAATCTTCAGTTTAATAATTAAGCACTTTTAATGAGAACTCTTTAAATTCACATTTTCCCCCTCTTAAATGGACTGCTGCTATTTAGATTCACATCCATAACTCAGGTATTGATTGGCAGGGCAGGCAGGATTACACTGTTTTAACCCTGATCAAGTACATATTCACTAGATCAGGAGGGTTATTTTTGTTCGCTATTTCTGTAGCTTTGGTGCTTTTTATAGGGCACGGATTCTTCTGTACATCTCAAAAAGATCCACAAATAAGACCCACAACCATCATTCTGTTCAGCAGCAAAGCTTTCAGCTGAATTTGGCAGCTTCATCCCACGTGAGAAGTACCTCAATGAAAAGGTGTTTGCTGAACATTAAAACACCTCTGAGCATTTCAATGAGCAGCTGCAAAAATAGTCTCAATCTCCAAATGTTGCCATCGGGTGCCGGATTATGTTCAGCATCATCTGTCTCATGACACACTTCTCAGATCCCTCTCCAACAGCCGAGCATCCTAATGGATCTTCTTACATTTGCATCTGCATTCCGCTGTACTTTGGCATTAATGCCGCCTTCGCAAAGGCTGCACATTACAGCCGAAGGGTGCTCATAGAGCCTGCATTCATTCAGCACGGCCTCAGGGTATTTTTCTTTTTTTTTGGTACTAGTTACACAATTCCTGATGCGCCAAAAGCCATGGCCGCGCACACCGAGCTGATTCACGCTGTCCCCAGAGCTGAGGAAGGCGCTGCTTTGGCCGCCCGCTTCAGGAAGCTTTCCCCTATGAGGGTTTTTTGCGGTTCTTTTGGGGGGTGGCAGTGAAGACGAGGGCGGTCCCCTCGCTCCGGGAGCGCGGTTACACCTGCTCGCCACCGAGCCGCTTCCATGGAAGAGATCAGGAGAGGCGGAGGAGCACGGCCCCGCCGACAGCCGCTACTCCCAAGGACGAGCCGCCCCGCGGAGCGCAATCCCGCCCGGCGCGGGATGGGGCTCCTCGGCGGAACTCGGCAGCGGTTTGAAGGCAGCCCGTTCCCAGCAGGGCTGACCAAGCACCTGTCTGGGTCCTCCCGCCCCGCACACGGCGGCAGCCGCAGCCGCGTCCCGTCAGCAGCCACAGCATATAGCCCTCGACGCGCGACCTTCGCGCGTCCTCCTCCCTCCGCAGTGAGACGCGGCGGCGCGTCAGAGTCACCCTCCCTGTCCCGTCCCGTCCCGTCCCATCCCGCCCCGCGCGTCCCCTTCCCGCCTCGCACTGTCCCGTTGACCTCTACTCGGCCCTGGGTCGAGCTCCGAGACGGCCCCTGCGTACCACGCTGCTTGAGGCGGCTGGCAGCAGAGGGGGCCCTGCTTAGGCGGGAGGCCAGTGCCTGCGAGGCGGCCCTGCAGAGGTACATGGCGGCGGCAGCGACAGCTGGGTAGCAGAGCGGACACGCCGGAGCGCCTGACAGCGCCAAACGCGGCGGAGGCAGCAGGCACCGATCCCCCACCCCTCTTTCTCGCGGGGCGGGACCGGCGCAGCCCCGCCCCCGGGCCATGTGCCGGCGCACCTGGGCGCGCTGCCGGCAGAGGGTGAGGATGACCTGGCGCCGGGGGCACCCGCAGCAGCGGCCTTGCGG
Source organism: Tricholaema leucomelas (assembly GCA_013400475.1). Classification (NCBI taxonomy): domain Eukaryota; kingdom Metazoa; phylum Chordata; class Aves; order Piciformes; family Lybiidae; genus Tricholaema lacrymosa; species Tricholaema leucomelas. The sequence continues at coordinate 34,000 of WAAF01001956.1, read as the reverse complement.
CGGCCTTGTCGGGGAGCGGAGGCTCTCATGCGGTGAAAGAGAGAACCTGCCGTAATGCAGGGATCATACAGCCCCAGAACGGGATGAAAGACATCAGGGACTGCATTCATCAAGGGTAAGGGGGGGAAAGATGGTACGAAACACACTTTTTCTTAGTAAAGCAGTGTTCCTTCACCAACATAGTTCCTGGGAAAAGATCAGGAGAAATCACCAAATTAACCAGGTTGGAAAAGACCTTCGAGATCATCGAGTCCAACCTATCACATAACCCTTCTAATTAACTAAAAATTAACTAAGTGCCTTGTCCAGCCTTCTCTTAAACACCTCCAGGGATGGGGACTCCACCTCCCCAGGCAGCCCATTCCAATGCCAGTCACTCTTGCTGTGAAGAACTTCTTCATAACGTCCAGCCTGAACCTGCCCTGGCACAGCTTAAGGCTGTGTCCTCTTGTTCTTTCCCTGGGTACCTGGGAGAAAAGACAAACCTCACCTGGCCACAACCTCCCTTCAGGTAGCTGCAGACAGCAATGAGGACTGCCCTGAGCCTCCTCGTCTCCAGGCTGAACAACCCCAGCTCCCTCAGCCTCTTTTCACAGGGCTGTGCTCCAGCCCCTTCACCAGCCTCGGTGCCCTCTGGACACGTTCCAGTACCTCAACATGTTTCTTAAATTGAAGGACCCAGAACTGGACACAGTACTCAAGGTGTGGCCTAACCAGTGCTGAGTACAGGGGTAGAAGGACTGCCCTGCTCCTGCTGACCACACTGTTCCTGATCCAGGCCAAGATGCCACTGCCCTTCTTGACCACCTGGGCACACTGCTGGCTCATGTTCAGTTGCCAGCCAGCATCCCCAGGTCCCTGTCTGCCTGGCTGCTCTCCAGCCACTCTGTCCCCAGCCTGTAGTGCTGTATGGGGTGGTTGTGGCCAAAGTACATAACCTGGCACCTGGCCTTTTTAAAACTCGTAGCACTGGACCACACCCATCTTTCCAGCCTGTCCAGATCCCTCTGCAGAGCCCTCCTGCCCTCTAACAGATCAACACATGCCCGCAACTTGGCGTCCTTTGCAAACTCAGTGATGCCAGACTCAATCCCTTCATCCAGATCATCAGTGACGATATTAAAACAGGACTGGGCCCAACACTGATCCCTGAGGCACACCACCCTCATGCTGAAGAACTTCCTCCTCACATCCAGTCTGAACCTACCTATCTCCAGCTTCACTCCATTCCCCCTAGTCCTGTCACTCCCTGATATCCTAAAAAGTCCCTCTCCAGCTTTTTTATAGGCTCCCTTCAGATACTGAAAGGCTGCAAGAAGGTCACCTCAGAGCCTCCTCTTCTCCAGACTGAACAACCCCAACTCTTTCAGTCTGTCCTCATAGCAGAGGTGCTCCAGCCCTCTGATCATCCCTGTGGCCTTCTCTGGACACGCTCCAGCACATCCACATCCTTCTTGTAATGAGGGCTCCAGAACTGGATGCAGTACTCTAGGTGGGGTCTCACCAGAGCAGAGTAGAGGGGGAGAATCAGCTCTCTCAACCTGCTGGCCACACTTCTGATGTAGTCCAGGATCTGGTTGGCCCTCCAGGCTGCAAGTGCACACTGCTGGCTCATGTTGAGCTTCTTGCCCACCAGCACCCCCAAGTCCCTCTCCCCAGGGCTGCTCTCCAGCCAGTCACTGCCCAGCCTGTATTTGTGCTTGGGATTGCCTCTACCCAGAGACCTGGCACTTGGTCTTGTTGAACCTCATGAGGTTGGCTTGTGCCCACCTCTCCAGCCTGTCCAGGTCCCTCTTGATGGCATCCCTTCCCTCCAGCATGTCTGCTGCACCACACAGCTTGGTGTTGTCAGCAAACTTGCTGAGGGTGCACTGTCCATGTCACCCACAAAGATGCTGAACAAGACTCATCCCAGGACTGATCCCTGAGGGACTCTGTCAAACGACATCTGGGGCTTGTTAAGCCTAGTAAGCTTGCACAAAAGACTGTTTATGGTGGGAAGCTGTCTAAAGCAGGGATGGTCTTGTCCCGTAGGAGCTTGTTCTTCACAGTTCCAGGGGACTCTCTCTGCAGGAACTATCCAGGCTGGGGAGAACCACAAGGCAGGAATCATACCAATATTTATACCTTCCTAGACAAACTGTCGAGTTACCATTTCTAGGCGCAAAGCACACAGCCAATCACCAGCCCAATTTCAGTGCAGGCATCTGCACTGGTCAGTCCTCCTGCCGGAAGGACCCTTTGCTCCCTCCCCTTCAAGCCTGCAGGGCAGGGGGGGAAAACAGGTTTTTCACGCCTTTCCTCTCCCATTCAAACAAAGTAGTGAGAGGAGCTTGGGGTATCCAGGACAACCACACAGATAAATGGCCACCTTTGACTTTTATCTTAAAACAAAGCTTCAGTTCTGCTCTATAGGGAGAGAGAAAAAAAAGAAAAATTAAAATCAGTCTAGGCCAGAAAGGACTGAAGAGGAGCAGCACTCAGCAACTAGACCAAACTTGCAAACAGATGTGTAACTTTAATTACAGCATCTAGAAGACTTTAAAAGCTTGACCTGGTGACTACTGCTGCTTTAACATGTGAAGTTACAAATGCACAATTCAACATTTGTACAGATTAGTTTTATCACTTCCCCTAAATCTCATTTCTTGTATTTGCTTATTGCTTGTATTCAAATTTAGCAATGAAAAATGATGGCAGGGCCAGAGTACACTTCTGGATATCTGCCAAACTTCCTCTGATCTGATGTCTGTGTTTGTAACACATCTCCCAGAACAACAAGAGAGCTTTGAAAACGGCAATGACAAACTCTGAAACAGAAAAACAATTTTAACACCAGCAGAACAAAATATAAATGTCAAGAAAAGTCTTCACAGCTTTCTTCCAGACTTTATAATTTATTTCATGCTTTCACACATAACATGTATGAACATAGAAGTATTTAGATGCTTTATAATTCTGCTGTACTCATTTGCAGGGCAACTGGTGATCATTTTACTTCTCACTGAACATATACCATCAACCTAAAAAGAAGGGGAAAGAAAAAAAAATCTTAGCAACAAGAAAAATAGATAAAATGCATATGGTTAGAAATGTCTTTCAACACACTTCAATTTTAGCTGGACAGCATCAGGAAGAACAATCACAGCACTACAAACGTATGGTGTGCTTAACACTGCTTGTGTAACCAATTCTTTCATGTGCTACGTTAACTGCTCTGGGAGCATGATGCTCAATAGGTTTTTTAGCTGGCAGAAAAGGATATTAACCATGTACTGTTTTGCCTTATAATGGAAGTCTAAAACTATCTATCCTTCTTATGTGCAATACAAGGGTGACACAGATGTGTTTCCCACTCTAGACTGGTTAAAATAATAGTAATAAGAGATTTAAAGAGAGTGAGCTTTGTCTCCTTGCTGCTGAAACATTTACGTGGCATTATCTTTGCAACCTAAATTTATTATGTGTAATTTTCCCCAAGGTTGCACATCCAAGACAAAAATCTGCCAGCAAACACTCACCCAAATGAATATATGAATATCAACTTCTGTCTTTTAAACTAGCAATAAGTTAGAAGAGCAGCAAAAGCCAAGTGTAAAGTATTAAGGAAAATAATAAGGGACAGGGAGACAAGTCTGTCCTGTATCTCGACTGCTTAGAAGTCAAAGATCTGCAGGCTGGTGTTCAGCCAAGTCAAAAGCATCTGTAAATACACTACTTACTATGAACATCCCGTACACTTATGATGTCTCTCTGCTTTTCTTCTTTCATACTCCATTACATCATCCTCATGCTGCCTGAAAAGCTGGAAACAGAAAACAAAAAGGAGTTCTATAGAATATAAAATTGCTCTTATCTGAATGCATCCTAATCTGTAACTGGGACAATACTAAGTTATCTGTAGATCACCAATTGTCCACTGAGGCTTTTTTCCTACACCTTTCTCAAACCTTTTCTGCTGGCTGATTGAGGGGGAGAGGTTCCTACTATCAATCAATCCACTCCCCACAACTCCACCTTGAAAAGTTTTGTTATCAGGAGAGCACTGCTTATACCTCACATTTTCTCACAAGAGCTACTTGCTTCCTGCTTGTTTATAAACAGTGAATCTTTGAGCTCTCCAAAACAGAGAGCATCTTATAGTTGCACTTTACTTAGACAAGAAGTTTTAATTGACTACAGCTGAAAAAAGAAGAGCATGCATCAGTAATTTGATAAACACAATAATGTTTAGACATATACCAGTGTTTTTTTAAGATCCATTGGAGAAAACAGCATTAAACTCTTAAATTAACAGGTGGCTGTTTTAAGTTTGCATCAGAAGCTTAATAAGTTGCTATTTTTTTTAAATGTAAGTGAAATAAGTTATTCATTTTTATAAATTGAATACACACCAGAGATCTGGGAAAACATAACTTATCAACAGATCATGCTTTAATCTTGACACTTGCTGTGACCATCCACTACCCCAATCAACTGAAGAGGTTGCAATCACTGCCTTCAAACCACTGTATGGTTTGGGAAGAATTAAGTTCAAGAAAACCAAGTGAAAACACTTACAAAAGCCCACAAGGCAGCACTGGTGCCAAAAGCCAAGGCTACTCCAAACCAGTTTGGTTGGTCATAATTGCGTTTTTTCGCAACAAATGCAGAACGAGTAAAAGCTAAAAGGGGAAAAGATTATGAACATGTTAACGTTCTCCAGATTTTGAATACCAAGTCAATTATCGACACTCCATCAGGGGGAAAACCACAACTAAACAACCCACAAGAAAAAAAAAAAAACAAACAAACACAAATCCAGTTATAAGTTATAAATGGGGCCTGTAACATTGTAGTTCAACTATCTGTAGATATACTGCAGCACACGCTCCCTGAGCTGAGCGGATGGAGTACTGCCCACAGTCCCAAGCAGTGCATTTATTCCTTTTTCCTTTATCCACAAACAGCAGACAATGCCGCATTTCCTGTTGGTACTGCCTCACTGTTCCCTTTAGAAAGCTACCTCCAAGCTTTTCCCACTTGCCCACAACCACCCCACCAAGGTCGCCCCCCAGAGCACAGCCTTCGTGAGGAGGGCCACCACTACAGCCGCAGCTAGGTATGGCAGGAGCTCTAATAAGCTACAAACCCTAGTAACAATGACTACTGGTTGGTGTTTAAAAAAATAAAGAGGTAAACTGCTACTACAGCTTGCTTAATTCCAGCCACGAAGCGAGGCGTCCTCCAGCTAAGGGGGACGACATCAGCAGCCCTTCATGCCGCCAGGTTCCCACAGCGCCCAGGTCAGCGGCCAGGCCCCGAGGCACTGTCGCGGCCTGCTAAGGCGCAATACCCTTGGGGCAGTGGACTACAAACTTCCAGTCGCTCGAAAGATGCTCCCCACCATCACCGTGACGGCTAATGAGGCCCCGCTCTACCCACACCGCTGCCACTCACCGAGACTCACCGCTGGTGCCACCAGCCGCAACCTTTTCGCCCCCCCGAAGGCCGCCATCGCCATCATGTCGGCACGGCGCGGCTCCGCCCACGCCGAAGTGGCCGCCCTACGTCCCGCCCCACGGCGGGGCGCCGCGAGCGGACGGGCTGCCTCGCACGACGCCGGCCGGGCCGGGGGCCGACCACGCTCACACCCTAGGCTTGCGCAGTCCCTACAGCCTTTCGTTGGCAGAATAGCGCCACGCTGTCCGAGCGGGTTGCCCGTTCTCTCTGTGCCTGGAACCGTCTCTGCCAGGCCGGGCACGTACCGCGACCGTGGGTGCAGCGACGACCACCACCCACCCTCTTCACTAAGCCACCACGTCTACAGAAGGCGCTCTGCCACTCAGAGACGATCAGTGAACGCCCTGCGCGGGCGATAGATTGAAGTACAAGTACCGGACTACCCGCCGTGCCTCCTTTGCGGAGAAGCACAGCACCGCCCCGTCCTGGGGCCTGATCTGCCCTGCCCTGTCCTGCCCTGTCCTGCCCTGTCCTATCCCACCCCTGCCCAGCGTAGCCCAGCACACCTTGGGCGGCAGAAGGGGGCGAGGGCGGGCTCGACGACGGCGCAGGGTCGCAGCGCATGCGCGCAGGCCACGGTGACCCGGCTGGGGAAGCTGCTCCGAGGTGGCCATTTTGGAGGCGCCTTTCTCCGGCCTGCTCAATTACCACGTGAACCACCGCCCGGGGGTCGGCGCGGCGCGGGGTAGCCCGGCGCGCAGACGGCGGCCGGGAGAGGCCGGGCCCGCGGCCGGTGAGAGCGCCGTGGTTTGAGGGCGTGCGGGGGGTGGGGAGGCGAGGCAGCAGCAGCAGTAGCCAGACTCTGGCCGGCAGGCTCCCGGCAACAGCGACCGAGCGGCGGGGACGGGACGCAGCCCGCTCGTCCACCCACCCCCCTCCCCGGGGCCCCTCAGCGGCGCCGGAGCCAGTGGCGGGAGCAGGAGTGGCGGGGAGGATGCCATCGGTGAGCTTGCCGCCCAAGGAGAACGCGCTCTTCAAGCGCATCCTGGTGAGTGGCGGGAGGCCTAGGCTCTGCCGTGGCGGGCCGTGGATTGCTGGAGTGGGGAGGAGGGGATGCGGCGGCGGCCCGTACCCGAGCCTCAGCCTCAGCTCATTCTCTAGGCTGGAGGGGAACGGAGACCCAGCGCCGCCTCGCGGGCCCGGCGCCATCTCCCCGGCCCTTGCGGCGCTCTGATCGCCGGCTCCTTCCTGCTGAGGCAAGGCCGGGCTGCAGGGCGCTTGTCACCCGCGTCTTGTCCCGCCCGGGCGCGGCCTTTGCCGGGGTCAAGGAATGCCGGAGGCAGATGTGTTTCCCTCCGCATACCCGAGCCACTGCCCGCCCCTGGGCAGAGCCATGCCCGGACTCAAGGGGCTGCCCCATTCCCCAGCGCTAGCCGCGGCGAAGCACTTCGGCGGCTCCGCGGAAATACCACCATATTCATTCATCGGCTCGCTGGCTGGACCTGCTCTGTTGAACCCTTCTCCCTTGCTTTTCTTGTTTCGTTTTGTATAACTCAGGGTTTTGCTGTAAATAGTAACCACATTTGTCGGTCGATGGGGATGATGTCTTTCAAAGGAGGCAGTGGAGAAAGATAAAGCTCGCGAAGACTTCGGAGCCTTCAAGTTGGAGCTAACTCTTGTTAAAGTTGGGCATTCGATTTTTCATGGACGAAAAAAACTGTAACCGAATTTAGGCAGCAAGCTAGTGTTTTAGAATGAAACTAAAATAATGTGCAATCGAGATACCCACCTAGGCGCGCACGGTGCAGTTACATCTAAAAGAACTTGTTTCAGCTCCAGTGCAGTATTGCGGGAACCTTACGTTTCTAAGAACTTTGAGTGAATCAAAAATAAAAGAATTATGCTAGTGAGCAACTTCGGTGGCTTTATTTAGAATATTTTTGTTACCTGGGTTAAGCACTGTGTTGTTTTCTCTGAAAAAGTCGGTTTTATCTAAAAATCTTACAGCTTCTTTCAAAGAGGCTTAGACTACTGTTTTGGATCCTTTCAGAGTTCAGAACTAAGATGGGTAATGTAACTCTCTTGGAGTAACAACACACATCTCTGTAAATGTCTGTCACTGAAGTGGGGGGAGTGTGTGTCATCTCCTGTCACTTTCCAGAATACTCAATGAAAATGAAATAATCTGTGGGAGTTTTAATCCATGTGTACAGAGATGTCAATATGAGACAAGCAGCTTCAGTAAGTACATTGTAGCTACTTTTTAACCGTGTAAAGCTTTTTTCTACTTAAAAAGCGTCCATCCTGCATCATGGTATGGCATTGTACTAGGTGTGTAAATTTTGATGATTACAAGGTGGGAAAGTAGTAGCCTTGTTGCTCACTCACCCACCTTCCTTTACACTAAGCATGATTTGTGTGGTTACAAGACAAACAGGATCCAGGGGCCTGTCTTTGTTTACAACAAGGTGACTGGCTCAGGGTTTTTTTGGGTTTGTATTTTGGGGTTTTTTTTTGTTTGTTTGCTTGCTGGGCTTGGTGCATCACTCTCAGACTATTTGTGTGGAGGGCAGGAATAAGGAAAGAATATGAATTTCTTTGGAGAAAATGCTGGCTCAGCATGGGTGAGTTGGATAAAGCTTTACAATGTGGTTCAGGTCAGAAAAGAGGTGTGCTTCAGTTCCAGCAGATCTCTGTAGACTGAAGACATTTAAATGTTGCCCCTTTTAAAAACTGAAAAATCTCTAAATTAAAATGCAAGGGTCTTAGGTACCAGATAGGCAGAAGTTACTCTGGCATTTTGATGTTTTCTTTTATCTTGAAGGGAGGAACTTGTGGTGTGTAGTCCAGTATTAAGATTGTCCTGTGTGATGACTAGAAAAAGCTTAAAGCTAGTTTTCATTGCACTGAAACTTGTCTACTGAACTGCTTGACTGCCCTGTTACATTGACCCTGCTTGGTGAAGGTTTGATCACGTTTGACTTGAATTAGTGAGGCATCTTTCGGGAAGTCCCATTTATCAATGGAAGTCCAAAGAAGCTTTACTTCCTTACTTCTGTGTCTTTACTTCACTATTCCTCTCCTCAGTGTGCGCCTTCTTTTTGGGAAGCTTCATTTTGCCATTTTCACTGCTGCCTGGCTCTTTGGCCCATGGGTGGCTAAACACCAGCAAGGGGAGCTTGAGCCTGCCTGGGCTGCTGGCTCTTCAGAGACCTCTGAGCCCTGGGCCAGCTGATAAGGTGGTCTGATTGTCTGGCTCTGGTTCTGCATATGCTGTCTCCTGTTGTTCTGTTGAGCATGCCTGGATGAGATCTTTTTTCAGCAGATGCTACAGGAACCAGCCCAAGTGATACTGAAAGGATGCATTACTCTTCAAATAGGTAATTACTAGTACACAGGCTGTTTACAGAAATGTCATTCATATTCTAATTTTCATGGAGGTAGTAAACACAGGTGTTAACCTGGTAACAACCTCATGTTTTTGTAAGTGAAGCATAAAATGGAAAAAAAAATTCGTGCATTTTAAGTTTCTGAGGCCTCGTTTCTTTGCTCTTTTTAAGAAGCATGCCTACAGCATAACCATTAAATGTAAAGATTCATACTAAGCTGCCCAACTGTCCATAGGGAAGGACAGTAATTAGCTTTCAGAGTTTGAGAGGGTTGTGTTTGTTTCACAGTAAGTATCTTACAGGATCAGTAAATGTGTTCTGCGTATGGATTTGCTTGCAAGGCAGCATTTCCATTTAACTCACACTTCTGAGCTGAGAACTGTGTGCATGCACTTTGTCTTTGCATGTTGTAGTGCACTAATTAGACTAACCTCTTCTACTCACTTTGCAGGTATACAGAGATTCTAATAGAAACCTTTTTCCACTTGAAAGGCACTCTACAGTTTAATGTTCTTGTAGGACAAAGGGATCTGTGTGATTGGTTTGAATAGAAACCCACCCACAGGATTATTGATCACTGTCCTGCTTAAACTTACACTTCCATTAGAAACACAGCTTCTGGTGTATATTGTTCATAGAGTTTGAACTGTTTGCTGCGAGCCTGCAGGTAGATAACTGCTGTTCTGCTCAGAGGTTCTGTGGAATTTAGGATCTCTATATTTTTTCCTTTTTGTGATTGAGTCTGTATTTTCCTTTGGGACACAGATAACCTCTAGGCAGTTCAGAGAGTACTCGAGAAGAATTCAGATGGAGGCAAAGGAAAGGATAAAACAGCAAAGGCAGGAGTTGAAGGAATGGAGAAGCTGACTATTTTGTACCCAGAAGGCTGGATGCACTGTGAAGTAATGGAAAAAGCAGTTTACTCTTTTTCCTCACCCTTTTACGGTAGCAAGTATGAAACTAGTCATTGCAGACAGTAACACTGATTGATTTTTATTTATTTTTAATTAAATGTAACTGATGAGTGTTCCTGACATTTTGCCAAATTATTCAGCCACTCTGGTCAAGTACAATTCATCAAATGTGTTCAGTTCCATTTCACAAATCCCAAAGACAATATTCTATGAACTTTTGTTTGGATGTACAAGTTAAATACATTTGAAATTACATGAAGAAATATTAAATATAAAGCTATTAGAAATGCCATGTGGGAGACTTTTAAAATTCCTCTAAGGAGCAGAGGATAAGGTTCTTGGAGTCACGATGTTCTGACAGTATGATGGTTCAGATACTTCTGCCCAGAACGAGTGGGCTTAGCCTCTAATTGAGTACAATTTGAGCAGGGAGAAAAATGTCCAGGTATTTAAGAAGTGAAACATCGTTGTGTTTTATGGTGCAAGCAAACAATTCAGGTGAGAAGCTAAATGTGTTCAGGCCTTGTTTAAGCAGTTTAACTGATTTATAGCTCTAGTACGTACTGTGGAAGTAACACATAATCAAGATCTCGTTCTGGTCTGGGCTTTGTAGTGCATTGTATGTGGAGCAGAGTTTCTGTTTGTTCAGGACTGGTGATCATCTGTGGTCTTCATGAGATCTGGAGAACCATAGAGCTTTCATCTCTGTCACTTAGCTTGTGTGCTAGGCATGGCCAGAACCTGTGTCCTCCTATGAGGCATTACACTATCCAAGGTGTCTGCTGCAAGAAAAGGGAGTTCGAATCTCACCTTTGGTTGGTCGTTTGTGTTTGAGGATGTCTGTATTTGAGCTGGGCTTTGTGCTTTCCATGATGGCTTTGACAAGTGTCCTACTAAAAGATAAAGGAACTTCTTGATGCTAAAAGCCTGTTGAACAGTATCTCTTCAGTGCTTTTGCTGTAGATATGGCAAATCTCTCCTGCTGGGCCATCTTCCTGTTACTTCATTCCAGAATCTGCTCCCTAACCCTCAACCTTCAACTAGACAGACCTGTGCTGCACCTTCATGAATGCTTTCAACAGCACTAGTCCTTATAAAACAGTGTTCTGTCTCATGAAAGTTTAGGTGCTGACTTTAAGTTTGCTAAAGTGGCAGACTTGTAAATCTTTTAAGTGATCTTGTTTTCCAGAATTTCACTTTTTTAGTAGCTAAAAAATGAACACATTTTGTATGTGATCACTGTTACATTTGCATGACTGTGCAGTCATCAAGTGTGCTTACCACTGGAGTTTCACCACTTTCTATCTCGTCTGAAGTGTGGAATTTATGACAAGGCTGTTTCAGTACCTTGTGTGTTAAAATGAGAATTGCTTGATTTTCAGTTGCCAAAAGGAATACCCTGCTTTGCTTTGCCAAAAGTAGCAGGAAAAGTTATGTCTTGGTTGAAATGTTGCCATGGAAGTAAACAGACCTGTTGCTTTAAGAACAGGTACTTTTTTTTTTTTTCCCCCCAGAAATGTTTCTCAGACTTGCTAAAGAAAGTAATTACTGTTCGAGACCTTAGGATACCATTAAAGACTTGCTTGAGGAATAGTGCTGTTGCTAAAGCCTGTTCACCAGATTAGGCCATTTGTTTTCACTGGGGCTGTCAGAAGGTGTTAGAAGAAGGATTCCCTGCTGTGAATTTCTGAGGAGCACAGTAATTTTGTTCCTTACCTGTTTCAGTTATGAATATAAAAGACTTAAAGAAATACATCCTAATTTCTTCCTGGCTGTAACATCATAGCCAATCTTACATTGTTGTGGCTATAGATACTCTAAATGGGCCCAGAGTGGGTTTTGTAAGGATGTAAAACTAATTTCACTTGGGACAATTTTATGTGGTGCTGTCCTTTATTACCCTGTACTCTCTAGAATTTGATCAAGTTGTGTTTGTTCTTTGTTCTTGTTATTCTTAATGATTTTCTTTTTTCTGATTGGACTTTTTGGGCATCTCAAGTTTAAATCTCTTGTCCACCGTAGCGCAGTGTCACTGCAACAAGAGATGTGAAGGAGTTAGATGTTATCTTATTTTGCTGATAGAGGATTTAGGGAAAATGGATTCATTGCTGCCCTTAAAACTGAGGTCAGTGCAACTTGTTACAAGGATTTCTGTTTGCTTCCATGACATCATACAACAGGGCAGCAAGCTTTGTAACGCTGAAGAGCAGCCTTTCTTACCCTACTAGCCACCTTTACCAGCAATGAGCAATGGCTCAGTGCTACAAGACATCTCACATACCTCAGAGCTAAGGGGATGTAAGGGCTCCAGGGTAATGGACAGAGGTCAGATGATCTTAATTGGCATGAAGAATTTCACAGTGATTCTCCTCAAGAAGGATAGATGAAAGCAAATAAAGTCTAGGAGAACTCACGTTGAACAATGATTTCTTAGCAAGGCTTGCTTCAGTGAGTGAAGGAAGCTTTCTAGTTCAAGTCAACAAGCGCTGTAACTGTCAGCACCTCTGTCCTGACAGGTTTCATCAGATACAGGAATGAGGCCAATTCAAAAATATATACATAGCATTGATTTTTTTTTTTCCTGACTTAGCATTAAATGAAAAGGTACATATTTATTGTCTTCTTCCTCAGATTGGTTTGCATTTGTCCCGTTCCTCTGGTTATCTTCTGCCAAGCAATGCTACTTAGGAATGTGTTGGTCACTTCCAAAGAGTAAGGCAAGCTGTGCAGGAGGAAGATTTCTTAGCCACTTAAATTGGGCAGTTGTTGGAGCTGTCTTAATACAGATCAGTTCTGTTCATTGGCACTGCAGAGCAGTAGAAGGGGACGCTTGGTTTAGATTTGACAGCAAAAAATTGTGAAAGTTTGCCCCAGAGTTTTTGGGCATTAACATCTGTAAGGGTTGTGTGGGGTTTTTTTTTTTCAATCATTTGGTTCATATGTCTTGTATTTGTCATGAAACTGAATCAGTGTAGTGAAAGCTTTTGTCCAGAGCAGTTGTGATGCTTGATCTGGTTAGTGCTCAGAAGACCCACTAATTCATGGTGACTAGTTGCTCCTAATGTTTCCAGCTTTCAGAATCTTCTTTACTACATTTAGCTTGAATTAGCACACCTTAGTGGCTTGGCTTGACTTCATCTAGTTGAGCTGTGGGGACAGTATCTGTGCTGGGAAACAGCCATGAGCTGCCCAGTGCCTGGGTTTGGTATCTTTTAAGTTGATGCATCTGAAGGGGCTGGAAGAAACAGATAACGTGGGACTGGCATACATGCGAACATGGGACTGGCAGACGTGCATGTCATGCATTGTAAGCACACAGCTCAGGCTGAGGCCAGCTGCGCCTGTCAGAGGTCTGATGGTGCTCTGGCTGCCAACACGATGCTGCAGGTGTACATAATCCTGGCTGTTTCTGGAAGAAACTGCAGTTTCCTGAGGAGCATGTTGCTTTAGTTCAGATGTCCGCCTTGGTTTTGCTTGAGCCTCAGAAGCCCTCAGGGAAAAGGATAGCCTTGTTGAATCCCTGAGCTGTTCTGGCAGAGGAGCCGGTTCTCCATGGTACTTTCTCCTGGGGACTTTCAGATGCAAATACGAAATTTACCTGTGCCCAAGTGTAGATCAGTTGTCCTATCTGTTAACTCTTGTTAATATGGTTGGGAATAGTCTTGCAGTTTATTGCCTTTTACTGATAATGCAGACTATCACCTGCTGAGGATAAGGCTGAGTACAGTAGACTAGTGATGAGAAGTTCAGTTTCTGTCTCCCTTGTCTTTTGGGGCCAGATCTAGTTTTGGTATTCATTCAGTTGTACTACTGCAAAATGGTTTTAAAGCACCCTTGAATCAATTAGATTAGACATAGGTATTTTCTCAAGTGCCCCTGCTAGAAAGGCAGGTTTTTGCTTTCTGTGTTGTGATCTAGGTGATTCTTTGCTTGAGTCCTGTGTGGTGGCAGTGTAGGATCACTGTGCTATGAAGCTTCTGGTAAGCCCCATGGTAACTCCTGATGTTGTGCTGAGGTAGAGCTATTAACTATTGATGTTAATGAACACACAGGACACTTCAACCTGTGGTGTAGTGATTATAAAATGTCTTACAAATGACAAATTTGAGTTGGGATGGCTCTGAAATTATTTAGTTATTAAATGCTTGAAGGACATGAAGACTGATTTGTGATAGAGGATTTGCACTTTTCGAACTGAATGTGTGTAAAATATTCCATATGTTGTTACATGTGGAACATGTAGCAAAATCTCTGGTCTGTGCTGGGCATTTGATGCTGAGATAGATGCTTGCATGTCAGAGTGCTACACTTGACTATTATCTATAGTTTTTAGTTGGAAACATAAGTGCTTGGCTATTACAATGCCTGTTTTAAGACGGAAGGATTATGTCAGGTGCTGACCTAAGGGACCCTTGTCAGCAAATGTGGTGCCTGCTCACGGGTAGCAAGCAATTAGAGAGGCTGCTTCTGTGCATTTCAAACTTGCAGCTCTGAAATTCCTAAAATGCACTTAATGAAAATGTATTTGCTTGTACAATATGTAAAGAAAACCATCCTGAATTAAGTTTGGATAAAAGTAATCTATGTGCTGTTGTCATCAGCCCTTAGGAGAGCAACTCTAACCATGGTCTTTGTATGTAATGTTACGGGTAACTGGAAGAGTTGTTTAAGACTCTCAGTCTTAGTTGCTAGTTGTAGGTTTGGTAACAAGGTTCAGAAGGTAGATGCAGTGAAGAAGGATGATTCAAAACTGGAAAACTTTGGCAAGGAAGGAACAACAGTTAGCTAGATGTAGGTAGGCTGTAAGTAGTGAAGTATTTTCACTTTTCTTTATGGCAGCCTTCAAGAAGGAAGTGCAGAGGGATTCATCTGCACTTGGCACGCTGATGTGTGTATCTGTAAGACATCTGCTGGCTGGAGACTGATTCTGCACAGATGCCCTAACACAGTTTAGGGGTCCAAACACTGGAACATGAACCTTTCTTTCACCTCCGGCTTGGAATTGTAGAGGATGTAGGCTAGCTCTGTTCCTTACAAGTTCACTATCAGTCTCTATTAATCATCATGCATTCAAATTAATCGAGTAAATACTGGAGGGAGGGATGTGAGCAGTGCAGATGTAAATTCTCTTTTATATGCTGTGGTCTTGCATGATTTTCAAGGAGTTACACCTTATGAATTCTGTGCAGAATTAAGTATTTGCTTTAATATTTAAATATTAAAGCGGGTGCTTAATTTGTTTGCTGTAAATACACAAAGTGAGCTAAAGTGTATACAGAGAATCTTGGTGTTTGAAATAGGCTGTAGTTCTGGCCACAGGCATCTATAGAGAAGCTTGGCAGATATCTTAAACATTTTGGTAACTTGTGAAAGGAAAACCTTTGAAGGGCAGGTAATGTTGATGGAGATTCAGATTGTTTTCAAGCATTAGCCCTAACCTTCCTTTTTAGAAGTTTAGCTTTTATGTTTCCTCATTGCATGATGTCACAAGCAATAGCTGGAGCACTTACCTGTCAGGCATGACTGCTGGCTTTGGAAGTGCCTCTGTGCAGGAGTTTAGCCTAGAAGAGGCAATCCTGCATCTTTTAGTGGTCTCTCAAACAGAAACAGGTTGCTGCTGCAGAGCAGGTGTCCCAAACTAGAGATTGGAGGGCTGAGAATGACTACTACAAGGTATGCATCTGGGAGAAGACATTACCCAGGTAAAGACCATTCCTGCTTCAAACGAGCCTGTATCTTCATGTTTCAAGAACAGTTGGTGTCAGTGTTCCTGCTTTTGTAATTATACACTTTTTAAATTATTTTTTTTTTAAATTACTGATTCTTTTTTTCTCTTACTTGGAAACCACTGACTCCCTTGAGGATTTTATCTCATAGGCTGTGTACTACTCAAACTCATCTTTCTTTGTATTATTCTTTTTCTCTCTTTGATATTTAGTCTCCTTTTTCTGAAAAAATCTTTCTGTCATGTTTCTGTTGATTGAAGCCCCAGATTCACCAAGGTTTATACCACCCATGGTGGCATATGCTGCATTTCTAACTTCTTTCTCTCTCATTCACACCTTTCTTTAAGCTTCTTAGCCTGTAACCCCTTTGGAGAAGGACATAAATATATGCAAGGCTTAAAGCAGTGGAATCAGTCATGCTGTTGGAGTCACTGCAATGGAACAGTCTCTTTTCTGAAGAAAGATAAACCATGACAGTGATTTTGTTTGTTTCCTTTCTTCTACTGTGAAAACATATAGTGTGTACACAGAACACATAGAGAATAAAAAAACTCATAAAGCTACACAACCTGAAATGCTTCCATTAACAGAATGAAATAGGCTCTAAATATTAACCTGGAAGCCTGGAGAAATTGTGTGTAGTGAATCTCTCCAACTTGTTTTCATCTAGAAACACCTGAAAACAGAGACCATTGATGCTTCACTGGGGGATATACACAGCCCTGACTAGTTCCTCATTTGGTGCTTCAGGTGATACAAGTACATAATCAATTCCTCATCATGTCCAGTGTCCTGTGGGTTGATGAAAACCTTTCCTTTAGATGTAAGTGATATAAACTCATGAAATTTTGCCTCCCTCCAGCGTAAGGGTAGAATTTGCCGTAATTCTCAGTGAGTTTACACTTTTACAAAGTCCTCTGCAATTTATGTTTTGTATTACTCTGAAAAAAATCTGTGTGCAAATATTTCCAGTCTGTAGCATATATACACCATGCCAGCTGACTGCTGGAACTTGAGTGGGAAAGGCTGGAGTATGTGAAATGGAACCATTTGGAGATAAGGTTTCATGTTCGTAGTCAGCGGCTGAACAGCTATACTTAAAGGCAAATTGCAAAACCCCAAAGAACTCTTCTGCTTGTGACAGTACATTAGTTACACTGGAGATATGTTCTTCAGTTGCCGTGGCTGCACCAATTTAGTGACAGGTTTTGCTGCTTTCCCACCTGCCTAGGTGGGAGTGACTGGTGCTGCTTTTAGGGAGGAGACCTGAGTGGTAACTTTGATGACTGATGGTTTCAGTGATAGCAAAAAAATCCCAACCAACAAACAGGCTCGATCTGTTGTGTTGTCACCTTTAAGCTCTCTGTCAGCTCTGATCAGTGACTCAGCCAGCTATTTGAAAGCAGGTAGTGTCTAAAAGGTGTGAATAATAACCAGTTAAGTTTAATAATAAAAAAAAAAGCCTCTACAGACTTCCTCTTACCTAACCCTTAATCTTCCTTTGCTGGGTGGTTTGCCTGGCTAATTTTTCCTGTCCCTGGTGATGGAGGGCATTGTCTTTTGGAAGTGTTTTAAGTCATGGTTGGACAGGGCTTTGAGCTGCTTGATGTAGTGAAAGATGTCTCTGCCCCAGGCAAGGAGATCTGACTAGATGATCTTTGAAGGTCCCTTTCAATCCAAACCATTGTTAGTTTATTTCTCGGAGACTATCTTGCTTTGGATGCTCCTTCGCTGAGTGTCTTCTTTCTCTTCTACTGTTTTCCCATGATTCCCTTTCTCCAAAGGGTGGTGGCAGGATAGAGGGAGCAGGGCCCTTGGTTTGTGATGCCCCTTAGTCTTCAGCCTTCTGTTTTAGCTGTATGACTTCAGCACCTTGAAAATAATGCATATGCCATTTTTTTACATCTTTGAAGTTTATTGGTGTTTTCATCTGTGCTTTGGAAGAGTAAACTGGGCACTAAACAGTACGTTTCATGATGCAAACCCAAAATTGAGCTATGCCATTAGCTTTTTAAAGTGTTCCATAACATTCATGTGACTTTTAAAAGTTCAATTCCTAGAGCTTCCTGCGTGATACGAAGATCTGTTGGGTCTGTCTCTGCTCATGTGTTTTGATGGGAGTGCTTAGGGGACAGATGGTGTCCATATATGTTTATAGGTGTTCTTGCATAGTTAATTTGGAGCAGCACAAGGAAAGGTGGAATCCTGAACAACAGCTTATGTAGGATGACTTGAAAACTGTCAACTGTATGTACACTCCTGTCAGCCATCCTGCCACCAGGACATGTCAGCTAGAGTTAGTGACATCCTGTTGTGAGTGACATCCTAATTCCCTTCGGACTGGGGTCTGTGCTCAAGCAGTGTGTGTTTTTGTTGGGGTTTGGTTTTTTTTTTTTGGGTTTGTTGTTTGTTTGGTTTTTTAATACAAAAATCAGGACAATGCTCTCATGTTAAAATGAAACCTGAGAAATTGCAGCACTTAGTTCAGCACATGAATTGGCGCTTACAACATTTCCGCTTCCTCTTTTGGCTTCTTTTCAAGGATTGGCACGGTGAGTGGATTGACAAGTGAATACTGGTTTTAAGAGTTCATGCTGTGTGCCATGTTTGCATTGCAGTCATCTTGCATAATTAAATGAGACTCAAAAACCAAGCATACTGTTAGAGGTGTGTTTAATAAACCTGTAGAGAAATGTTTTAATTTCCGTGTGGCAGGACAGTGTCAGTATGGAGCAATTGGGTGTATTTGAGATCTGGATAATAGTTAAATATGAACTGAGTGTAAGAGGTTGCCTTCAGGAGTAGTTTAAGCCAAGTTCCAGTGATTCCATTTTCTTCCTTGTTGTGTGGTTGGTGGAGATTGTATTGTGGTGTTTCTGTGAAAAGCAATGGATCCAAAGTGAGTGGAATGCTTCCTGACATACATGAGGACATAAGGCTTGCTTTTGTTAGAGGACAGTTGAATTTCTGTAGGCACTTCTGCTTTCTGACTTGAGAAACAGCTGTATGCTAATGTGGCTTCAGTTACACATGTAAGTTCATCTTCATGTTAACAGACGTTATTTTTTCTGCTGATTGAAAGAATTTTTAATCACAAGAAGCTCATTATAACAGGGTTTATTAAAATAGTAATGCATTTTCTAAGAGCCCTAGCTTGGTTTTGGTGGTGGTGGTGGATTGCAGAAACGTTTTCACTCTGAACTTTTAAAATAAATGTACTCTGTTCTTCTTCACCAGAGGTGTTACGAACATAAGCAGTATAGAAATGGGCTGAAGTTCTGTAAACAGATCCTTTCTAACCCAAAGTTTGCAGAACATGGAGGTAAGTTTTCTATATTTCAGGAGTAATAATTTTTAAATTTAATATCTATAGCACTTAATTATTTTGGCCATCATGATAAGCACTGGTAAGATTTTTAGTCTTAAATACTAGTCTTAACAGTAGTTAGAGCTTGGAATTCTTTCTCTGAAGAAAGTTCAACATCCATTATAGTATGGTGCATGTTTTTAATACAGGGGTATATTGCTTACATCACTCTTTAGGGCAAATGGTTAATTCACTCACACAGAATTGGAGGACACAGAAAAGACTAAATACTGCTCAGCATAGTGTCTGTCAGCTTCATGGTCTACTACTTTTTCTAAGGAACACCTTGCTGTAAAAGAAAGTCTTTATCCCTTTCTGTACTTTCAGTTGGTTCTGAGTACTGAGATCCAAGTTCCATTTTGCTCTTCAAAAATGCTATTTTTTCCTTGCCAGCTGTGGATGGATGTATGTAAGTCTTAGTGCTGTGAATAAACACTTAAGTAGTTATAATACTTCTTTGCAGTAAAGAAAACCAAACCACAAAAGGCCTCTATGCAAAGTGTTTGTGAAGCAGACAGTTTTAGTACCTTTAGAATAAAACTTCCACTTCTTGGTGGAAGTAATGCGTGAAGTTTGTTGTGTATGATATACCTAAGTGAATAACCTGCCAGTATATTTTTCTGTGTGAAAAGATGCTGATAACTTGAATCTAAATTTCCATCTATACTATATTTAAAGTTTCTATGTTAGGCTTAAAAACCCTATGAAAATTAATCACTGTTATTGTGTTGTTTTTTAGAAACTTTGGCAATGAAAGGACTAACATTAAACTGTCTAGGAAAGAAGGAGGAAGCCTATGAACTTGTGCGCAGAGGCCTCAGGAACGACTTGAAGAGCCATGTCTGTATCCTTTTCCAAATGGGCCTTTCCCTTATGGGAAAGGTTTATTTCTACAACATCTGATTTATAAAACTAGCAACAAAAGCTAATGCCATTAAACTTTAACGTTTAGAATTTTAAATTTTGTTTCCAATCCATGACAATTTCCTGGCTAAGCCATCCAGAGCACAGATGATTGCTCCTTGCAGTCATAATTAGCTCAAATACTGTTTTGCGTTGCACAGTATGTACTTTTTACCATCAGTCTGCAACTCTAAACTTGTAATGAGCTGAACTAGGCATTTACATGAGCTGGCAGTGTGCACATGCAGCCCAGACAGCCAACCGTGTGCTGGGCTGCATCAAGAGCAGTGTGGCCAGCAGGGCAAGGGAGGGGATTCTGCCCCTTTACTCTGCTCTCCTCAGACCCCACCTGGAGTACTGTGTGCAGTTCTGGAGCCCCCAACACAAGAAGGACATGGAACTGCTGGAGCGAGTCCAGAGGAGAGCCACGAAGATGCTCAGAGGGCTGCAGCAGCTCTGCTATGAGGACAGGCTGAGAGAGTTGGGGCTCTGCAGCCTGGAGAAGAGAAGGCTTCGAGGAGACCTTAGAGTGGCTTTCCAGTATCTGAAGGGGGCTACAGGAAGGCTGGGGAGGGACTATTGACAAGGTCTGGTAATGTCAGGATGAGGGGGAATGGGTTTAAGCTGGAGGAGGGGAAATTTAGACTGGATATTAGGAGGAAGTTCTTTACAGTGAGGGTGGTAAGACACTGGCACAGGTTGCCCAGGGGGGTTGTGGATGCTTCCTCCCTGGAGGCGTTTAAGGCCAGGCTGGATGAGGCCTTGAGCAGCCTGCTCTAGTGAGAGGTGTCCCTGCCTAAAGCAGGGGGTTGGAGCTGGATGATCCTTGAGGTCCCTTCCAACCTAAACCATTCTATGATTCCATGATTCTATGATTTAAGCATGTGATTTGCTTTAAAAACATGAGTAGTTGCCATTACATTGATAAGGACTTGTCATAGAATGCAGGAAATGCAAGCACTTCAGTTGTTTAATACAAGCCCTTAATCATCAATGTGTCTGAGTAATCCTCATGTCTGTTCAGAGCTGCTGCCTCTGTATTTCTTCCCTCAGCACATGGAAAGTGGAGTTTACAGCATATTATAGGCACCCTGTACATACTAGCAAACAATTCTCTGTCTTCAGTTTGCAAGCAGTTTCTTTGTACAGCTGAGAAAAAGGTGTGTAATGACAGTAATAACATTACTGTCTGTCTATGAAACAGCTGAAGAGCTTTTTACCAAGTGTTCTGTCACTGCCATGTCACATGCCATCTCCAGTTCTGTAGGATCCTTAACAGAGTTTTCCAGGCTGGCATGTCTATGGCCTCCTTCAGAGGTCAGACAAGAAGTATGATGAAGCTATCAAATGCTATAGAAATGCACTGAAATGGGACAAAGACAATCTTCAAATCTTGAGAGATCTCTCTCTGCTACAGATTCAAATGAGAGATCTTGAAGGTTACAGGGTAAGTACTGGGTGATATGTACTGCATTTGTTGTCAGCTTTTAGGGGCCTGTGGCATATTGTTGAGGAAATAGGATTAGATGCAGAGTGTTAAAGCTGTGTGCTTCTCAATACTTCATGAAAGTAAAAGCAGATGTGCTGCTGAGGAACTTTTGTCAAGTATACAAAATTAATGGCATAAGAAATTACTCTTTTTCAGCTCAGTGCAGAATTGTTTGCTGCTTTTTTTCTTTTTATGCTGCATAATTCAGCTGCAGACCATCTCCAGGCTTCTTAAATTATTTTCCTGGCAGGATTCCTGCAGGTAGAAGACAGTGTGTTCAGAGTATGTTTATTCACGCAAAGGAGTTTCTGTTTCCTAGTAACTTTTTAGCATATATCCCTCTTCCTTCCAACAGCATATTCCTCTTCCTTCTGACAGTTTTCTTTTGGCAGTGGGTAACAACTCAAAGCAAGCAGTATGCTGTGTGGAGCATCCTCTTCTGCTTCATAGCCAGCCTGGATATTGGTGACAGCACAGCTCCATTTGGGTGCAGATATTTCCTTGTGTTTTCTGTGAGCTGTAAGATTCTGGATCAAAACTCTTAATTTGCTCCACTCCCCCCTACTTCTTTATTGATGTAATACGCAAAATGTTTAGGTCACTGCCATGATTTCTTCTGCTTGTTTTGTAGTAAAGCTGAATGCAGTTTGATATCTTAGGCTGGACTCCTCTTCCTGCCTGTTAGTGCAGCACCTAGGTATTTGCTGCCTTGATTCATCTGTCTGTTTGCTACATGAGCTATTTGATGCAAAGCAGCTGTTGGGAGGTGATGGTGTCATGGCTGTCATGCTTCTGTAAAGCACAACATAAATTTTCTATTGTCTTCATTCCAAGTGCTACTCCTCATATGGTTACTTTTTTTTTCTCTCTTTTTGAGTTGCAAGCTGATGTCTGGTTTGCTAACACTTTTTATTTCTTCAAAAGTAGCCACTTGTGTTCAGTGCGCTTATTGCAGAACTGTGTCCAGTTCTGGGCTCCTCAACTCAAGAGAGATGTTGAGGTGCTGAAACGTGTCCAGAGAAGGGCAGCAAAGCTGGTAAGGGGCCTAGAACACAAACCCTATGAGGAGAGGCTGAGGGAGCTGGGGTTGTTCAGCCTGGAGAAGAGGAGGCTCAGGGCAGACCTCATTGCTGTCTACAACTACCTGAAGGGTGATTGTAGCCAGGTGGGGGTTGGTCTCTTCTCCCAGGCAACCAGCAACAGGACAAGGGGACGCAGCCTCAAGTTGTGCCAAGGGAAGTATAGGCTGGATGTTGGGAGGATGTTCTTCACAGAGAGAGTGATTTGCCCTTGGAATGGGCTGCCCAGGGAGGTGGTGGAGTCACCATCCCTGGGGGTGTTCAGGAAAAGACTGGATGAGGCACTTAGTGCCATGGTCTGGTTGATTGGCCAGGGCTGGATGCTAGGTTGGACTGGATGATCTTGGAGGTCTCTTCCAACCTGATTGATTCCATGATTCTATTCAGAGATGTTTGTGCAGTTCAGCTTAAGCTGTAGCTGCTGCCCATTGTCAGTAGATCTTACTAAATATCAGACAGATCAATGACTGTGGAAAATTTCTTTGTTTCTTGACATGCCATTAGGAGAAAGATGGCATTATTAATTTGAAAGAACAAAGCAACAACCCTTAGTTCCTGCTGAGTCATATTTTTTGTGTCTGGGTTTTGGCTGGTGTAATAAGGTATTCCTTGTTTCTGAGGGGGAAAAAAAAACTTTTGAGATTTTCACCTGTGAAGCATTGGATAATATTTTATGTCAGGTTTTCATCTTTCCATATTTTCCTTGCACCTTTAAAGTTGGGGTTGTTAAAACACATTAGTTGGTCTCTTCATAGATTGTTTCCTTGGAGCAAGGTTGGTATGCTAAAAGTGGTGTTCTGAGAGCTGTGTAGAGCCATCAGCTAAGGTCCTCAGCAAACTTAATTCTTGAGTTAGTATGTTTCTTAATCACTTTTTTCATATTAGTTACTTAAAAATTTGACTCTTCTCTTGCTGACACAAGATAACCACAACTTAGCATAGGTGCCAAAACCAATTTGCAGCTGTGTGTTCTTTTGGCCCTTGGATAAGTGTATATGCAAATCCATAACTGCTAAGCATACAAGCAACACATATTTGTAAAATGCCTTAAAGATTAGGTTACCCAGCAATTCACGACTGATCATATTCTAATTTCTGAAGAATATTGTTTTCCTCTAAAAACCAGGAATACAGTTGTGGGCTTGCTTTTTTGGCTTTTTTTCACCCACTAACTTCCATCCCCTCCTACTTTAATATTTTAAGTAATCTTTATTCTTGTCAAACTGCTGTAACTAGTTCTAGTTCTTTGTTACTCCTGACAACTCATTCTTTTAGGAGGTACTAACTTCTTTCCTTTACTGTAAATTACTTGAAGGTGCCTTTCAAGAGTCTGTAACAAAGCAAGGAATAACTTCCCTCACGTTAAACTAGCACAATACCAAGCAAAGCTGTTGCATGTTCCAGCAGTAATTATCTTGTTGCCAAAGAACAGAGTTACACTTGTATGACCTACTTTGCCTAACAACACTTGTAATCTTTTAATGCCTTCCAAGGTGGATTTGAAAGCAGCAGTGTATAGTAAATGTTCCTGCAACTCAGGTCCAAGTGTCCTTAACTGCATTCTGTTCGTAAGCAGTAAGACAGGAAAAGCATGTGTGTCAGACCTTAACAAAGCTGGCCTGACTCAGCAGCGTCAGTTGGACATGTGTTGTTTTGTGTGTGGGTTGGGTATTTTATGTAGTCAAGACCATCGTGGTGTTTGAAAGTTTATTATTTCTTTTGATTCCAAAAAAAACAGCCTGAGTTTGCATTTTATAAAACTAATTTTTAGTGACAGTCTTTAACTATTAGAATATCGAAGATGGGTATTGCCTAAAGGACTCCACAGAGCATCGGAATAAAGTCAGGAGAATTAGCAGCTGCCTTTTTTGCAGGAAACAAGATACCAGTTGCTTCAGCTGCGACCTGCACAGCGAGCGTCATGGATCGGTTATGCTATTGCTTACCATCTGTTGGAAGACTATGAAATGGCAGCAAAAATTTTAGAGGAATTCAGGAAGACACAGCAGGTAAGAGCTAAGTATGACATTCCTGTATGGATTGCAGCTTAAGCCAGAAATCAAACACTGCAACTTTTTATGATGTGAAAACTTCATGACATTTCTTTAGACAAAGCAGTTAAATCCCCAGTGTGTTCTGTAGCTGAACTTTGTTGTGTGTCTTGCTTTCCAATGTAGACATCACCTGATAAAGTAGACTATGAGTACAGTGAGCTGCTGCTGTATCAAAACCAGGTCCTCAGAGAGGCAGGACTCTTTAAGGAAGCCTTGGAGCATCTTTGTACCTATGAAAGGCAGATCTGTGACAAACTGGCTGTCGAAGAAACTAAAGGTAATTAATTTTTCAAAGACACACTTAGGTGGTACACAATGGGAATGCCTGCCAGCTTTTCCCAGCTTTTGGAACTGCCTCTGTGGTTTGCTTTTAGAGTAACTTCCTTTAATTCTCCTGTGGTGAAAGACTGCTTGTCTTCCAGCTGTTGGGTCACTATTACATTCTTCTCCCAGGTTGATAAGACACCAGTAGAGTATAGACACAGTGTTCTGAAACTTAGAAGCTGATGAGCATTTCAGATGATCCTGAATTGATGTCCTGAAATTCTTTGGATAATGTGCCTGTGGTGTTATACCTTTGACAGTGGTGCTGACAGGAAGACACTTGCTGGAAGGACAGAATGGTAACTCAGTGATTTGTGCGGTGTGTGGAGATGGACTCTTTAGCTGGGCAACCCATCTACTGTCATTGCATTACTATAATCCTAGTGTATGGTGTTGTAACAGAGCTAGAGAATACTGTGTCTTCTATTCCACACCTGTAACTACAGAGTGACAGAAGTTGAATTCTTGCTGCTTAACAAGTGCCTTTTCTAGAAGCATATTTGCTCCTTCTTTTCTTGAGATGTACTCAGTTCTTCAGTGCAGCTTCTAATCTGCTGAAGGTACTGTTTGTTTATGACCCACACTGGAGTCATTTGGATGATTAATTGAAGCAAAGAGAAAAAAACTTTTAACTCTGTACTATTGTTCATGTAGATGTTGTAGCTAGCTCGTCTTTCTGATGAAGGTGCTCTCAAAGTCTTGCACATAAAAGCTAGGAATTGAGTAGTGACACTGTTGGAATGTATGTGGTACTTCATCAAGGAAAAGGATTGCCTGTGGCTCTGCAGGGTTGCTGAATACCTTTTCTGGTTTGCATATAAATGGGAATGAATGTAGAGATTATTAAGGTTATTAAGGTTTTGATGAAGGTCTGAGACTGGTGCTGAAACAGGATTTTCAAATAGAACTGCACAAAAACGAAACCCACAACTGAAAAACAAAATCTTCTATCAAGTTACCAGAAAAAAAGGTGGAAATACTCTTTGCAGGCTGTGTGCTTTCAGCAGGGTACAATTAATTTTTGGGGGCACAGCTCCTGTTGTGCTGTTAGGTCTAGCTTAACTGTTATACATACTACAGAAAATCCTGCTTATAAATGAGTATTGTCTACAAATGTTAATCAAGTGCATATGCAAATGCCATTGCAGATGAAGTATGACTGAGAACACTGAAAACAGTACTGGCATTTACCACCGTTAGACAACCATTATAACTTTCACTTCATAGAATGAAATTGGCTTTGTTTTCCAGATTTTGCCCTTTTCAAGGAGTGAACTGTTATGTTTTCCCTGGCATTAGATACTGCATGTAGTCCTCAAGTTATCCTATTGGTGGGAAGCAAAATCTGTTCACAGAATTGCATGTCAGTTGCATGACATGCAAGACAGGTGATGCTGACTCTTGAAATGCGCTGAGAAAATCTTACCTTAATGACCTTGTTTTACCTGTGATGTGATCTTTCATTGCTATTGACAGATGTTAGGCATAGCTTTGTAAAATGCAGTTTGTGGTTGAGAAATGGGAAATTGATTTCTCTTTCAACTCCAACATCAGTAAAGGTGGTGTATGCAGTTGTCAGGTCTAGACTTTATTTAAAACAGTTATATCTTGTGATAAAGCATCATTGAAAGGAAACTTGATTGTGGAATCTTGAATTCATTGGTCAGATTAATGACTTCATTTAAAACATGGAAGTTAGTTTTATGAACTACAAGGCTAAAGAAGTGTTCTTTGTTTGCAGCTCTGTGATTGTGGTTTGCTTTTGAAGGTGCTGTATCCATGAAATCCTGTGTACTGCTTGTAATTGTCTTCTGTAGTAAAAACTATGCTTAAAGTAAGCAGTCATTGGAGAAGGGAGGAGAAAACACCGTGGTCATCTTGCTTTTGACATTGCATTGTTGAGTTTCAGTAGTTATTTGCCAAGTTGTTGAATCTTACTGTGGCTGCACCTCTTGTACACTTGCTGTACCTCTTGCCACTGTGATTATTTTTTTTTCTTAAGAAAATAGAATCTCCATGGAGTTAAGGATTATCTGTCTTCTGCCATAGAACATTAATATTGCATGCTTCAGTATCTTGTAACCTTAATATAAAATGCTTGTATTTCACACAGGAGAGCTCCTGCTTCAGCTTGGCAGACTTGAAGAAGCAGTTGAAGTCTACAAAGGACTGCAAGAAAGAAATCCTGAAAACTGGGCCTATTATAAAGGCCTAGAAAGGGCACTTAAACCAGGTAACGTGTTGATATGCTGTAAAGAAGCTGTTTCAGTGCATTTTAAATTTATGTATATACCAAAAAAATTGTCCTGCTCTAAATAATAGAGTGTGCCTACATACCATCAAAAGACTTTTTTTTTTTTTAAAGAAAGGCTGGAAGTATTTCTTATGCTGTTGTTACCATGCCTTATTTAAGGCAAAACCAACAAAAAATGTAGTATTTTTTGTGCAAAATTGAAAAGAAGATAATTATTTCTTAGAAGATAGTTTAAATTTAGAATTATACTGTTTCTTTTGGCTTAATCTAATGTTGTAAGGTAGTAGAGGATTTGGAAAAACAAACATGATTCTCCTGAATGCTTTTCTTTGAATGTCTTAGCACAGTGATAACTAAGAACTCTTTAAGATGAGGTAAGTAGTTAATCTCCCTATGCTGGAAGGAGAATTTACAGATACTGAGTGCCTGACATGTATGACAGCTTTAGAAAGAGTCAAATGGAAGTTGCTGTTCTTTAGAAAGTGAAATGTATATCCATTAGTTGCTGTCTATTCCAGTTCGTAACTAAGTAGAAACCATTTTGCCCCATCTCTTCCTGTCTTTGCAAGAAGAAGGAAAAAAGTAAACTGTATTAATCTGTTTCAGCTAACATGATGGAGAGGCTGAAGATCTATGAAGAGGCCTGGACTAAATACCCAAGGGGACTAGTTCCAAGAAGATTGCCTTTAAACTTTTTGTCAGGTAAGTGCTTGTTTCCTGAGCAGGTAGTGACCACCAGTTTTGTTTCTTAGATACTAATGTTTTAACAGCATAAACAGTCTGTAATTGATGAGTAATGTGTGGTAAACCAAAATCAACAGGTCTTTTTCCTCTTAAGGTGAAAAGTTTAAGGAATGTCTGGACAAGTTTCTAAGGATGAATTTCAGCAAAGGTTGCCCACCAGTTTTCAATACTTTGAGGTCATTATATAAAGACAAGGAGAAGGTAGGTTTTTCTTCAACTTTTTGTTTTCTACCTAACTCTTCTACCATTAAACAGATGAAGGAAACTTTATTTTTGTGAGCACTGTTAGTATGTTATGGCCCAGTATATCTAGAAGAAAATCAAGTACAAGCATACGTAGCCTTGGGCCAGGTTGGTAAATGTAGAAAACTAAGATTTGCTTTGTGTGAAATGCATAAATGTTAATGGAGGCTGTTAAAAAGGATGTGAGATTGAGTGCATCCCCATATGTATTGTAATTCAGGATATTGCAGAACTCTCACCAAAAATAACTGGTTTGGGTAGCACAAATACTTTGAATTGAAATAAAATGCCATCTCGCCCGCAGAATTTGATTTGTTTGGATTTTTTTTTTTGTCATCTTTTATGTGTAGGTGGCAATCATAGAAGAGCTTGTGATAGGTTATGAGACCTCCCTACGAAGCTGCAGGTTATTTAACCCAAATGGTGAGTGCAAAGACTTCATGGGAGTAATGTCCAGTGTAAGCACTGAACGCACTCCAGGGATGGGGAGTTAGTGGGAAGCAATGAAATGGTGATGTGGAGTTTTTCCCCCATTTTTTTTTTTTTTTCCCTGAACCATAGCTGTCCTTGGAATGGATTTAAGCTGTCAAGTACCAAGTCTGTTTTAAAAAATCCAACCACTTACTCCTATTTTATTTTTTTTTTTTGTCCTGGATCCACAAATCTGGTCATCTCCTTGCAGTTTTGAGTTCAGATATTCTGTTTTCAAGACTTGACTTTATTGTTGTCCAGGAAATTGAAAATTGAATGCTACATTAAATATTTCATTACAGAAATGTGAAATAAATAGCCATAGTACAGTCTTCAGTAGGGGGCACTTCTGGTGGAACTGGAGTTTGTATTCTTGGGGACTTACACTGTTTTCCAGGTTTTGACTAACAACTATTTTATTGTGGGCTATGGTTCTAAGTGTATTGAATCTGGGCTTCAGAGTTTCCTCTCTGGTAGCTTTATGATGTTTTTTCCAGTCAGTTTCCCAACCATTTCATTACAGAAAATCTCCAAGAAAAGAACCTCTGCACAGAATTTCAGCAGTGGCTAGTCTTGAAACTTTGCGTTTGTTATAATGGTGTAATAAGTACCATAGCAGGAATCGCAACAGATGTTAAAACTTTGCAGAGTAATCCTAATTCTTAAAGACTTTTTTTAAAATTGAAGTTATCATCACTTCTCAGCTTTGCAGAAACACAAATGCAATACTTTATTACTAAATTCTCAGGTTAGTTGCTTTGAGTTTAATGCTGTAGGCTACAATATAGGCACTTAATCCCTGTTAAAATTTGTCCAGACCTTTCAAACACATTTGTACTTCTCTGATCGAAGGCAATGAATTACCATTGTTTCAGCCAAATTCAGTATTTGCTTTGCTATTAAAATGCACTCACAAACAATCTTTTCCTATGCTTAAAATGAGAAAATGCACATAGTTAAATTATATATTCAACCAAAGAACCAGAATCTTTTGGTAGAACTAGAGTGCCCATCCCCTCTTTAATTTTTTTCCTTTCAAGGTGCTATATTTCATAGTCAAAATTGAGTGGTGAATCTAGCATTTATAACTAATAAGTAGTATTTTTGGATTTTAAACAGAGCTCTCTGTCTTTCAAAACTGACTTGTGTATAAGAATGTTCTCAAAGTTGTCAGAAGTGGAGACAAGCTTTTTCAAGCTGGAGTTTGGAAGAGCCAGCCTGTCTGATTTGAAAAGGTTCAGGTCTGTGGACTGAGTACATGTCAGTACTGCAGTCCCTTGAGTAGTTAAGTTGCAACACCTGTATTCAGCAGCACTCTTTGCTACACAGAAAACTGATGGCGATCATCTCAGATAACCATTCAAGACCACTGGGAGGGATTGGAACTGGAGTGGAGAATGGGAAAATACCTATATTAATGAACTCCAAGAAATAATTGTAATAACCCTATCTCTTATGAATTGGAGATACAGGGGGTGCAGTCAGTGTTTAAAGCTAAACAATTTGGTCTGTTCAACTGTCTTTTTCCAAAATATGAGGTTCCTGGAGACAGTCATAGTAATGCCTGGCATTCAGGGCTAGGACATTCCTTGCAGGAGCTGGAAGGAGGTATAAGTATTTTTGAGGTTGAGCGATATTTCAGCCAAAAATTGCCTGTAGTAGGAAAGCATTTGAGGTCATAAGCTACAGGAAAGGGCCCACCACCAAGTTTATTTTCCCAAAATGTGAAGGTCCTGGAGATGGTTAGAATGGTGCCTATAGTGAATGGCTGTCACAGTCCTTGATAAGAGCGTTTTTTGAGGCCAAGCAATTTTTCAGCCAAAAATTGCAGATACACGGTGAGTATAGAATCATGGAATCAACCAGGTTGGAAGAGACCTCCAAGACCATTCAGTCCAACCTTTCACCCAGCCCTATCCAATCAACTAGACCATGGCACTAAGTGCCTCATCCAGTCTTTTCCTGAACACCTCCAGGGACAGTGACTCCACCACCTCCCTAGGCAGCCCATTCCAATGGCAAATCACTCTCTCTGTGAAGAACTTCCTCCTAACATCCAGCCTATACCTCCCCCAGCACAACTTGAGACTGTGTTCCCTTGTTCTGTTGCTGGTTTCCTGTGAGAAGAGACCAACCCCCACCTGGCTACAATCACCCTTCAGGTAGTTGTAGACAGCACTGAGGTCACCCCTGGGCCTTCTCCAGGCTAAACAACTCCAGCTCCCTCAGCCTCTCCTCAGAGGACTTGTGTTCCAGGCCACTCACCAGCTTTGTCACCCTTCTCTGGACGTGTTCCAGCATCTCAACATCTCTTTTGAACTGAAGAGCCCAGAACTGGACACAGTACTCAAGGTGTGGCCTGACCAGTGTTGAATACAGGGGTAGAATAACCTCCCTTGTCCTGCTGGCCACACTGTTACTGATCCAGGCCAGGATGCCACTGGCTTTCTTGGCCACCTGGGCACACTTCTGGCTCATGTTCAGCCCACTATCTACCAGTACCCCCAGGTCCCTTTCTTCCTGGCTGCTCTCCAGCCACTCTGTCCCTAGCTCTGCTTGGGGTTGTTGTGGCCAAAGTGCAGAACCCTGCACTTGGCCTTGTTAAATCTCATCCGTTGGCCTCTGCCCACCCATCTAGCCTGTAAAGATCCCTCTGCAGGGCTCTCCTACCCTCCAACAGATCAACACCTGCTCCTGGCGTGGTGTCATCTGCAAACTTACTGATGATGGACTCAATCCTCTCGTCCAGATCATCAGTAAAGATATTGAATAGGACTGGGCCCAGCACTGATCCTTGGGGAACACCACTAGTGACTGTCTGCCAACTGGATGTGGCACCATTCACCACTACTCTCTCAGCCTGGCCCTCTAGCCAGTTCTTGACCCATATCAGAGTGAATCTGTCCAAGCCACGAGCTGCCGGCTTGGCCAGGAGTTTATTGAGGCATATTGTGCCAAAGGCTTTACTGAAGACCACATAGACTACATCCACAGCCTGCCCCACATTCACCAGGTGGGTAACCTGATCATAAAAGGAGGTCAGGTAATTGAGGTTATAAGCAAAATGAAGGGGCCTAGCCCTAAATGTTTTTTTTGACAGTGTGAGCTTCCCAGAGACCATCGGAGTAATGCCTAGAGTTAAACACTCGCACATTCCCTGCAGGAGCTGGAAGCAGATGCAAGCATTTTTCAGCCCAAGCATTTTTTCAGGCAAAAAGAATTTGATGTTACAAGATTCAGGAAAGAGCCTATTACCAAATTTATTTTTCCAAAGTGTGAGGTTCCTGGACAGAGTCAGAATGATGCCTATAGCTCAGGGCTAGCACTTCCCTTGCAGGAGCTGGAAGCAGATATAAGTATTTTGTAGGTGGACAAATTTATCAGTCAAATGTTGGAAATAGAAGGCAAGCATTCGAGGTTATCAGTTATGAGAAAGGGCCTAGGCCAGAATTTTATTTTCAAAAATGTGAGGTTTCTGGAGACAGACAGAATGACAGCTAGTGTTCAGGGCTAACACTTTCCATGCAGGATCTGGAAGCAGATATGCTGGACCTTGTTGTCACCAACAGGGAAAGGTTGGTGATCAGTGTGAGG
The DNA here is from genome assembly GCA_013400475.1 of Tricholaema leucomelas. Taxonomy (NCBI): domain Eukaryota; kingdom Metazoa; phylum Chordata; class Aves; order Piciformes; family Lybiidae; genus Tricholaema lacrymosa; species Tricholaema leucomelas. Next base: position 2,007 of record WAAF01001956.1, on the reverse strand, counting down.
CTCAGGGACAGCCTTGGCTGCAGTGACCATGAAGCAGTTGAATTTAAGATCCTCAGGGCAACCAGGAGGACCTATTCTAAGCTTACAACTTTAGGCATGCAGACTTTGATCACTTCAGTGATCTAATGGCCAAAGCTGGGATGAATCCCTAGAGAGAAGAGGGGCCCAGGACAGCTGGTCGGTATTCAAGGATCACCTCCTCTGTGTCCAGGAGCAATATATACCAACAAAGAGGAAAGCAGGGAAGAATGCTAGGAACCTGCCTGGCTGAGCAAGGAGCTCCTGGACATGCTGTCACACAAAAAGAAACTCTACAAGGAGTGGAAGAAAGGAAGGTATATAAGGAAGCTGGCTGAGCAGCTAGAGATCTGGTTAGAAAAGCCAAGGCACAGTTTGAATTGAATCTAGCCCAGGAGGTCACATGGAACAGCAAGAATTTCTGCAGGTATATCAATGGTAAAAAGAAGACTAGAGAAGGTGTGGGTTCCCTCAGAAAGGAAACAGGTGAAATGGTCAAAAGTGACATGGAAAAGGCTGAGGTTTTCAACGACTTTTTTACCTCAGTTTTCACTGCAAAGGCCTTCAGCCACACTGTGGGAGCCATGGAAGATAATGGCAGGGACTAGAAGGAAGAACTGCCCATAAGTGAAGATCAGGTTTGTGATCACCTGAAGAACTTGAAAGTGTTCAAGTCCATGGGATCCGATGGGATACACCCACGGATTACTGAGAGAACTAGCAGATGAGGTTGCTAAACCCCTCTCTATTATATTCCAGAAGTCATGGCAGTCTGATGAAGTCCCCACTGACTGGAAAAGGGGAAACACAACTCCCATTTTCAAAATGGTAGGAAAGAAGAGCTGGGGAACTTCAGGCCAGTCAGTCTCACCTCTGTGCTTGGTAAGATCATGGAGCAGATCCTCCTGGAGGCACTACTGAGACAGGAGAATAACGAAGAGATGATTTGATACAATCAGTATGGCTTCACCAAGGGCAAATCCTCCCTGACAGACCTGGTGGCCTTCTATGAACAGGTCACAACATTAATAGATGAGGGGTGAGCAACTTAGGTCATTTACCTGGACCTGAGCAAAGCCTTTGACACTGTCCCACACCTCATCCATGTCTTCAAGCTGGTGAAACATGAGTTTGATGGGTGGACCACTAGATGGATAAAGAACTGGCTTGATGGCTGCCAATGGGTCCATGTGTTATGAAGGGGAAATTAATTAATGCAGGATTTTTTTTTTTCCCAAGATTAATAGTTTATTACATTTGATATTCAGAACTCTCGCCACCTCCAACCAGTAATTTTTATAGTATTCATATTCTTGCATGGTCATGGAAACACTTGACAGATAATAACTAGATCTAGTAATAAGCAGCAAAAAATATATGAACATTAATTGAACTGTAAGAGAAGATTCCTACAGTCAAATGCCACTTGTAATCAATATACTGCTTGCCCACTAGATGGACTCAATGAGCTCTTTCTGCTTATGGCAGAAGGCAATGGAGAATTATGAAGAGGCTTTTAAGTATTTATTACAAATTGTTATTAGCCAACTCGTGGGGGTACCCACAGTCCCACACAGTACCCAGACGCTTTCAGGGAACTCTGTTTTGTTTGAGACTTGATTCTTCCCAGACTTCTGGGGAAAGGAGGCAGACAGTCTGTTATCTTGTCTCCTGGCTCCTCTGGACGATCTATGTATCTCCAGGACTTCTAGTCTTAGCAAGAGACTTTCAGGCGCAGGCAGGATGTCTTGCGCTGTGCAGTCTCAGCATGATGTCATCCTGGCTATGAAGGCCAATTGCATGGAGGCATTTAGAGTCTGTTCCTGGTAAACTCATGACAGTGGAGTTTCCAGGCAAACAATAAAGCAGTAAGCAATGACAGCAGGTCATGGCAGGCACACACACGGTGGCAGATCACGTCAGAACGCTTTGTTTACCTGCGTATCTCTTTATCATCATGGGCCAAGATTAATTTCCCTTTGGACACAG